>BLBF01000005.1:37046450-37062219 GCA_015471245.1 Laticauda colubrina | reverse complement strand
TATATTGCCTATAAAAAGGGGGAGCAACTCACCTGGATCTCACTTTCAGACCAGCAGCCCTGCTGTGCAGACCTCTGCAGCCTTCATCTACCTCTTGCTCTTCCACAGCATCCAGTCATGTCCACCATGATCGTAACACAGTCCTTTTGGTAGCCACCATCGTTCTGCAACAGTGCGAAGCCATCTACATGCTCTTTCACCTGTTCTATGGGAAGAAAAGAAGGCGGCCAAGAAGCATCTGGGTCCGAAGATGGATCACCAGAAGAGCAGAGTACGGACTGTACAACAAGCTGATGGTGGAGCTGAGGAACGAAGACACTCGTGCATTCCAGAACTTCATGAGGATGCCTCCAGCCATGTTTGACGAAGTTGTGGAGTGGCTGAGACCCAGGTTGACCAAGGCAAACACCAAGTTCTGGCCCAGCCTGGACCCTGGGCTCAAGGTGGCACTCACTCTGCACCACCTGGCCTCAGGGAACACATACAGGAGCATGCAGTATGGCTGGAGGGTGCCACACAACACCATCAGCATTGTGGTCAGAGAAGTGGTGCAGGCCATCATCGAAGAATACCTGGAGGAGCTCCTCCTGTGCCCCTCCACTGAAGAAGGATGGAAGAAAGTTGCAGAGCAGTGGTTTCAGAGGTGGAACTTCCCCCACACCGTTGGAGCCATAGATGGGAAGCACATGGCCTGCAAAGCGCCAGCCAAGTCGGGATCCACTTATTTCAACTACAAGGGCTTCTTCAGCATCGTCCTCTTCAACATGGTCAATGCTGACTACAAGTTCATGTACATCAATGCTTCAGGCAACGGGTCAGCTTCAGATGCCCAGGTATACAATGCCAGTCACATCTAGGAGGGGCGGGAACGCAACCTCATCACGGGCTTCCCAGATCCAGACCCCCTGTCCAACGACACGCAAGATGTGCCCTACTTCATCATGGGGGATGATGCCTTCTCCCTCAGAACCTACCTCATGAAGCCCTATACTTCCAGATGCCTCACCCGTGAAGAGAGCAAATACAGGCTGTCCAGGGCAAGGCGGGTTGTGGAGAATGCCTTTGGCATCCTGGCCAACAGGTTCCAGGTACTTCTCACCACCATGCAGCATCGCCCAGAGACTGTGAGGAGTATTGTAGAAGCTTGCTGCATCTTGCACAATCTCATGCACACCCGCTATCCAGTCTTGCAGAACAGGCTCGTGGACCTCCAACAAGGCAATGGGGACATGGAGCCTGGGGAATGGAGGCAAGGGCAAAATCTGATAGACACTGAGGATGTGTAAGGCCCCAACAGAGCCTCACGTGAAGGGAAGAAGCAGTGCAACCTCCTGAAACACTGGTGCAACTCCCCAGCTGGAGCAGTGGAGTGGCAAGACAGGATGATAGATTATTAATGGATGTTTCCTTCAGCCTGTTTCATCACACTGATGAGATTGGGCCATGCATGTTGGGTGGGCCTACAATGAACAGGGAATTTAATAAAGAGTTGTGTTTATGTTGACATGTGTGGATCAATGATTACATTAGTATTGATAATGAAGGGCCATAGGTGTGGCACTTGGGAGGGTGGACCATACAGTCCCACTATGCTTGCACTGGCTGTTTATCTATTCCCACAGCTATCTCAACCCATCCCACAGCTATCTTAACCCATCCCAAAGGTATCCCTGCCCACCCCACTGCTATCCTTACCCATCCCACAGCTATTACCCATCCCAAAGGTATCTCTGCCCACCCCACGGCTATCCTTACCCATCCCACAAGCATGCAAAGGCTTAAACCATTTCTAAAAGTTTCAACCAATACTTTATTTACAAAAATAAATGAAGCAAGTGTGTGAAGCAAAGATAATCTTTATTAATAACAAGCTGTAAAAGAAAAATGACCCAAGTCAAGTGTCCAAATAAAGTCTACAGGTAGCCACCCCTTCTCTGGCACTCTTCTCTGTCACTCAGAGGTGTGCCCAGTGTCAAGGGTCACGGGTCCAGGTGCTGTGGAGATGGTTGCTGCTGGAGTGCTGTTCTGAAGTGCCACTGGGGTGCCTGGCCCTGAGAGGACAACAGTTGATGGTGTGTTGAGGAAGTTCTCAGACAGCTGGCTCAGCCCCTTGATGTTGAGAGCTCCTTCCTCCATTCCATGGGGTGTCAGCCCCAGTACCAACGACAGATGTATTGAGGCCGGGCTTGGCTGTGGGGTGGAGGAAGGAGCAGTGTAGTGGGGCTTTCTGGTCTGCAGCTATGTGAGGACTGGTGTGGGTGGCATCGGTGATGTGGGTGGCATCAGTGGCATCGATGGAATCAGTGGCATGGGTGGCATCGGTGGCATCAGTGGCGTGGGTGGCATCGGTGGCATCAGTGGAACCGGTGGCAATGGTGGCGTCCGATGAGAACTGGACTGGGAAGGGCTGCTGCCTGTGCTGCTGGACCTCCTGGTAGCCGTAGCCCTGGTAGGTGAAGGCCTGTGGGAAGCCTTGGAATGGGAGGGACATCACCTGGGATGGAGGAGCAGACCTGGACTGGGTGAGAGCAGGTTCATCTGGATCTGGAGGGTTGTGAAGCAGATTGGTGATCCGGTCCTTCACCACCTGGTACTGGGGTTCCGCCATGTCCGTGAGGGTCTGGTTCCCATAGGTGACGAAGGGCTTGCAATTTGAGGATGAGGAGTCGATGTGGACAAGCTGAGAGAGGATATCTATGCTGTTCCTGATGGTGTCTCTTATCTCAAGCCGGACAGTTTGGCTCTGCCCCTCCTGTCTGGCTCTCTGCCTTTCTGTGGAGGTGGAGCTGGGGGTGGATGCGGGTAGGACTGTGGTGGAAGTGCCATCTCCTTTCTCCCACTGTGCCAGGGAGTCCTCCACGTGCTCCGCCATGGTCACAACAGCTGTCCACAGGTTTTGCGTCGTGGCACGCTTCACAGACACCTGCCTGGAGACAGGAGCTGACTCTCAGTCAGAAGAGGACTGGCTCTCAGCAGGCTGCCTGAGAGAGAGGGTTGTGAGAGAGGCTGCTCCTCGGTGGCAGACCTCACCCTCCAGGAAGCTGCACTTGGCCATGACGTAGGTCTCTCTGTTCGTCAGCTTGACCTCGGTCTGGCCAGATTTCTTGAGGTGCAGCTTCCCGTACCAGGTGTGCATGTGATTCCACCAGCCGAGGAGCACTGCCGAAGTGTAGCCCAGGCTCTCCACCTTCTCTCTCCAAGCAGCCTGCTTCCTTTTGGTGTCCCTGTAGAGTCTGTGTCCCTTCTGCCATAGATACTCATTCTTCCTCAGCCACTCCAGCACCTTATCCTCATGTTCCTCCTCGATGGAGTATTGCCTCTTCTCCCGTTCTCGCATATGCCTCTTCCTCCCTTTGGCAGGACCACATGGGACCTCATCAGAGGGGCTTCCAGGTTGTAGGGGCTGCTCCTCCACACCACCAGCAGCAGCAGCACCAGCAGGATCATCCTCAGCAGCAGCAGCAGCAGCAGCAGTATCATCATCATCAGCAGCAGCAGCACCAACACCAGCAGGACCAGGATCAGTAGCAGCAGAGTAAGCACCAGCAGCGCCAGCAGCACCAGGAGCACGAGCAGGACCAGGAGCATGAGCAGGACCAGCAGGACGAGCAGGACCAGCAGGACGAGCAAGACCAGGAGCACGAGCAGGACCAGCAGGACGAGCAAGACCAGGAGCCCGAGCAGGACCAGCAGGACCAGCAGGACGATGAACAGCTACAGCAGAGTAAGCACTAGCAGGAGCATTGCCATAAGCAGCATTATCAGCTCCTCCAGAAGCAGCATCGCAGAAGCACCACCGCCAGAAGCAGCATCAGCAGAGTAAGCACCAGCATCAGCAGAAGCACCACCGCCATAAGCAGCATCATCAGCTCCTCCAGAAGCAGAAGCAGCAGAAGCCCCAGCCACAGAAGAGCGAGCCCATGCTACAGAAGCCCCAGCAGAAGCAGAGTGAGGGCCAGGGGGTGGGAGGGTGGCCCTGCCCCTCTTGCCAGGGCTGGCAGCAAATGGCTGAGGCTTCCTCTTCTTCCCCATGGTTGTGGGGTTGCTGGCTGGCAGCAAGGCTGGCTGGCAGGCAGGCAGGCAGGCAGGCAGACTGGCTGGCAGGCAGGCTGGCAGGCAGAAAGGCTGGCAGGGAGGCTGGAAGGCAGGCTGGCAGGCAGGGTGGCAGCAAGGCTGGCAGGCAGGCAGACAGCAAGGCTGGCAGGGAGGCTGGGAGGCAGGCAGGCAGCAAGGCTGGCAGGCAGCAAGGCTGGCAGGCATGCAGGCAGGCAAGGCAGGGAGGCTGGCAAGGCAGGCAGGCTGGAGATGTGTCTGGAAGCAGGTCTTTCCTCTGAATGTTGACCTGATTGGGAGCTGCTTCCCTTTATATCCGCGGAGCTGATGCAATGCATCCTCCCCGCATGCGCAGTGAACGCTAGGCATCCGCTAGGCTTCCGCTAGGCATCTGCTAGGCTGCCGCTGTGCATCCGCTTCATCCGCTAGGCTTCCGCTGTGCATCCGCTTCATGTTCTCGGCATCCGCTCTGCATCCGCTCTTTCCGTTCCGCGTCCGCTTTGCTGTGGTCCCCTGGAAGCCTTGCGGATGTGCCATCCACTCTCATCCGCTTCCATCCGCTAGGCTTCCGTGGAGCATCCACTTTCCATCTGCCCTGCGTCCTCCCCCCGTCCATTCCTTTCCGTGTTATCCGCTCTGGTTATGCAAATTTTTGCCCCTTTTGAGAGCGGATAACAACGGATGGAACATTTTTCTCATCCGCTGCGTCCTTTTTACAAACATTTTGCTTCCATCAGCCAGTGTGACAGGGCCTTAAACAGCTACTAATAAAACACACATTTTATTAAAAAGAACTGTAGAAAATTACCAGGCTGAATCTTAGGGTGGGGTCAATGTATCATCAGTCTCAAGTATCCCCACAAGAGATCTAAATCCAGCTCATCTTGAATTCCATTGACTCTTATCCACTGCCTATGTGCTCTGACTGTTAATAGTTCAGATTCTTGTAAAGAGCACAAGCTTACATTTGTATTCATTTGAAGTGCCTGGACTTTCCCATGCTTGATAAGAACCACCTTTAGTCCAACATCTAAGCTGAAAATTGGGTCCAGGATACATATTTGATAAAATTCAAGTTTCTTCCACAACCCACCAAAAGTTCTGACAAATAAAAAAAAAGAAAGAAAGAAAATGAGTTGTGGGAGATATTGGGGTAACAGTGGGGGAATAGAGTTTAGTCTGCATCTATTGCCTGTCTATTAGCAGAATTTCTTTCATTTTTTTGTTATTATCACATTCTGGAATCTAAGTGAAGAGAACTTATCTTCTACAAATAGTTAATAAATTAAGAAGACTCCTGCTAAACAAGCTAAAGCCTGTCTAATATAACATTGAGTACCACAATTCTGAATTGACACAGCTAGGAAATTAATTCTCTTCCATTACTGCTCCCTAGCAACAAATATGAAAGTTACATTGTCTTTGGTTCACAGGAATTAGTCTATAATCATCATGACTAGCCATAATTGACAGCTTTTTCATTCATTAATTGGCCTAGGCCCATTTTAAAACCACATAATTGATAGCTCATACCATTTCTGAAAGCAGCATATTCCATAATTGAGTTCTATAAAAATGTATTAAAACTGAGTGCATAGTATTTTTGAATGTTCTGACACATGTCAGAGACTGGGCCTACATTTTAACATAATGGTGGGGGGCGGGAGAAAATATCACATTTCCTTGGATTTTAAATATTTAAATATTTGATCATGCCCCTCTTTTGTTCACCTTTCTAAGCTAAAATATTACAAAAACTCTAGTTCTTGTTCAGCATTCCATTGAATAACTTCTGTCCTTTCACTACTTCTCATTTTTTAAAATGCACTTTGTTATATGTTTGTTCGTTCTCTGCCTGTGTTGACTCAGTGTTATCTGCTAACAGGTACCTGGAATAGCACCTGCAATTTTCTTAACAAGATTTCAGAATGGCTTGCCATTGCCTGCTTTTTTCCGAAGGTGAGGGAGAATCACTAGCCCATGGTCACCCAGATGGCTTTGTGCCAAAGGTGGGACTAGAACTCACAGTTCTCTGGCACATTTAACCAGGGTGCGATTCTACCAGTTCTATAGACCAGTTCTATAGACCGGTTGTTATGGTTCTGCGCAGTTCAGAGAACTGGCAAATTGCAACCCTAGCTGGTCCTGCCCTTCTCTGCTAGCTCCACCCCTCCCCGTCAGTCCTTAACAGACTTCATCGATTTTAACAGATAATCAGAGTTGGAAAGGACCTTGTAGGTCATCTAGTCCAACCCCCCACCCAAGCAGGAGACCCGACACCATTTCTTTTTTTTTTTAATTGATTTTTTAAACAAACATAAACAAACAAAACATAAAAACATCAGACCATCTTCGATATATGGACATAAAGTGTGTCGGTTGGTTTACAATTTTTTTTGTGGTTCCATTTGGAAGTCTTCAATTACAATTACATTATATATGATCTTGTATTTTCAATCCAATATTAAATGCATTAATATCATTATTAATCATTTGACTAAACTTATTATTCATTCATGTTTTAAGAAATAATCATATTTTATTCAATTTATTTTGTGACAATTCATATTATCATCCCAAATCTATCCTAAAATCATTTTGTAGATATAATAAGAAAAAAAATACATCTTTATATATTTAGTATTTTCTAAAAGTCTACATATTTCATTACTATATTTTATTATCTAACCATTGATAGAATAGATCTCAAGTTTTATAAAATTGTTTATCTTCTTGCTCTCTAATTTCAAAAGACCCTACACCATTTGTGACAAATGGCAGTCCAATCTCTTCTTGAAAGTCTCAACTGATGACACTCCCACAACTACCAAGGGCAAGTTGTTCCATTAGTTGATTGTTCTCACTGTCAGAAAGTTTCTCCTTATTTCCAAATTAAATCTCTCCTTCTTCAGTTTCCATCCGTTATTCCTTGTCTGGCCTACAGGCACGTTAGAAAATAGCTTGACCCCTTCCTCCCTGTGGTCGCCCCTCAAATATTGGAAGACCACTGTCATGTCTCCCCTGGTCCTTCTCTTCACTATACTAGCCAAGCACAGTTCCTGCAACTGTACACTGTATGTTTTAGCCTCCAATCCCCTAATCATCCTGGTTGCTCTTCTCTGTATTTTTTCTAGAGTCTCAACATCTTTTTTATAATGTGGTGAACAAAACTGGATGCAGTACTCTAGATGTGGTCTAACTAAGGCTTTATAGAGTGGTATTAGTACTTCCCTTGATCTTGACTGTATCCCTCTGTTAATACAATTTAGGATTGCATTAGCTTTTTTTGGCTGCTGCTGCACTCTGCTGGCTCATATTTAGCTGGTTCTCCACTAAGACTCCAAGATCCCTCTCACAGTTACTGCTATTGAGCCTGGTTTCACTCAGTCTATATGTGTACTTTTGGTTTTTCTTGCCTGAGTGTAGCACTTCATTTTTCTCTATATTGAATTTCATTTTATTAGATATGGCCCAGTGTTCTAGTCTGTCAAGATCCATCTGGATTCTATCTTCTTGGGTTTTAGCTATTCCTGCCAGCTTAGTATCATCTGCAAATTTGGTAAGTTCCCCTTCTATTCGCTTGTCTAAGTCGTTAATGAAGATATTGAAGAGTACTGGGCCTAAGATGGAACCTTGTGACACCCCACTGCTTACTTCCCATCATGTAGACTTAGACCCATTAAGGACTACTTGTTGAGTATGGTTTTCCAGCCAGTTGTGAGTCCATCTAGTGGTGGTGCTATCTATTCCACTTTGTTCTAGCTTACTAAGAAGTAGGTAGTCGTCTACTTTGTCAAATGCCTTGCTGAAATCTAAATATATTATGTCACAGTATTTTGCTGGTCTACTAATTTAGTCACTGTGTTGAAGAATGAAATAAGATTGGTTTGGCATGATCTGTTTTTAACAAACCCGTGCTGACTGCTAGTTATTACTTTACTTGTTTCTCGATGTTGGCAGATCTGTTTTTTTATTATCCTTTCCAGTATCTTCCCGGGGTAATGTTAGGCTAATTGGTCTATAGTTTCTTGAGTCTGTTTTTTTTTTTTTCTTTTTTTGAAAATGGGAACCACATCAGCTCTTTTCCAGTCCTCTGGTAGTTCCCCGGTGCTCCAGGATTTTTGAAAGATATGGTGCAGTGGTTCTAAGATGACCTCTGCCAGCTCCTTTACAACTCTGGGATGTAATCCATCAGGCCCTGGTGATTTGCTTTCATCAAGATCAGACAGGTGTTCTCTTACTATTTTTTTTTGCTTATTTTAACTTTTATTTCTGGTCTGTCTTTTACAGTTATGTTTTTGGTGGATTGAGCTTTAGTTTCTTTTTTGCATGAAGATGGATGCAAAGAATGAGTTAAGTAGTTCTGCTTTCTCTCTGTTGCCTGTAACTTCCTTGCCATCTTCTCTCTTTCGTGGACTGACTGTTTCCTTGATTTTTTTCTTGTTGGAACATTTTTTATATGTTAGAAGAAACTTTTTTTTTATCTTTGATTTTTGTTGCAAGTCTTTGTTCGTTCTTAGCCTTTGCTATCCTGTCTTCGTCTTTGCAGATTCTGGCTTTCTGCTGATATTCTGCCTTAGTTGTATGTCCTTCTTTCCATTTTTTGTACTTGTCCTTTTTTTCTTTCAAATTGCCAGAGTGATCTTTATGCAGCCATGCTGGTTTCTTCTTGGATTTCTTTTTTTTTTCTTTCTCAGTGGTGTTGTGCTGGTCTGGGCTTCTATGATCATACAATTTTTAGAGTTTCCCAAGATTCTTGAGTTGTTTTCTCCTTTAGGATTTTCATCCATGGAATCTTTCCCAAGTTCTCTCTGAGTTTATTGAAATCAGCTCTTTTAAAATCCAAGATTCTGGTGTCATTATGTTCTGTTGCTTGTGTTATGTTGAAATCTAGTATGACATGGTCACTCTCACCCAAGGTTCCTGCAGTTTCAACTCCCTCTATCACTTCTTCTCTGTTTGTAAGAATTAAGTCCAGTATGGCTGTTCCTCTAGTTTCATCCTCTACCTTTAGGCCAACAAAGTTGTCAACTAGGTTGGTTTGGAACTTATTTGATTTCTCACTTGGTGCAGAATTAGTTTTCCAATTGATATCAGGATAATTGAAGTCTCCTATAACTATTGTTGTTTGTTTCCTGCATATGTTTGTTAGTTGGTTGGCAAAAAGGATATCATTTTTTTTCTGCTTGATTGGGTGGCCTATAATATACACCTGTGGCCATGTCACTCTTGTTTTCTTTTATATTGACCCATATGCATTCTAGGAGGTTTTCATCTTTGGTTTCATGCATTTCTGTAGCAATATAGTGCAAAGTGCACTTTACATACAGTGCAACTCCACCTCCTCTTTTATGGGGTCTGGTTTTTTGAATAGTTTGTACTCTTCTACCAGTATGTTCCAATCATGGGTTTCATTCAGCCAAGTTTCTGTTATTCCAACTACATCATACTTACCTTCATGTATTCGTACTTTGACTTCACCCTGTTTGTTCCCCAGATTTTGTATTTGTATATATTACCTTACCGCACATGCACAGCATTGCGTGCATGCCCAACATATGTGTTCTCCCCGCCCAGTCACTGAAGGTATTTCTTTTTTTCCACTCCTGATAATCAGGTGTTCTGATGATCAGCTGTGCTGGGAACCTTTGCTTTGCCCAGAGAATTCCCTGAGGCCCAGGAAACAAAAAGGGGCATGGGGGTGGGGTGAGGTGCTATGCGCCCCTCCTATGCTCTGCTTTTTGCCTTCCTGGGCCCCAGGGAAGCCTTCTGAGAGAAAAAATGCCCCTCAAAAGGCTTGCCTGAGGCTCAGGTGGCAAAAAATGGGGGGGATTGCTGCAAAAAAGAAGAAGAAGAAGAAGAAGAAGAAGAAGAAGAAGAAGAAGAAGAAGAAGAAGAAGAAGAAGAAGAAGAAGAAGAAGAAGAAGAAGAAGAAGAAGAAGCCACATCCACCCAGTAACATGGCCATGGCCCACTTATCCATGCCTACAGAACTGGTTGTTAAAACATTTGAATCCCACCCCTGCATTTAACCACTTGTCAAACTGGTTCTCATGGATAATAAGAAAAATGGAAGAATATTGTCATGTCCCAAAAGTCACAACAATGTCTCGAATAGGGATTAAGATCTCCTAAACTCCAGATCACTGCTTTCCAGCTCGAGGTTATATTCACACTATTATCTGAAGACACAAAGAATAAAATTTGTACAACCACTGCATTTGCAGTCCCTCAGTTATGCAAGAGATTGATTTTTTCAGAATTGTCCACCAGTAGGACAGGCATTAAAATCATCAAGCCATTAATTAGATGCCAACAAGTACTAAAAAAAGAGCTTTTTTGTGATATATAGCAACAGCACTTAAACTTATATACTGCTTCACATTGCTTTACAGTCCTCTCTGAGCAGTTTACAAAGTCAGTATATTTTCCCCGACAATCTGGGTCTTCATTTTATCAATCTTGGAAGGATGGAAGGTTGGGCCAACTTGAGTCAGTGAACATCAAAGTTCCGAACTGCTAGTCGTCAGTTGTCAGCAGTACTGCATTGTAACCACTGTGCCACCAAGGCAGTTGTAATACAGCTCTATGTCACTCTACAGAGGATTAAGGATTTCTGTGCCTTCATGTCCTTGTTGAGATTCCTTAGGTATCTCAGTAAGGATAGATTAAATATAGCTGGGGTGGGCTGCTGGGGGGGTCAGGAGAGCCCTTAGCTAAGATTCTGTGCAGTTCAGATTACTCCCAAAACTCACTCTTGGCTTGCCCTGCCCTGCCTCACCCACCTCTCCCCTCCCAGGAGTCCCCACACAGCCCATTTTGGATTCAGGTAAGTACAGGGCACATGCAGAGGCTTGGGGGGGGGGGGGAATGGGCCTCCTGGAAATTCAGGAAAGCCAAAAATGTGCCAGTTTCCGGCTTCCAGAGCGCCTCCAGAGTCCAGGGAGGCTGTTTTCACCCTTCCAGCGACTCAAGAAAAGCCCCCAGAGCCCAGGGAGGGCAAAAAGCCCTCCGACCATGGTGCAGGAGGTTGACTAGGTCATGTCCACCATGGCCACATCCACCCAGCAACTGGGCCAAGAACCCTTTGCTAAAAAATTTAAAGCCCACCCCTGAATACAGCCATCTAAAATTAGACATGAACTAACTAGTCCTGTTTGAACTATTCATCTGATAAAATATTGCAGCCTTCTACATACACACGACTGGCATTATTTAGCAATGCTGGCCCTTCTCTACCTGTGTGCTTTATCTGTGTATTTTATGTTCTGGGCCTGCCTGCTCATGGTTCTCTATAATATCTAAAACTTTCTCCTCATTCTCAAGTGTTGTACAGTGGCATTGGTCTCTTATTGCCTTAGCTCCCAAATCCTGTGTCTTTTGTGTACCAAGATGCCAGCCTTCTATTTAGTCCTAATAGCGCAAAATATGTACAAGAAAATCACATTTTCCAGAAGTACAGAAACTTTTAAAGTAGTTCTTCAGAGTAATTAAAAGTGCCCACCTGACATTGGTTAATGCAACCAACAATCATGAGATATTATTTTGGACAATTGTGTGATCTATCAGAAGCTACAGCAATAAGCCTATGTACTTGGGAGAAAGTTCTGTTGAAATCAATGGCATTTACTGGTAGATAAATGTGATTAGGATTGAGCTATAGAATAAAGAAGCCTGCAAATTGAGTGTCACATGAATCATTTGGCTAATTTAGGGCAGCACTCTGTAACCTTTTAGTGCTTTCACAGTTTAAGACAGCTCAGAAGGCAATCATTAAATCATTAAATCTTGTCTAATTTAATTTTCAGACAGATATAGAGATCTCAAATTTTACTTTATATCAGTGCTGGACATTTAGAAAGTGTTATTTTTTTAAAATATAGACAAAACAAAATACAGTAGGTTTTAAGAATGTGCTTATTTTATATAAGGGGAAAGAACCATAAATAATTTCTGTAAAAGCTATCAGAAAAAGTAAAACAAACCAACCAACATAAGTGCGCTATTGGAAGAACATCTAGTTGTGGTATCTTTGACTAGGTACTAATTCCAGGTAATTAGCCTGGAGTAGTCCCTGTATTTCTTTGAAAGTCCTTGAAAGTTTTATTTATGTGGTCAGGAAGAATCAACACTGATTTGATTGCACCTAGTCAGTCTTTGAAAAAAAAAAAAGAATGTTCTTATTCCATAGCATAAGATAATGCTACAAATGAGAATAATGATGTTTAAGAGATTTTATGTACTCAAATAAATTTATTAGAAGTATATCCATCTCAGTGATAATTCTGGAAGGAACAACAAGGTTAATAGAAACAAGGATTTAGGGGGGTGAGATAAGGCACAAAATTAGCAAACAAAAGACAAAATTGTTTACAAGGAACACAAAAATGCAGAAACAAATGGAACTGATGGGGGAAAATAGTTTCGCGATTGAGAAAAAAGTGAAATATTTGTATAAAACTGTGACTAACTTGCACTAAGTTATTTTACAATAATTACATTGTCATGGAAAAATGAAATGTGAAGATGGGAGAAATTATAATTATCATTCTTGGAGAGAATTTCTATGGTAAAAATAAGTGTATTTCCAAGAATGATGGCTTGGCTTCAAAATGTGGTTATCATTACAATGATGTACCATTTAAACAATGGCAGAAATATATGTGCCATAAATTTGTATGGCAAGGGGAGGCATATGCAAAAGTTAAATTAAAAAAAAATACTTCAGGATGAAAAGGATGAAATGAGAATTGGGACTGCCTGATTTGAAATTGTATGTGGCAGCTTGCTGCTTAGCCTGAAAGAGTGGGTTTTGCTAACAAAGAAGAATATTTAAAATTATTCAGAATTTTAGAATTAAAATGACATGATGTGATGTTTGGATTGCATGGTTTTCTACAGAACAATAAAATTGAAGGTTTAGAATCATGATATCAGAAATGTCATATTAAGACTTCCCCAAAATGCCTTGACGAATCTTGGCAATCAACAACTAGTTCCATAATATTGCAATTAAAACTGCAAGGATTAATCCAGTCAGTCATCAGGAGTCAAAAATGATTTAAAGATATACACAATCAATCTCCAAAAGAATATTTTGTTTAGAAGTATGATGTTTATTAATGTCCTGTCTTTTGAAATATAATTAGTCCAGCATTCTGCAGCTTCCATGGCTTCTATGAGCCATGGTAGTGTCGTGTAGACAAGACAAAAAAGACTAGATTAGACTAGACTAGACTAGACTAGACTAGACTAGAACAGAGCAGAACAGAGCAGAGCAGAGCAGAGCAGAGCAGAGCAGAGCAGAACAGAACAGAACAGAACAGAACAGAACAGAACAGAATAGAATAGAACAGAATAGAATAGAACAGAATTCTTTATTGACCAAGTGTGATTGGACACACAAGGAATTTATTTGGGTGCATATGCTCTCAAGATACATACATCAAGAATCAGAGGTAAAACACTTAGAACTAGTCATAGAGTACTATAAATCACATAGTAACAAATAAATAAATAAATAAATAAATAAATAAATAGATAGATAGATAGATAGATAGATAGATAGATAGATAGATAGATAAATAAATATATTTTCTTAAGTTTTCACGGGTACTTACATGTATGGTATTCAGCTTTCTTTGGGTACTGTCCCACGTCATTATAGTTGTGCTTAAAGTTGTAGCAATGTTTCGGCAGAATCTCATCTGCCATCATCAGCCTTCTGTACAGTGTTCATCTGTGAATCAGACTTTCACAGCCATTTCTGTTTTAAATTTAGGGCTAGCCTACTGCTGTGCCAGAATGTTTTTTTCTTAATCCTGATTGGCTGGGAGTCTTGGCCTGAGTTTATTGGTCTTGGAGTTTGCTGTGTTCTACTTGATTGGTGTTTCTAATATCTTCTGTCTGTTTTGTGGCCTTTTTTGTCTTGATTGGCTGGCAACATTGTGTTTTCTGTATTGGAGGCTTTTAGTGTGGATTGGCTCCAAGTAAATGGACGGCTATCATTTATTAGGAAGCTAGGTTTCATCTGGGTGCCTGGTTGGGATGTGTTTGAGCTGGAGATATCAGGGGGGCTCTGTTTGTGCCCAGGTATTTGCCTGGCTTGTGGTGTGGAGATTTTTTTGTTTGTGAGTGCAGGCTTCCAAATAATTGATAGTCTGGTGGAATCATCTCTTCTATTCATGCTTTCAGGTCTTTTTTCAATCTCTATGGCTTCTCTGATAATTCTGTAGCTGGGGTTTTCTCTTGTGGCTAGGGTTTTGGTGCCATTGAGGTTGATGCTATGACCTGTTGCTTTCATGTGTTGGACAAGTGAGGAAGTGTATTCCAGTTTTTTTACTGCTTTTTTTTATTCATCCAAGCGTGTACTTATTCTTCTATTGGTCCGATGTCTGTGGCAGGAAATGATGCACAGGGGACTTCATATATGCCTTGGTTTTCCAGGTCAATTTTATCTTTGGGGTTTCTTAGGATGGCTGCTGTTTTTCTGTCTGTCTGTTTTTCAGTCTGTCACATTTTGATGTGATGCCTGTGTAGTATCTTACTGATTTTGTCTGTAGTACCTCTTACGTAGGGCAGGACAGTTGTTCCATAGGTCTCTTCATCTTCTAGGTCTCCATTATATCTCAGTGTGTTTTTGTGGATCAAGTTGGTGATTTTGCTTTTGTGGAAGCCATCAGCTGTCAGTATTTTAGTCAGGGTGCATAGTTCATACTTTATGTGTTGTCTGCCAGGTGTTTGGTTCTGGTGATTAGTTTTGGCCACGGAGTTTATCCGTGCTGGGTGGTGGTGGGATTGGGCATTGAGGTAGCGGTTGGTGTGTGTTTTCTTCTGGTATATAGTGTGTCCTAGTGTGCCATCTGTTTTTTTGTAGATTAGTACATCTAGGAATGGTAGTTGTTTGTTTGTTTCCTTTTCCATGGTGAATTTGATTTTGGGGTATTTGCTGTGTTAGGAAATTGTTTAGGTTTTCTTTTCCATGGGGCCACATCACAAATGTGTCATTGATGTATCTTAACCATAGGGGACATTATCTAGGGCTCTGGATTCGAATTCTTCCATGAACAGGTTTGTAATCACGGGTGACAGTGGTGATCCCATAGGGGATCCTTCAATTTGCTTGTATCTTTGTCCTTTGTATATGAAATATGTGTTGGTTAAGCAGTGTTCTGATAGTTCCATAAGGTGTTTCGCTGATTGGTATTTATTTTTGATGATTTCAAAAATTAATAGGTGTTTTGCTGGTTGGTATTTATTTTTTGATATTTTATTGGGACTTAATTGTGCTTTTAAAGTTGTTGCAACATTTCAGCAGAATCTCATCTGCCATCATCAGGCTTGGGTATTGTGTTAATTGGTGAGTCAGACTTTTGCAACCTTTTCTGTTTCAAATGTGGTGCTAGCCAACTGCTGTGTTAGAATGTTTTTTTCTTCATCCTGATTGGTTGGGAGTCTTGGTCTGTGTTTATTGGTCTTGGAGTTTGCTCTGTTCTTCTTGATTGGTGTTTCTAATATCTTCTGTCTATTTTGTGGCTTTTTTTGTCTTGATTTGCTGGCAACATTGTGTTTCCTATATTGGAGGCTTTTAGTGTGGCTTGGCTTCGAGTGAACAGATGGCTATTATATATATATATATATATATATATATATATATATATATATATATATATATATATATATTTGTTTTTTTAAGTTATCGCGGGTACTTACATGT
>BLBF01000005.1:37012988-37033762 GCA_015471245.1 Laticauda colubrina | reverse complement strand
AGAAGAAGAAGAAGAAGAAGAAGAAGAAGAAGAAGAAGAAGAAGAAGCAGCTAACTCTGATAATGTGACAGAAAACAATAAATATTCTTTTACCCTAACTCTGACCCTGGCATCTAGTGACACCATATTAGAGAAATTCAGGGTGAGGAACAACTGAAAAAATTTACTCTACAGATTAAAATAATAAATTCTAATGTTTGATTCATACATAGGAAGACCTTGGCAATCTGACAGTAAAATTGTTCATGAAAGCACTGAACAAGTTTGGAAGAATGATTTTACCTATGTAAAGCTATCCCAGGAAAATATACATTGATTACAATGTTTGAAACAAACTTTTTATTAGTTCAAAGAGAAGATGGTTTTGGCACATTACCTGTTCATAAATATCTGTCAAACATGAGATGTGACATTACGATAAGAATAAAAGGGAAATGAAGCTGAAGGCACTTTAGAAATCCAGGATGGATAGATCAATCAGTTCCTTCTTATGAATGATTCAAGATCAGCTCATCAAGTCTTTATGTAAAAGTATGTTGTTCGATTGTATAACTAGTATGTCATGCCACACCTACTTTATAATCTTGGAATATGCTTTTTCCTATTTTAAGCTATTACGTAATTCTGTATTAGTTAAATAAGAGCAAGACTTTTTTTTTTTACCTGAAGAATGATTTAGAGATAAATGTTTTGCATTTAAGATCCCAAGAGCTTAACCAAGATAAAGTTTGAAGTTATACTTCAAAAATTCTCACAATGAAGCTGGCCAAAAATGGACCCTGGGCAGGCCTTATGTGGCTTCCCTGAGCTCTGTTTTTGCTGGCAGAGGCACTGTGGGCTGGCCTTTTGCTGTTTTGAAGGTGGCCCCATGGGCCAAATCTAAGCATCCAGGGGCCGGATCCAGGGGTCATGAGTTTGACACCCCTGCTCTAGGGAATTTTCTGGTCCATGTTTTACAAAACATTTCCCATTTAGGCTGGAACCCATTTCTCAAACCAAGTTAAGAAATTTGCGCTCATATGATAAGAGTGAGCTTGCATAACCAAATTCTTTCCAGGATGGAATGGAGAAAATTCTTTCAGTGCACATCTGACATGCAAAGAATAAAACGAAGTCTGGCCCTTAACTTCTCTATATATTCAGAGTTGTTATTGTCACTACATGTTGCCTAACATGGAATTTAATATTTTAATCCCCACTTGCAATCAGATTTTAACAATCCCAACATGGATTTATTCGTCAGCAAGAATAGCTTTATATGACACACCTGCAAAATTTTATTTCTTATATTTTTGAATGCATGAAAGATGTGTGAAGGCTTTTTTTGCTCTTCTGATTCAGTCAAATACTGGGGATGAGTTGATGAGGTTCCTGAAGTAGATGGTGTTTGTCCAGTGAATAAATGGCCACGGATTGCTTATTGGAATGCTTTTATACATGAATACTTAAATATTTGGAAAGGGTTTATATATATAATAAAGAAGCATACTTACTGCTAAACTCTGGTATGTTTTATCCTTCCTTAGCATTAACATTATTGCTGATTTTATCATGGAAGAATTGAATTTTTGTAATGGCTAGGGGATTGAATTAAATAATCCCTTTCAACTCTTACATTCTAAGAAGCCAAAGTGGGCTTAGACAAAACTATTCATTTGCAAGCACTGTCCCTATTAATGTTGTTTCTGTGTGGGCCTATTACTTCCAGAGCTAGTGAAAGGATTAATCACAACATGAAACAAGCAAGCAAATAATATATTGTCTCAATAAATCATTACTTACTAAACAATCTATGAGGAGGAAGGCTAAAACAAAATTCTGTTCAGGGTGACCTCATTTCCAGGAAAATGTAAAACTTAAGACTGAAAAAATAGGCTACATCCAGCAATGTGTAGGGCTCCCTTATGTCCCTCCTTTTTCCCCAGCTGCTTCGAAGTTTATAGGAGCAATATCAAACTCTGAGGAAATCTAGAGATATTTGTAAACTGCAGACATATAGTCAGTGGTGGGTTTCAACTATTTTCGCCACCAGTTTGCTGAAAATGTGATCATGTGCGTGGGTGGCTTCCACGCATGCGTACATGCATGCATGGCTTCTGCCATGTGGTGAGGCTTGATTGAGCAGCTTTTGGGGGGCTGCTCCCCTCCATCTCTGATCTCCAGGGCAGCAGCTGCTTCTTTCCTTACTGCTGGGAGAGCACCTTGTGCAGTTTAGCAGCTGTGAGCTGCTGCTTTCCTCTAAGTCCCTCCTGGAAAGCACTGCAGCACAGAGAAGCAGCAGCCTTGTTGAATGCTGTTTCTCTCAGCTGCAGAACTTAACAGATGGGACTTAAGGGAAAGCGGTGGCTCACAGCTGTGAAATTGCACAAGATACTCTCCCAGCAAGAGCAGTAACAGAGCAAATGGCATGCTTACCTTTAGTGAACAGGGCAGGCGATGCATAGAGGCGAGGGCGGAAAATAACTGGGCTGTGTGGTGAAGGCAAGATATAAAGGTTGGAGGAGGGTGGGGAAGGACGGGCTGAGTCAGACATTGGTGTGATTTGCTGGTTGTTCAAACTGTGCAGAATCATTACTACCGGTTCGGTAGAACCAGTCTGAACTGGTTGAATACCATCTCTGCATATAGTGAAACAGAAAACATATTTGATTTGTTCACAGGAAGAAAGTCTGGATCTGGATCAGTGTCAATGCATGTGTATACAGATATTTCCTATACGAAAAGAGTATGGCACAATGTGTAGATGTAAAGACCTTCCGAGATGTCAAGCACATAAGAGTTTGGATATCAGCCTCAAAAACAATGGGACTAACCCACATATTTATTTATTTTTATTTCATTTATTTATTTATTTTGCCAAGTGATTATAAGATAACAGCTATAAGTATAAACATAATTATGAGTACATGAAATGGATACATATAATAAAAATAAAAATAAAAGAAACAATAGGACATGGACTGTAGGCATGTTGGTGCGCTTATGCATACCAACTCACCATTGTGACTTATTTTTTGCTGCAGGAAAGAATTACTCAAATCCTGCTCTAGACACCAAGACTCTGCCTATTTTTTTTTCTTAAATAATTATAAGTCTTTTTTTCCATAAGAAATATTAATCTGGATGTTTTAACAGTAATTTCTTCTGCATAAAAGAAACTATGCAAAACAGTTGCATTTATGAACTTTCTTTTTCTTAATCTTTTCAATAAAGCACCTTCCCCAAACTAAATACTGTAACAGTAGATAATCTTCTCCTATATAGTATATCATAATATAAAATAACCCTTTATTACTCTGGTGTGTGTGTGTGTGTATGACATATATAACTGTATATATATAAATAGAATCAATTCACATCTACAATTCTGTTTCACGTGGTGCTATCCTTTCAATTTATATTGTATACAATATCTAGAAATTATACTAGATCAAAATGCATTAGCTATTCTATTGGGCTATATATCTTTTATAGATGATATAACACTTTCAATATTTAACATATCTATTTATTTTAAAGTCCAGTTCAAAGTGCTGGTTCTTAGCTAACAAACCATAAATGATTGAAGAGTAGATAATTTGAAAAATCTCAGTAATATTACTGGGACTTTGTGGTCACCTCCTGAAATTCATTTGTATGTCACATGTACTGGACAAATGAATTTTATGTGTAAACCCTCTCTCCCAAGATTCACTTTTGGTTAAGAAAGTTAAGATAGGTATCTTTATGTTCTATAGCTCCAGTTGTAGAAGTCCTGTCTCCCCTGCCAACTTTCACTCTAAAGCTCATGTCACACAGCATCAACGGATGGAAAGAGGATGTAAAACGGAGAGAAACACTTGCCATCCGTTGGTTAACGCGATGAATCCGTTCTGTACTCACTGTATCTGTTTTTCATACTCTCTATCCGTCCAGCATCCGTCTACTGAGATTTCATCTGCTCAAAAAGTTTTGAACTGTACAAAACTTTTTGAGAGGAAAAGTATCCAATGAGTCCATTCTACATCTCCTAGGCATATGGGGAACATCCATTATACGTCCGTCGTCATCCATTACGCATTATATCCGCTAGGCATCAGCTGCGCATCCGCAAAACTCACATCCGCTCCAGTGGAAAACAGACACAGGGAGGAAGTGAAACGGACACGGAATGGACACACAGCGTTAGTAGCACAGACGTAGAAAGGATGAAAGCGGATGCAGCTCACATATAAAGCATTAAAATGGAAAAAACGTTCATATACGGGACGTATCTTGGATATTTAGGATGTCTGGAGGATGCCTGGAGGATGCAAATGGACACCTAACGAAAAACCTATATTTCCTATAAAAAAGGGGAGAAATAACCTGGATCTCACTTTCAGTCCAGCAGCCCTGCTGTGCAGACCTTTTCAGGCTTCATCTTGCTCTTGTTCTTCCACAGCATCCAGTCATCTCCAACATGGATCGTCGCACACTCCTTTTGGTAGCCGCCATCGTTCTACAGCAGTGCAAAGCCCTCTACATGCTCTTTCACCTGTTCTATGGGAAGAAAAGGAGGTGTCCAAGAAGTGTCTGGGTCCGAAGATGGATCGCGAGAAGAGCCGAGTACGGACTGTATAACAAGCTGATGGTGGAGCTGAGGAATGAAGACACTCGTGCATTCCAGAACTTCATGAGGATGCCTCCAGCCATGTTTGACGAAGTTGTGCAGCGGCTGAGACCCAGGTTGACCAAGGCAAAGACCAACTTCCAGCCCAGCCTGGACCCTGAGCTGAAGGTGGCACTGACTCTGCGCCACCTGGCCTCCGGGACCATGTACAGGAGCATGCAGTATGCTTGGAGGGTGCCACACAACACCATCAGCATTGTGGTCAGAGAAGTGGTGCAGGCCAAAATCGAAGAATACCTGGAGGAGCTCCTCCAGTGCTCCTCCACTGAAGAAGGCTGGAAGAAAGTTGCAGAGCAGTGGTATCAAAAGTGGAACTTTCCCCACACCGTTGGAGCCATAGATGGGAAGCACGTGGCCTGCAAAGTGCCAGCCAAATCAGGATCCACTTATCACAACTACAAGGGCTTCTTCAGCATCATCCTCTTCACCATGGTCAATGCTGACTACAAGTTCATGTACATCGATGCTTCAGGCAACGGCTCATCTTCAGATGCCCAGGTATACAACGCCAGTGACCTCAAGGAGGGGCTGGAACACAACCTCATCATGGGCTTCCCAGATCCAGACCCCCTGCCCAATGACACACAAGATGTGCCCTACATCATCGTGGGGGATGACGCCTTCTCCCTCAGAACCTACCTCATGAAGCCCTACACTTCCAGATGCCTCACCCGTGAAGAGAGGATCTTCAAATACAGGATGTCCAGGGCAAGGCAGGTGGTGGAGAATGCATTTGGCCTCCAGGCCAACAGGTTCCAGGTACTTCTCACCACCATGCAGCATTGGCCAGAGACCGTGAGGAACATCGTGGAAGCTTGCTGCATCCTGCACAATCTCATGCGCACCCGCTACCCAGTCTTGCAGAACAGGCTCATGGACCACCAACAAGGCAATGGGGACATGGAGCCTGGTGAATGGAGGCAAGGGCAAAACTTGATAGACACTGTGGATGTGCAAGGCCCCAACAGAGCTTCACGTGAAGGGAAGAAGCAGCGCAACCTCCTGAAACACTGGTGAAACTCCCCAGCTGGAGCAATGGAGTGGCAAGACAGGATGGTAGATGCTTAATGGATGCTTCCTTCAGCCTGTCTCATCACACTGATGAGATTGTGCCATGTATGTTGAGTGGCCCTACAATGAACAGGGCATTTAATAAAGAGTTGTGTTTATGTTGAAATGTGTTGATGAATAATTAAATTGTTTTTGATAATAAAGGGCCATACGTGTGGCACTTGGGAGGGTGAACCATACAGTCCCACTATGCTTGCACTGGAGATTTATCTATCACACTGCTATCCTTACCCATCCCACAGCTACTACCCATCCCACAGGTATCATTACCCATCCCACAGGTATCCCTGCCCATCCCACTGCTATCCTTACCCATCCCACAAGCATGCAAAGGCTTAAGCCATTTCTAAAAGTTTCCACCAAGACTTTATTTACTAAAAGAACTGAACCAAGTGTGTGAAGCAAAAATAAACTTTATTAATAACAAACTGTAAAAGCAAAATGACCCAAGTAAAGTGTCCCAAGCAAAGATAAATTCAACAGGTAGCATCCCAGTCTCTGGCACTCTTCTCAGTCACTCTGAGACATGCCCATAGTCTCAGGGGTGAAGGGTCCAAGTGCTGTGGAGGTGGCTGCTGCTGGAGTGCTGGTCTGAGGTGCCTTTGGGGTGCCTGGCCACGAGAGGACAACAGGGGATGGTGTGTGGAGGAAGCTCTCAGAGAGCTGGCTCAGTCCCGTGATGTTGAGAGCCCCTTCCTCCATGACATGGGGTGTCAGTCCCAAGACTGATGACAGATGTTCTGAGGCCAGGCTTGGCTGTGGGGTGGAGGAAGGAGGAGTGTAGTGGGGCTGTCTGGTCTGCAGGTGAGCGAGGTGAGGCGTCAGTGGCATCTGTGGCATCGGTGGCATCTGTGGCATCGGTGGCACCTGTGGAGTGCTATGTTCCTGTGCCTGGACTGGGAAGGGCTGCCTGTGCTGCTGGAACTCCTAGTAGCTGTAGCCTTGGAAGATTAGGGCCTGTGGAAAGCCTTGGAAGGGCAGTGACATCACCTGGGGTGGTGGAGCAGACCTGGACTGGGTCGGAGCAGGTTCAGCTGGGCCTGGAGTGTTGTGCAGAAGACCTGTGATCCTCTCCTTGATCACCTGTTACTGGGATTCGGACATGTCCATGAGGGTCTAGTTGACGTAGGTGAGGAAGGGCTTGTGGTTTGAGGATGGTATGTCGGTGTGTACCAGCTGAGAGAGGAGATCTATGCTGCTTTTGATGGTGTCCCTGATCTCCAGCAGGACAGTGTGGCTCTGCCCCTCTGGTCTGCCTCTCTGCCTGCTTTCTGTAGAGGTGGAGCTGGGGGTGGATGTGGGTTGGTCTCTGGTGTCAGCGCCCTCTCCTTGCTCCAAATGTGTCAGGGGGTCCTCCACGTGCTCCACCATGGGGAGTGCAGCTGTTGGGGGGTATCCACAGATACCTGCCTGGACACAGGAGCTGTCTCTTGGGCAGAAGAGGACTGGCTCTTTGTGGGCTGCCTGAGAGAGAGGGTTGACAGAGGGGCTGCTCCTTGGTGGCGGACCACACCCTTCAAGAAGCTGCACTTGGCCCTCACGTTGGTCTCCCGGTCGGTGAGCTTGTCTGCGGCCTGGCCAGACTTCTTGAGGTGCAACTTCCCATACCAGGTGTGCATGTGCTTCCACCACCCGAGGAGGACCTCCGAAGTATAGCCCAGGTTCTCCACCTTCTCTCCAAGCTGCCTGTTTCTGCTTGGTGTCTCAATAGAGCCTGTGTCCCTTCCGCCAGGGGTACTCGTTCTCCCTCAGCCATTTGAGCACCTCCTCCTCATGTTCCTCTTCGATGGAGTGCTACCTCCTCTCCCTATTACGCGATTGCCTCTTCCTCCCTCTGGCAGGACTTTCTGGGCCCTCATCAGTAGGGCTTTGAGGTTCTAGGGGCACCACACCAGGTTCTAGGTTCTGGTCCACCACACCAGCAGCAGCAGCAGCAACAACAACAGCAGCAGCAAAAGCAGCAGCAGCAGCACCAGCAGCACCAGCAGGACCAGCAGCACCAAGAGCACCAGCAGCACCAGCAGCACTAGCAGCACCAGCAGCACCAGGAGCAGCACCAGCAGAGTAAGCATCAGCAGAAGCACCAGCACCAGGAGCAGCACCAGCAGAGTAAGCACCAGCAGAAGCATCAGCACCAGGAGCAGCACCAGCAGAGTAAGCACCAGCAGAAGCACCAGCACCAGGAGCAGCACCAGCAGAATAAGCACCAGCAGAAGTACCAGCACCAGGAGCAGCACCAGCAGAGTAAGCACCAGCAGAAGCCCCAGCACCAGAAGAGTCAGCCCAAGCAGCAGAAGCCCCAGCAGAAGCAGAGTCAGCACCAGGGGATGGGATGGTGGCCCTGTCCTTCTTGCCAGGGCTGACAGAAGATGGCACAGGCTTCCTCTTCTTCCCCATGGTTGTTGGCTGGAATTGTGTCTGGCAGCAGGTCTTTCCTCTGAATGGTGACCTGCATGCGAGCTGCATCCTTTTATATCCATGGGGCTGACGTAATGCATCCTCCCCGCATGCGCAGTGAACCCTTTGCATCTGCTAGGCATCCGCTAGGCATCCGCTAGGCATCCATGATGCATCCGCTGTATCCGCTCGGCATCCGCTCGGCATCCGCTCCTTCCGCTGCACGTCCGCTTTGCTGTGCTCCCCCGGAAGCCTGCGGATGTACCATCTGCTTCCGCTTTGCTGTGCTCCCCCGGAAGCCTGCGGATGTACCATCTGCTTCCATCCGCTAGGCTTCCATGGAGCATCCACTTTACATCCTCGCTACATCCTCTCCCCGTCCGTTCCTTTCCGTTGTTGTCTGTTCTCTTTATGCAAATTTGGGGCACTTTTGAGAGCGGATAACAATGGATGGAACATTTTCTCGTCCGCTGTGTCCTTTTTACATACTTTTTGCATCCGTCGGCCGATGTGACAGGGCCTTAAGATACGTTACTTTGGCTCTTTATTTTAGACAGCTGGAAAAATCTAATGCTGTATGTTGAGTCATTTCTTTATCTTAGGGGAGTTTCTTATTTTATGCATATTGATTATTATTTCTATTTTTTTTCTTTTTATAAGCAAGGTTTTCTTTTGAGTGTATGCATCCCCTTTTGCTTTGAAAATTGTACCGTATGCATATAGTTGTCTACCCCACAAAACCTAGCAATAATTACGTAAAATTCATTTGACAGTGGAACATCTCAAGACTTACTATAGAAAGACCAACACCATTACTCTTGTCAGACAGGATACTGATATCTTGCCCCTAGATAACAATATTTACAATATTCCATATTAAAAACACAAGTTGCAAACCCATGCCAAAAGAACCTTGGTTTCAATATGCATTTGGCACTCTACTTTCTGAATGTTCCATGAATAAACCCATTATAATACTTAATGTTTTTTCATAAAAATGTATGAGCTAGACCCAAAAATTTAAGAAAGTTAAATCTATAGTTATTGGAAAACAGGAAACATCTCAGCTTCTCCTGAATTATCACCAGTGTCCAATCACTATAAATAAGTGACAATCTGATCACCTTCCCCCATTATAAAAAAAACCATTTCTGTTATTTGTCGAGGAGTGTCACAATGTGACATAAAATGCATCATTAGCATTTGTGCTATAGGCATGTCACCCAAGAGGATAGGAATCATTGGAGTGTGGTAAATGTATGTGTGCCAGTGACATTTGAGCAAGTATTAGATGGGTAGGGCCAAGTAAAAATACACCTACAAGAAAAAAGAAAGAAGGAAAAAGTCCACAAAGTTGAAGATAATTATTTCTGCTTCTAAATGGAAATTGCTGAGAGAACTGCAGTGCAACATTGATTCTGACAGCTCATTTTTGTAGCCGAAAGAACTTGTTGAAGTATTGTTCACAGTGTTTTTCTTTACAAGTGGCTAAATGTGGTTGATTTTCTCCTGACAAGTTCAATCAGTGTTCATCCTGCAAAATAAGCCCATACTAAATAATATTTTTCCATGAAAGCAGGTGAAAATTAATTGAAAACTCTGGGTTTTTGTCTGCCCGCATATATGAAATAATGAAGCTGGTGCCTGAAAATGAATGTGTACCTTCTTCATTGAACTAAGAGCTACATTATTTAATATATGAAAACAATATTTCATGAAACAAAGATATATGCTACCTGCATGCATTATAAATTTCCCCTAATGACTGCAATATATCAAAAAGCTGATGCCTGCATTTTTACAAACAAATCTGAGTTCGATGCTATAGTTCCTTTTGTACAATTCTCCAGTTCAAAATTTCATCTTGCCTTGAGTCTTTTTCATTTACTTGTTCCTCATTATCTGTCTGTCTGTCTGCCTGCCTGTCTGTCTGTCTATCATCTATTCATCCATCCATCCAATTGTCTTTCTCTTATACTACAACACAGATTCCCTAGGTTATGGTCTATTTAGACAGTTTTAAAAAACTAAGGCTGACATAAAACAATTAAATCACAGATAAAAACAAATAAACAAAAACTCTCAAAATAAAAGCCAAAGAACAAAGAATGTTACATAACAAATGCATAATAGGGCCTTGAAATATCCCCATAGGGCTAAAGCTACACTTACTCATTGTCAAAAGCCAAAATGAAAATATTACTATAAATATAGTAATTATAAAACTATTGATCCTGAAATTGCATAAAAGAGGTCCTTGGAATTTTGTTTCTTTTTTCCTCACCTTTCTCTGCAGCTGATTTTAGTGTGTGAAGGTGAGTAACATGAACAGAGGCAAACTAACAAAAGGGTAGGGTGGAAACTGAACAGAGATGAAACAGGATTACTCCCCTTTAATACTCCCCAGATTGGGGAGAAAAATCAGATCAGCTTTTTGCAGTGGGGAAGAAACTGCTTACAAAAATAACAGAAGAACTGATGAATATTGTTCTCCATTACAAACTCAACATTTCTTAAGCTGATGGATACCATGTTTTTGGAAATCCAACCACCTGAACCAAGGTAGAATTATTTCCACTGGGAACAATGATAGACAAAAGTAATTATTCTAATTTAAATTAATAGTAAGGAAAATTTGATCCAACACTGTGGTTATCAAAGATCAGGTAAGGGAAAGTTGGAACTATACTTTTGCACCTTAAAATTCTGGAGGTATTTCCACATAAAGCTTATTTATAGTCATTGCTGATCCATATGCATGAAGTAACGATTAGCTTGGAGGTAGATCAATAGTTAATGTTTGGACCAGGATGATACTATTGGATCCTAGCTCAATTGGGTCAGATATTTAGGGGCAGCATATCTGTATTCATCAACATTCATCAGTTTAGCATCAGCAGTTCTGAACAGCATTTTACCAGGAGACAATGCAGTCATCTAAAATAAACAGATAAATGCACATGATCTGTCACCACCCAATATTGGTTCTGTGTTCAGCAGCAAGCTACTTGCCTCTGTACAATTTTCCCCCTCTTCCTCATCTAGACAACTCAAAGCTTCAAAGACAAGCAGGTGTATTCATGCAGTTATCCAATGCTCTCCAGAGGACTGTAAGTCCATTAAGCAATGAATGGTTTGCACTCATCCAAGTATGTGTCTCTTGTTTTCCCACCTCTGACAGAGAAAACAGTGGCCACAGACTTGATTGCTAAATAATCCAGATATGGTTTTATGGCATGGAGGGAGAGCAGTGTCTTCCATTTTATTATTAATCAGACAGAGAAGCATGAAGGCTAGATAGAAGAACATAATATTGAATGGACTGAAGTCATTGTGTGACATATGATATTTCTATGAATAAAAAGCAGTGTTTTGCCTCCTGTCATGTAGCTAAAATGGCATAAATCAGCCACCCAACAGTGAAATCCATAAAATGTTTCGCAAATGTCAAAAGTCATCCTTGTCCACAAATTAGTCCAGGTATTCTGTGAAATACTGTTGAGTTATTTGTGGTTAACTTCATTAATTGTATATACTGCAGATTGTTGCTGTAGCTTTTATTTCTCCCTGAGCTATGTCTGTAATCAAAGTGAATGGTTTTATAGTGGTTCTCATTCTTCTTATTCAGGCAGAGTAATATAAACACAAAAATTAATAAATTATGACTATTTAATTGAAAAATGGTGATAAAAGCCAAGATAGAGTTCAGTAAAGTTCACACTCTCAAGAAAGCTCATTTGGATAACTGGTCTAGTGACATAGCCTGGAATCTATACTTCAGGTGAGGAAAAGTACCCAAACACCTCATTCTTTGTTGTCAGACCCTAGCAATGATGACAAGGAAGAATGCACTTGATTTCTCACTTTAGACTCAGAAATTCTGATAGATTCTGAAGTTTTCTCCATTCATTTCCTGAAAATGTGGTATCTGAAAGTTGATTATTAAAATATAGAGTTATATACAAGTGCTAGAAACAGCTAAAACTGATTGTCAGCATTCAAGATCTTCTATTATTGCTTTGCATCTTTTGACTGCCATAAGTAACGGGGGAGGAAGGGAAAGTCTGGGAAGTGAGCTGGAGGTGTTACATTCTTCTGTTGTGTAAATGGGGGGGGGGGAAGCATACAATAGAGTTAGGTTTCTATTTCTTGCTTAGCTTTCTTTTCTCTGCGCAACTGCAACCCGTCATCAAAATATGCCAAAGTCAACAGACAGATACCTCATCATCACCTGAAGATGCCCACATGATCATATTCACAACTTCTAATTGGAAGTGTCATATGAACTATTGGGGGTGGGAACATTTCCATCACTTTGTATATGTGAATTGCGCGCCTAATTTCTCAGATTCAGAATTCTTTGGTTGCTACCACTTCACTTTCAGTAAAAGATGTCTTTTTTCTAAACTAAAGAGTCTAAGTATTTCTTTCCTGGATTTTGAATGGAGCTCCGCCTGACACTGATGGAGCTAACTTTTGAAGGAGGCCACTACTGGGTTTGGGTAGGTCAAATTTCATTGGTACTCATATCTGGAGTTAATAGTGTTGGTCCACTGGTTTTTGAGCTTGCCTGTTTATAGAAAACCTTCTTGGATTGACTTGGTGTATCTCTAGCCTTTCTCTCTGTCTTCTCTTCTTACATTTTCTTCCTGACGAGCCTGCTTATCTGGGTATGAACTATGTCTCTTTGTCATGTCATTTTTAAAGAACAGAGTAGAAGTGATTGAGTCCTTTTCTTAAAATGTATGTTCATTTCATTGAAAGTTTTCTTCCACCATTACATTTATAACATTGTTTAGTTACCATCTGTGCCCTGGAAGAAAACAGCTAGATAAAAACAGGAAGACATTGTGATACAGGCACACATTATTTAGAGTAAGTTTTCTCTTGAACTACAGAGACCATTAATTTCTTTCCCACTTTGAAGAGTATATGTTCAGAATGATCTAGGTTGTTATTAGGATGTAACTTTTTAAAAGTATGAGGGAAGAATTATCTTATTTGCCTTTGCTAAATTTAGCTTCTTTCTTAACAGTTGGACATAATAAAGCAACAACACAGAGGGAAAGAATTAATGAAGTGGGAATGATGAATGGGACATTCATCCAAAGATTCCTTTTGGTTGGGAAAAACAAAGACCTGAGTGTAAGCTGTTCCCTGGGAAGCTGAATAATAGGTCAAGGCAATGTCATTTCACTACTAAGGATGAGTCCTTTCCAGGGGAAGGAAGAAATGCCATGAGTCATCTTTGTGTGTCCAGATGCTACTGTTACTCATCTTTGGGACACAGCACCACAGTGTAATGAACACAGCTCCATTCACACTCATCCAGCTACCACATGACTCTGAAATTGAAGCAGTTCACTTTTTCTTTCAATCCTCTTCTCAGCCACAAATCAGTAGGAATCACCCTCCCCCATAACAAAGCCTTCCCCACCAAACTGAAGGTGAGATAAAATCCATTCTCTTTATCCCCTATGTGATAGAATTTGTAACAGTTGAAAAAAAAGTACTTTAGTCAGTGAATAACTATAAATATTTTTCAAATATTCTTGCTAATTCAGGGATCTGCAAAGAAGCTCCAAACTCAGTTGTATCATTTCTTCTCCCCTGCCCAAATATTTTTTTTTCAACAAGAGACCATTGAAGATGATTCAGTCCAATTGGCTGAATGACGCAGAATATTTTGAAGATAGCATTTGCAACCTACAAATATCCAACATCTGCCTGAACACCTCTTGCTACAAAGAGTTCATACATATCTAAATGTAAAATACTGTGTGCATAGACTCCCCTTTTCATAGAACATCAGATTTTGAATTATGTATTCACAGAACAAATTGCCTATGTTCTGAATGTTTTCTTCTTTCTAAGAAGAGACTGGACAGTCACTTGCCTGAAATGATATAGAGTCTCCTGCTTGAGCAGAGTGTTGGGCTAGAAGACTCTGAAGGTCCTTTCCAGGTCTATTCTGATTGGATTCAAAATCCAAAATACTTGGTCCATCTGGTATGGACAGATCAAGTATTGAGCCACTATCATTTGTATGCACAGCCTTGGTCCATATGATAGTGAAGATAAATTTTAAAAAATACACACTACAATCACATCACAGAACCCAATTACACTTTGGCTTTGCAGATCCATAGATAACCTCTTATAGTAATAATACTTTATTTGTGGTCACAGACCAAAACACAAGTACAACAAAAGAAGAACATGGGAAAATTAATCATGAACAATTGGTCACCAAAAATTTGACTAAGGGGAATTACAGCATTCTCCTCTGATGGTTACAGCTCTTAAAAAAAAAAATTGGAAACCTGAGAAGTGATGTATGAGGAGCCAATCCCTAGACAATATAAGAACAAATTACAAACATTGGGTCTAGAAGGATCTGTTTCAAGGAGAGACAGTAACTTAGATCTGCCTATGTTATACATAGGGCAATATAAAAGAACATGCTCCACAGTTTCAACCTCAGCTCTGTCACAGGGGCATAGCTGCTTGTTAATTGGGAGCCTCATAAATTGCCCATCCAGTAGTGCTGAGGGTAAGACATTAAAGTGAGCTAGAGAGAAAGCTCTATTATACTTGAGAATGGTTAGAGTGTAAAAATAGGAAGCCATCCTCAGTTTGTAATTATTAAATTGGCTGAAGATCAGAGGGGAGCAAGTTTTGTTGGCTCTGGCTCATAGATATTGCAAGTCAATGTCCACAAGCCATTGGGCATTGGGCAAACCTTAAATTGGGCATCCTTAAGGCCACAATCTCCCAGGACATCCCCTGTAAAACCTAGTAGTTGTAATTTCTTCTATCAGCTCCCTCTCCCAATGAGAAATATGAGAGCCAGCAAATGCCAGGGAGAGGTAGCTACTAGGAACTCCCAGAAAGAGCACCTGAAACCACCATTTAAAGGTGTTAATCCACGCCATACATTCGACTGATTGAGTGCCCAGTTCCAGGTACATCGGAGCAAAACCAACACAAGAAGGAAGACCCAAAGGTTTTCTAAGAAAGACAGCCTGAGTTCTTTCAATACAATCCTTGAAGCCCTGTGTCATATGAGAATTCTTTAAAGAGTTTGTTTGGCTTTGTAAATACGCAGAGCAGAAGGAATAAACTGGCCTCCTTGGGTATAAAAAAATCTTAGAATCTGCTGGTGACTACAGGAGGCCAAATTCAGCACCTGGGTTTGATGTCTAGTCTAAGCACCAGTGTTCTGAAATTGAATACTTAAATACTTAAAATGGAAAACCTGCTTAACAGGATTACCATTGATTGCTCAGTTATACAATTTCCGGGCTCTAGAGAACACCAATATTTTGGATTTGTCATAATTAATGTACAAGTGGTTCTCAGCGCAGTAAGACCCAAATGCAGAAAATAATCTTTTCAGACCTGGCCTTGACAATGAAAGGAGGGCTGCATCATCAGCATAAAGGAGAAGTGGGATCTTTGTAGTTGACTGCTTTATAGCATGGGACTCAATACATCCAATGTGAAAGGCCAAGTCATATCAGAATAAATTAAACAAAAGAGGAGCCAGAACACAACCCTGCTTTATTCTGTTCTTAATCAGGATAGGATTAGAAAGTTCTCCCTGCAAACCACACCTGACCTGACTAGAGGTCTGGTTGTACAAATATCTAATTAGGAACAGAAGACATCTATCAATAGAACTTTTGAGCAGTTTTGACCACAACAGTTCCTTAGGGACAGTCAAATGCTGACTTTAGGTTAATAAAAACAATAAAAAGTTTGCCACCTAGTATGGTAGTATCTTTATCGACCAGGTGCGCTAAGACAAAGCAATGGTCGAGTGTGGCACAACCCGCTTTAAACCAAATCTATTCATCACCAATAATATTGGACTCCTCAACACAAGTGAGGAGTCTACGTTGGAGATATTTAGCATACAATTTTCCAATGATGGAGAGCAGGCTTATGGGGCGATAGTCAGCTGGATTGTTCCTATTTCCTCATTTAAAAACTGGAATAATAATTGCTAAAGCCCATGTCACACTGCACCAATGGATGGAAAGAGGATGTAAAATGGAGAAAAACACTTGCCATCTGTTGGTTAACACGATGCTTCCGTTTTGTACTCACTGCATCCGTTTTTCTTCCTCTCTATCCATCCAGCATCCGTCGACTGAGGTTCCATCCGCTCAAAAAGTTTTGAGCTGCTCAAAACTTTCTGAACGGAAAATGGATCCAAGGCGTCTGTTCTGCATATGCTAGGCATACGGGGGACATCCGTTCTGCATCTGTCGGCATCAGTTCCGTGTCCGCTACATATGCTAGGCATCTGCTGCACATCCGTGCAACTCAAATCCGCTCCAGCAGAAAGCGGACACAGGGAGGAAGCGGAATGGACACGGAACGGATGCGCAGCGTTAGTAGCACGGACGGAGAAAGGATGAAAGCGGATGCAGTTCGCAAAGAAAGCATTTTAAATGGAAAAAACATTCACAGAGGGGACCTATCTCGGATATTTAGGATGTCTAGAGGATGCCTAGAGGATGCAAAAGGACACATAGGGGAAAAGCTATATTGCCTATAAAAAGGGGGAGCAACTCACCTGGATCTCACTTTCAGACCAGCAGCCCTGCTGTGCAGACCTCTGCAGCCTTCATCTGGCTCTTGCTATTCCATAGCATCCAGTCATGTCCACCATGGATCGTAACACAGTCCTTTTGGAAGCCACCATCGTTCTGCAACAGTGCGAAGCCATCTACAGGCTCTTTCAACTCTACTACCGGAAGAAAAGGAGGTGGCCAAGAAGCGTCTGGGTCCGAAGATGGATCAGGAGAAGAGCAGAGTACAGACTGTACAACAAGCTGATGATGGAGCTGAGGAACGAAGACCCTCGTGCATTCCAGAACTTCATGAGGATGCCTCCAGCCATGTTTGATGAAGTTGTGCAGTGGCTGACACCCAGGTTGACCAAGGCAAACACCAACTTCCGGCCCAGCCTGGACCCTGGGCTCAAGGTGGCACTGACTCTGTGCCATCTGGCCTCAGGGACCACTTACAGGAGCATGCAGTACGGTTGGAAGGTGCCATACAACACCATCAGCATTGTGGTCAGAGAAGTGGTGCAGGCCATCATCAAAGAATACCTGGAGGAGCTCCTCCAGTGCCCCTCCACTGAAGAAGGATGGAAGAAAGTTGCAGAGCAGTGGTATCAGAGGTGGAACTTCCCCCACACCGTTGGAGCCATAGATGGCAAGCACGTGGCCTGCAAAGCACCAGCCAAGTCAGGGTCCACTTATTTCAACTACAAGGGCTTCTTCAGAATCCTCTTCACCATGGTCGATGCTGACTACAAGCTCATGTACATCGACGCTTCAGGCAACGGGTCAGCTTCAGATGCCCAGGTATATAATGCCAGTCACCTCAAGGAGGGGCTGGAACGCAATCTCATCATGGGCTTCCCAGATCCAGACCCCTTGCCCAACGACACACAAGGTGTGCCCTACTTCATCGTGGGGGATGATGCCTTCTTCCTCAGAACCTACCTCATGAAGCCCTTCACTTCCAGATGCTTCATCCGTGAAGGGAGTGAAGGGAGGATCTTCAACTACAGGATGTCCAGGGCAAGGCGGGTGGTGGAGAACGCCTTTGGCATCCTGGCCAACAGGTTCCAGGTACTTCTCACCACCATGCAGCATCGCCCAGATACCGTGAGGAGGATCGTGGAAGCTTGCTGCATCCTGCAAAATCTCATGCGCACCCGCTACCCAGTCTTGCAGAACAGGCTTGTGGACCTCCAACAAGGCAATGGGGACATGGAGCCTGGGGAATGGAGGCAAGGGAAAAACCTGATAGACACTGAGGATGTGCAAGGCCCCAACAGAGCCTCACGTGAAGGGAAGAAGCAGCACAACCTCCTGAAACACTGGTGCAACTCTAGTGGAGTGGCAAGACAGGATGATAGATTATTAATGGATGCTTCCTTCAGCCTGTCTCATCACACTGATGAGATTGGGCCATGTATGTTGGGTGGGCCTACAATGAACAGGGCATTTAATAAAGAGTTGTGTTTATGATGACATGTGTGGATCAATGATTACATTAGTATTGATAATGAAGGGCCATAGGTGTGGCACCTGGGAGGGAGGACCATACAGTCCCACTATGCTTGCACTGGAGATTTATCTATCCCCACAGCTATCTCAACCCATCCCACAGCTATCTTAACCCATCCCAAAGATATCCTAACACATCCCACAGGTATCCCTGCCCATCCCACAGCTATTAACCATCCCAAAGGTATCCCTGCCCACCCCACTGCTATCCTTACCCATCCCACAAGCATGCAAAGGTTTAAACCATTTCTAAAAGTTTCCACCAAGACTTTATTTACAAAAATAAATGAAGCAAGTGTGTGAAACAAAGATAATTTTTATTAATAACAAGTTGTAAAAGAAAAATGACCCAAGTCAAGTGTCCAAATAAAGTCCACAGGCAGCCACCCAGTCTCTGGCACTCTTCTCTGGCACTCAGAGGTGTGCCCAGTCTCAGGGGTGAAGGGTCCAGGTGCTGTGGAGGTGGCTGCTGCTGGAGTGCTGGTCTGAAGCGCCACTGGGGTGCCTGGCCCTGAGAGGATAACAGGGGACAGTGTGTTGAGGAAGCTTTCAGACAGCTGGCTCAGCCCAGTAATGTTGAGAGCTCCTTCCTCCATGCATGGGGTGTCAGCCCCAGTACCGAAGACAGATGTACTGAGGCCGGGCTTGGCCGTGGGGTGGAAGAAGGAGCAGTGTAGTGGGGCTGTCTGGTCTGCAGCTGTGTGAGGACTGGCATGGGTGGCATCAGTGACGTAGGTGGCATCGGTGGCGTCGGTGGCATCAGTGGTGTGGGTGGCATCGGTGGCATCAGTGGCGTGGGTGGCATCGGTGGTATCAGTGGAACCGGTGGCAACGGTGACGTCCAATGAGTCTGTGCCTGGACTGGGAAGGGCTGCTGCCTGTGCTGCTGGACCTCCTGGTAGCCGTAGCCCTGGTAGGTGAGGACCTGTGGAAAGCCTTGGAATGGGAGGGACATCACCTGGGGTGGAGGAGCAGACCTGGACTGGGTGGGAGCAGGTTCATTTGGATCTGGAGGGCTGTGAAGCAGATCGGTGATTCTTTCCTTCACCACCTGGTACTGGGGTTCCACCATGTTCATGAGGGTCTGGTTGACATAGGTGAGGAAGGGCTTGCGGTTGTAGGATAAGGAGTCGGTGTGGACCAGCTGAGAGAGGATATCTATGCTGCTCCTGATGGTGTCTCTTATCTCCAGCAGGACAGTGTGGCTCTGCCCCTCTTGTCTGGCTCTCTGCCTTTCTGTGGAGGTGGAGCTGGGGGTGGATGCAGGTAGGACTGTGGTGGAAGTGCCGTCTCCTTTCTCCCACTACGCTAGGGAGTCCACTACGTACTCCACCATGGTTAGAACAGCTGTCCACGGGTTCTGCATCGTGTCACGCTCCAGACACCTGCCTGGAGACAGGAGCTGACTCTCGACTGCAAGAGGACTGGCTCTCAGCAGGCTGCCTGAGAGAGAGGGTTGTGAGAGGGGCTGCTCCTTGGTGGCGGATCTCACCCTCCAGGAAGCTGCACTTGGCCATGACATAGGTCTCTCTGTCCGTCAGCTTGACCGCGGCCTGGCCAGATTTCTTGAGGTGCAGCTTCCCGTACCAGGTGCGCATGTGCTTCCACCAGATGAGGAGCATCTCCGAAGTGTAGCCCAGGCTCCCCGCCTTCTCTCTCCAAGCAGCCTGCTTCCTTTTGGTGTCCCTGTAGAGCCTGTGTCCCTTCCGCCATGGATTCTCATTCTCTCTCAGCCACTCCAGCACCTCATCCTCATGTTCCTCCTCGATGGAGTGTTGCCTCCTCTCCCATTCTCGCATATGCTTCTTCCTCCCTTTGGCAGGACCACATGGGCCCTCATCAGAGGGTCTTTCAGGTTGTAAGGGCTGCTTCTCCACACCAGCAGCAGCACCAGCACCAGCAGGATCATCATCATCATCAGCAGCAGCAGCAGCAGCAGCAGCAGCACCAGCAGGATCATCAGCAGCAGCAGCAGCAACAGCACCAGCAGGACTGATCAGCAGCAGCAGAGTAAGCACCAGGAGCACCAGCAGGACCAGGAGCATGAGCAGGATCATCAGGACCAGCAAGACCAGGAGCACGAGCAGGACGAGCAGGACCAGCAGGACGAGCAGGACCAGCAGGACGAGGAGCAGCTTCAGCAGAGTAAGCACCAGCAGAAGCACCACCACCATAAGCAGCATCAGCAGCTCCTCCAGAAGCAGCATCAACAGAAGCACCACCACTAGAAGCAACATCAGCAGAGTAAGCACCAGCAGAAGCACCACCACCAGAAGCAGCATCAGCAGAGTAAGCATGAGCAGAAGCACCACTGCCATAAGCATCATCATCAGCTCCTCCAGAAGCAGAAGCAGCAGAAGCCCCAGCCCCTGAAGAGCGAGCCCGTGCTACAGAAGCCCCAGCAGAAGCAGAGTGAGGGCCAGGGGGTGGGAGGGTGGCCCTTCCCCTCTTGCCAGGGCTGGCAGCAGATGGCTGAGGCTTCTTCTTCTTCTCCATGGTTGTGGGGTTGCTGGCTGGCAGTAAGGCTGGCAGGCAGGCTGGCAGGCAGGCAGGCAGCAAGG
>BLBF01000005.1:36903657-37012978 GCA_015471245.1 Laticauda colubrina | reverse complement strand
AGGCTGGCAGGCAGGCAGGCAGCAAGGCTGGCAGGGAGGCTGGAAGGCAGGCTGGCAGGCAGGGTGGCAGCAAGGCTGGCAGGGAGGCTGGAAGGCAGGCTGGAAGGCAGGGTGGCAACAAGGCTGGCAGGGAGGCTGGCAGGCAGGCTGGCAGGCAGGCAAGCAACAAGCCTGGCAGGCATGCAGGCAGGCAAGGCAGGCAGGCAGGCTGGCAAGGCAGGCAGGCAGTCAATGTGTCTGGCATCAGGTCTTTCCTCTGAATGTTGACCTGCTTGGGAGATGCTTCCCTTTATATCCACGGGGCTGATGCAATGCATCCTCCCCGCATGCGCAGTGAACGCTAGGCATCCGTTAGGCTTCCGCTGTGCATCTGCTTCATCCGCTAAGCATCCGCTCTGCATCCGCTCTTTCCGTTCCGCGTCCGCTTTGCTGCAGCCCCCTGGAAGCCTTGCGGATGTGCCATCCGCTCCCATCCGCTTCCATCTACTAGGCTTCCGTGGAGCATCCGCTTTCCATCTGCCCTGCATCCTCCCCTCGTCTGTTCCTTTCCGTGTTGTCCGCTCTGGTTATGCACATTTTTGCCCCTTTTGAGAGCAGATAACAACGGATGGAACCTTTTTCTCGTCCGCTGTGTCCTTTTTACAAACATTTTGCATCCGTCAGCCAGTGTGACAGGGCCTTAAGCTCCAGGAAGTAGGGATCCTGCCAGAGATATTGATATGTGTGAAGAGTCTTGCTAAGAGAGCAATCCACCACTTGGGATTGGATTTTAGCAGATCAGGGGGTATAGCATCAGGGCCAGGGGCTTTGCCTGACTTGAGTTCGGAGATAAGCTTGGTAATCTCAGCATGAGTCATGGGTTGCCAGTCAGGAACTGCAGGAGGTTGCTGTGGCCCAAGCATGGTCGAACTTGTTGATGCCTGGGAAATTGCCAAGAAATGGTTTTCCCAATCTCTGTTGGAAATACAGCAGAGAGGGAGTTCTTGATGACCCAGCAAGGAGCTGGCAACCATTTACCAAAATAATCAAGTGTTCTTCTGCTGGATGGAGAGAAGAAGTAGATCGTACTTCTCTCTTTCTTTAGCTTTTTTTTTTCTTAGCAATTAGTCCTTTATACTCCCGCTTCAAGCGATAGTAGTCCTCTGGTGGTTATTTATCCCCTCGATTATGATAGAGCAGGTAAACTCAATTAATCTGGTTCCTGAGCATCAGACACTCTTTGTCAAATCAAGAATTACTTCTTGAATGATATGGACTGCTCGGCCTATGGACAGGTCCTAGCTCCCTTTGAACACTATTAACTAGTGATTCAAAGGCCGAGATTGTCCCTGGGCCACTACTTGCTAAGGCTGAAACACTCTGGAGATGATAAAAAGGAGTGAAACTTTCTTTCAGTATTAGAATACCATTTGATCCTCCTTGTACATGAGGCCACATAGGGATCTGATATCTGGAGACCCCAAGGGAGATGTATATTTGAGGAAAGCCTAATGATTGTAACCAGGGGGGTAGTAGTCGCTCTCCACAAGGCAGTCCACATAAAAAGCATGGGCTGCCTTTCTAAGCAGCTGGGATACCAGCACAAAATTAATAACACTACTAAGTTTAGTAGTGTAAACTAACTTTAGTTTAGGAACTAAAAGTAAACCTACCAGCTAGATTCACCTAGGGTACTCTCATTAAGAATTATCTTATTGTGTTGGGCTGCTAAAAGGGATGCCAGCTGAATGCCAGCAAAATTTGTTAATTCATCCTTAGAATGCCTGGCTGAAATCAGGTGTCCTATGGCCTGGAGGGTTTCCTGGGAGGAGAGTGCCTCAATCGATGGGGGAACCTGGACTCCCAATCGGGTGTTAAAGTCGCCCCCTATAAGGATGTACAGCACTGGTAATTTAGTTTCCATACAAGTAATGTAATTCTCCAGCACGCCCCATTGAGTCTTAGTGTCAGCTTGCCTCATCGTCAGGGGAAGATAAACATTGAATACTAACAGTTTGTTGTGTCCTCTCTTTATTCGGAGTGCCATAGCTAAAGAGCCACTATCTCCACTTTTAAAGAAGTAAAGACCAAGCAAGATAGACCACCCTTAGGCCTTCCTGTCATAGATTGTCTGGTGGCGGCCAAGGAAATGACCATAAACCCTGTAAGGGATATCTTATTGATGTCCAGGTCTCCTGAAGCAGGACCACATCAAATGAGTGAATATAGTTGGTGAATTCTGTGATACCACACCTTCTCCCCCAACCTGCTATGTTCCACAAAAAAAGCACTTAAGTGTGAAGGGGGAGGGTTTGCCAGATTAAATAGTCATTCTGTGTGATCATTTTTTTCCAGAGCATCCTTCAGATCCAAAAAGATAGACCCGTTGTTAAGTGGCAGGGTCATCCTTTTAGGAGGCAAAGGCAGGAAAGGAGGGAGGGGAGGAGAGACTTGTTCATGGGTCTGTAAGGCTCTAGACACACTCCAGTTCGTACTTGTGGCATTAATTGGTTGCTTAGCTGGCAAGTATTCAGTAACATCAACAGTGAAGTAAATTGCCATTAATTGGATTAATGATGAGGGCCAACTGTTTTGACTGTAAGACCAGGTGACTGCATCAAAAGATGTAAAGTTCAAACTATTGGTAGGGTTACATTGGCCAGTGATTTTGCTGAGGTTTGGCAGGGAGAACCCTGCTGCCACATCAGGCTGCTGAGCGGTCAACCCTGGGCACCCACTGGTTGTCCAGGAAACTAAGTGGTTTAAAGTACTTAATATTTTATCAAGCTGGAGCTGAATGCTCGCTGTAGTTTCTGCAACCAAGAAACATTGCTGAGCCAAATTTCTGTAAGGGTGGGCTCATTTAAGGGTTGCTTGGGGACTGTAGTTTTAGATAAGCCTTTGTTCTCAACTTGGGGTGGGGTGACGCCCTCAACCGTCGGAAGATCACAACAACTGGCAGCAGCCAGACAAAAGGGAGCAGGAGCTTTTAACTGAGAGGCCAAGCTAAAACAAAGTCCTCAATCTTGGATTGCTTCAGAGAAGATTGAGGAACTAGGTCAGTGAGAGATCTGCTTCTTTTCCTTGTCTTCATTATATTAAGTAGCAGAATAGAGGAGGAGCTGTATAATATAGCATAGAGTCTAATCCTAAATCCAGAGGAAAAGGAATTGGGAATCGAGAAGAAAAAAGTCTTAATGTAAACAATGGCAGAGCTCCTCACAAATATGCCAAGGATCCTGCCCTCCCAACAGAGCAGGGAACATGAGTAAATAAAAATCATAAAATCATAAAAAATAGTGGATAAAAACAGAATAAATCAGATAAGAGAAATCATACCAAAGCTAGGCATTGCGAGACTTCCAGCTAAAGGAGTAAGATATATAGAAGAACAACAACAAAGAAGCAGCAGCAAGGGCCTCCTATAGCTGAGGCCCAGCTCGGGCTTTTTTAATTTTTTTTTTAAATACAGCTAAACCATAGCTGAAATGTAACTAGAAGTGGATTAGTGATCACACTGCAAAAATTTCAAAAATGTAAAGAGTTTAAAATAAAAAGAAAAATTGAAGATTAAGATATGATAGAAAAATAGCCTTAAAAGCAGGTAAGAATTCGAATAATCTTAGTTAATCTTAGTTAAGCAGAGAGCCTACTTGCCTGCTGCTCCCATCTCTCTACTACTAATCATGATGGATGTTCATTAGCTTCTGATTACAGGCAATATACTTGAACCCCCAACTGCTGGGGAGCCACAGTGGAAGAGGATGGTTGCCTCTCTTTCTTGATCCACTTTCCCAGATACAGATCACATATAAGTCTAAAGTTTGGGCTGTAAAATCCTTGTTCAGTGGATCAGTCCGTTTCTGTTTGAGAAACCCCTGGTGAAAAGGGGAAATTCCTTTCTTTCTCAACTTCTCAAACAAACCGAAGTTACGGAAGTGGCTCCCCCACCCGAAAAGCAGCTAAAACGCTTCCACGGTTCCTGCCGCTGCTGCCGCTGTTGTTGCAGATGGTGCTGGTGAGAGAGGGACCTGTGAAGGGAATGTGTAGAATATTTCTGTTAAGCATTTATCAGTCTATAGGCATTTCTTATCTTGCTGTTGTAGAAAATATTTCTTTAAACTTTCACTTGTTGTAAAACAATTATAACACATGCCTGCAATCAGTTACATCCCTCTCCTAGGAAGACACGATTGTCCCATCTAAATCAATCTTCATCCATCTGTTTTCCTGGATGGATACATTTCACTCCAGCATGGGAATGAAACATACTTCTCTGGGAATGCTGTTAATAGCCTCCTTAAGTGGTCAATTGTGATCAATTAGAAGGACAATAGGAGAAGGGGTAATGAAGGGTAAACAGTTCCAGAAAGACATTTGTCTTTTGCAAGAAAGATGTAAATCTAACTTAGAAAGTTTTACAATGCAGTTACTCTACTTGTAAGGATTTTAAAGGTATAAGACTCGACTTGCTGTATATGCTTTGTAGCCTTCCTCTCATATCTATCTTGTGTGCATGTGAGGATAGGTCTTACCCTAATCTTATTGATCAATTAAAGTTAGATTTTGTTCTTCAAAGACTCTGCTTATGTTCATTTTTGGCACATTGTGATCTTAAGTTATAGCCAGACTTTACAATAGCAAAGATTTGTCATGTCCTGACTCCTTTTGGACTAGGCTGGATAGAAAGGAATAATCTGGGTGGATTTAAGGAACACTTAGCACTTTATAGACCCATCCCTGTCTGAAACTGTTTTGAAGGATTATTTGACTCAATCAGTGTAGGACTGGAACTTCCTGCCTTTGAAGTAAAGTCCACAATACCAGTCTTTTTAAAGTTTTGCTCTGTTCTCTTCTCTTTGTTCACTTTGCTTTCACTTTTAGTTCAGAATGGTTGGTTTTAGTTAGGTAGAAAAAGAGAAGGATCTCCCTACTCAACATCCCATTCTCTTGTGTGTGTGTCTTTTAAATCCTTTACCTTTTAATTAATTGTAAAGAAATTTTTCCTTCCTTCCACTTCCCATCTGATTGCTTTTTGGGAATAAATATTTTTTCTATTTAATTTTGTGACTGTATATTGACATCTGTTGCTTGCCATGAGTACATGTACATTGGAGGCTTAATATTAGTGGGAAATCGTGGTACAATAGCAGGCCAATTAAAAAGTTAGGGTTAAAAAGGGCTCAGAGCTGGGGCAGGAGTTTTCTTACATACATTTTTTTAAAATATGTGCCATCAAATTATTATTGACTCCTAGTAACCACATAGATAATCAGGAAGAGATTGTACACAGAGGTATGAGATATTTGTAAGCAGGTTTCCTCCCTCTCCCCTTCCTTCCTCAAATGTTCATTCTATCAGATAAAACTATAATTCTTTGGTTTGTTGATTATCCAGGAAAAGAAAGATTAAAATATGCAGTGAAACTTTGCATACTGGAATGTAGGGATATGGACTGATCTTATTGGCAAAGTTAGATTTAGGGGGAAAAAAGCCTTATTCAGAAATCCCATGTATTAAGTGTTAAAATGATCTTACACCTCCATTATTTTTTCCTAAATTTGTCTGGAAACAACTACTAAATTCTTAAATTTATCTGGAAACAACTACTAAACAACTACTAAATTCCTAAGCTTTTCAGAGTTTTGCAAATTATGAAGTTTAGTCATTTAAAATAAAAATTTCTGGAACAACTGATCAAAAGGCAAAATTTCAGTGATAGAAAATTGGATGAATGCTTTTTTTTCCCCTTCGTATCTTATGAAATCCCACCAAGTATTCACAGTTTCAAAACCCCTACATTAGATGACCCACATTAAATTACAAATTAGAATTATCTGTAGTGGTCCTCCAGATTTTTTTGTAGCCAAAAAGGTTTGTTCTGATGAGAGACCCTCTAGATAAAATGGGTTATTGTAAATTCTCTTGTGTTGCAGAATAGATATGTTAACTTTTGGTTAATTTTGTTTTTTTCTCAAAATAAGAAAGTCTACTTCTAGATATATAAACTAAATGATTGTCTCTCAACTTCTGCCAACACCCAACAGCCATTTTCTCTCCGTGGATATAAACAAGCTGTTGATCAGTTAAGGTTAACCCAATTATGCAAATGGCTTGTTGATTTTTATGCATAAATTCTTCTATCTTTAGTCTGTCTTCCTCATCCTCTGGATCCCATTCTTCTACATTTGGTGGATTTTCAATTATGTTCCACAGACCTTCTCTTCGTAGAAGTAGACTACATTTTGTAGACCATGATACATAGTTTGTTCCATCCAGCTTGGATATAAGGGACAAACTTTGTAGATTGACTTGTGCCATGTTTTCTGATATGGATATAAAAATATAATTAATAAAACACAGCTGTCTGTTTACTGTAATGTATAACAACACAAACTCTCACTTTTTAAATAAATCTGTTGTATCCTATTTAAACTGACTTTGCAGCCTCTGGGCCCATAACCAGTGTTAAGCCTGGGTTCCCCAACCAGGGTTAGGTAGACAAGCTAAACAGAATGTGCAGCATTAGTCAGATAGGCACACAGATAAATGAGTGAGCTAAGCTTGTATGTTTATTAACATACAGTAAAAATAACAGATACGCTTGTGCTATCAAGAATATAGTTTATTCCATTTATAAGATCATAGCATAGTCAAATAACAGTCCAATAGTCATGTATCAAGTAGTCAGTCCATTCAGAGATATTCAGTTAGCAAAGTCCATGTAGAATATCCTATGTCAGTTCACTTACAAATCAGTCCTTTGTTGTCTCTCCCGTTCGAGCAATGCAGTCTTGATTCCAAGCAGTAATCAGGGATCATCAAATCCAGAGAGAGCAAGCTGTAGACTTGCTACATTTATAGTGTTTTCATAGCCACTCCCTTAATTACTATTCCACAGTTAAAGCTGCAGACACTTTAACATACACAACTATGATTCATAGTTATTATTTCACCTAAACCAGTTAGGGTAAACAATGTTATCCCTAACAGGGACATTTTGATTTCAACCAGAAATAAAGGCAAAAACCTGAAGATAATTTTCTAAGGCATAAGCATATGATCTGTCTTTCAGTTTGGGAAGGGCTTTATTTAGGATTAATAGGTACACACTTCTCCAGTGTGCTTTCATATATTCATTCGTTCAACATAAGGCAAACATTCTGAAATGTCTGCTTCAAAGATGAATTATCATAACATTTGCATTAGGATGGAAAGCTGAGGCTGCCTCCAAGAAATGCCAGAGGATTTCCTAAACAGCCGAAAAGAAAAATAACAAACTTGGATTAAATCTCAAATGTTCCCCGTTAGTTATCCCATCTGCTAGTTACCCAGTCTGCTGATGTTTTGGCAGGGATACAGAACCTGAAAAGAGAAATCCATCAGAGGTGGTATTCAGCAGGTTCTGACTAGTTCTGGAGAACCGATAGCAGAAATTTTGAGTAGTTTGGAAAACTGGCAAATACCACCTCTGACTGTCCCACCCCCATCTATTCTCTGCCTCCCAAGTCCCAGCTGATCATCTGGGTCTTCTTTTGTTAACCTGCACAGGAGAATAGAGCTGGAAATCAGGTTAATGGGGTGGGGAGGGAATGAAGATTTTGCAGTATTCTTCCCCTGCCACACCCCCAAGCCACACCCACCAAGCCACGCCCACAGAACTGTAGTATTTTTTTTTTTATTCCTCCGCTGAAATCCATGAGTAAAACCATTCCTTTTATTTTCAAATGAAGAACCTACCCTGGTTCTTTTAAACTAAATCCAAAATTAAGCTATCCAATGGCAAATATTTTTAGGATATAATTGCAGGTGCCAAACTTGAATGCAGAAGATATTAAATTAAATGGGAAGGTGATTCACACTTCTTTTCTCTGGTGCAGTCTTCCTAGTGAACAGGTAAAAAAGATCATTTAGCCTTTACATCTTACATCTGCATTACTAGACTCTTGGACACTATTCCCAGCTGTATCGCTTGGGGGGAAAACAACATATTGCTGCTCGTGAATTCCCAAAGTATGCACCCAATGCAGGTTATAGAAGATGAACAGTGAGAAAGGGTAACACACGATAGCTGAGATCTTTTAAGCCTCATTATAAAGTTCTCAGTCAAGTGATGGGGAAGCACAAGAAATATCTTTTCCCAGGCCCCAGTACTTGATTCATTACCATTTTTGTTCATGTTCCAGTAGATTCAAGAAAATCCATTGAGGATGAAGCATAGTATCAGCTGTCACAGTACTGTTCTCTATTAGCTCTCCTCTTACTTTGCATGCTCTATGTGTAAAATGTGTGTGGTGGCAGAGATTGGTACGAAAGACTGGATTCTAATTTCTCCCAGCTTTCATTTTTTGCAGCTTACTATGGCAACCCCTCCCCCCAAAAATCTTGAGCTTCACCAAAAACACTTTTAAGAAATCTTAGTGATGCTATTCTGAGTAATCTAGGGGCTGGGGAACTTGCCTGTCATTAACATGCAGTATTTAAATTCAGTGAAGTCTGGCAGTGTCTGTGATGGAATTTTTCCCTGTGTTCTCCTGAAAGAACAGATAATTATACAAAGCGCGCTCTGAATAAAAACAGCCATTAGCCAAATAAGGCTTCCCCTCCAGATGGATTGGGGCTACAAATCCCAGAACCCTCAAACAGATGTCATTTGTCCCCAGTGACTGGGAAATCAGAAGGGAGCAGCAAGTTCCATGTTTCTGCGTCTTTGTAGGTGTGATGTGAATATTTGGCTCACATTATTTGCAAACAGTTGCATTCTACCTTCTTCGGTATTCCAATATAAATGCCCTGCAGGTTAAAGGCATTATTTGTAATTTCTTTGCTTGTAACTCATGAATTAATATTTAAACATACCAGTTCTTGGCTGTACCTGCCACATTGTTGCAAGGAAACTGAAACCAATGAGCTTATTTCTAAGCTGACCTGAAACCAATCAGCAACAGGACATTTGCCCTTTTGTTATATATTTGACAGCGAAAGAAATACCTATGTGGTTTTGTGAAAGGGAATAATTGAGGGACCGAGTGGGTCAGTCTTTTATTAATGAGATACAAACCCCTTCCACTATGAGCCTTTCTGCTAACCCGAAGCAGGTCAGTAGGTGGGAACCAAAGTCATTAACATCTGACAGTTGTTCAGTGATCTGTGTAAAATGAGTTGATACTTTCAGTCTAGTTCATAAAACTCCAGAATAATTGGTGTTAATTCACACCCTTGTTGGCAGCCTCAGTGCAGAGGCCAAAGATTGAATTGGCATGAAAATTAAGCTACCCCATCAGCCACCGAAGTCTCTTCAGGTCATGGCTAAGCTGCATTAACTTACTAGAAGAGTAGTATTTGCACTACCGATGCTCAGCTGAACAGTCTATGCAGAAGCCAGGGTACTTATGACATTGTCCTCAGGGGCTGGGATTAAGTATACAGGCTTGTGGTATGCCTCTAGTCTCTATTTATCTTCATATGAAATTATTAATCCATAGAGCAGCTCAGAAATTTGAAGTGGTCTTGCACTCATTCAGGATGGATATTCCAGTCAGTCAGTCAGATAGACAGACAGTCAATCAGTCTTCACCTTTTATTTAATTTTAGAGTTTATTTTATAACCTAGACATTGATTGATCCTAAAAACACTCACTGATCCTAATCAGGTTGTTTTATGAATTTATTTTAATTTTGTCTTAACTTTTATTTATTATTTATTAGGAAAGATTTATAAATACTCAAAGAGTATTTATGGATACATATAATTAATTAGATTTTGGGAATTAGTTAATTAGAGGGCAACTATCTATAAAATACCAAAAAGGAAAGAAGGAACAGATTATGCTTTGATCTGATCTCTGATTCTTTATTTATAGAGGATGCAAAAGCAGTTTAAAAAAGGAAGGAGGAAATATTCCAAACAATGGAATGTTCATTATAGTAGGAAAGCAAATTAAAACAGCCAGAAAAAAGGCAGATTAAAATTCCAAAGCTAGTTCATGAATACTTCACAGTGGTGGACACCTCTCAGAATAGGTAATTGGTTACAAGAACAGAAGTCACTTACAATCTAAAACTCAGTTTTTATTTATCTTTTATGCATGTAAATTGCATGAACTAATAGTTATTTTCATCTCACGAGAGCCAGAGTTACATTAATGCATTGCCAAACAAATTTCGAGCAAGATAAATGTCTTTATCAAACTTTTTCACAAAAACATCCATTGCCTCATTCCCACTGTTTAACCGCCAATCTCTATAGTCATTTCTGTGCTGTAATAATTGTTCCATGTCCTTTTTAGTTAATGTGTCTAAAAATAATGAGAGATGTTATGATATTATTATGACTGTTTGAATGGATGCTTCATTAAGCAATCCTGTGATTTTGGATTATTGTTCCTTTTCCTTGGGCTGCCAGAATATGTTACAATTCTTTCAGATCATGAGTTAAGACTTCTAGAAGTTTCTAACAGAAAAAAATGCTCAAGTGTCTTTTGTTGTTTTGCCTAGAAAAGACACAGTAGAAGCTTCTTTGCAAAGCACACAATTGCTTCATGTTTTCTTATAACTCTGTTTGCTAATTCCATTTCACTTCTCGCCTTTGGTTAAAGACTCACTTCATTTTGGAAGTGTAAATGCAATATACAGTTGTTGGACACTGGGGTACCCAATAATGTACACAGATACATGAAGAACACACGTTAGCTGATTATCTACAGAATTAAGGCTCAGAACTTATGATGTATGCTATATAATACTGTTACAAAAAGTAAAATATTGTCCTCAGATGACAGAAAATGAACCCCACCCAAAATATGAATGGGAGTTTTATGGTCTATTGAATAACAAAATGACCTCATCCAAGGCCCTGTGAGACTGGAAATTATTTTCCAGACAGAGGAAAAGAACAAGAGACTTGCATAACAATTCTGAGAATATTACGAGAGGGGACATCTTAAAATACCAAATGACAGCAAAGATGATTTACCAATGAAGTTCAATAAAGGAAATGTTAAAAACAAACAAAGGAGTTAAAATGTGGGACAAATAGGTATACATGAAATAGGACAGGAAAACAGGTCACAATGGGACAAATGGGACAAAAAAAGGATGTGAAGATAATATTCAGCAATTTACCCAAAGCCATAAAAAAGGCTCTGAACTAAAATGAAGTAAGCTTTATTTATTCATTTCAGATGGCAGAGGTACAGACTTGGAGCACTCCAATCTATTCCATAGATTTATAAGTAAACATAATAGACAATAGACATAGAAAATAGAAATAATTATTGGAACAGAAGGAACAACTTAATCTAACAATTTCATTTTCTGTAAGAAAGTTTGCTACCACCCAGTTTGTCATTTAGATATTTTTGACATAGTTGTCTTATGGGAAGTTAAAAATACCATCCTCTGTATATATGATAGGAGATGGCAAGATCAACAAATTAAGAGATGATCACTAAGTGTGTTGTAATTCAATATCATTTTCAAGTTATGATTTTGATGTATTGATAGCATGATACAGAGTTCAAGGGGAAATGTGGTGTACGGAAGACTCACTTCCCAGCGGCTCTCCAGTGGGGGGCCCAAGTCCTTCTGTTATCACATATGTATTACAGTTGAAGTACATGTGTAGCTGCTGTAAGAAGATTATACAGATTGTCTACAAAAAACAACATGAAAAAGTAGCAGCAATGTTGCATTGGAATATCTGTGAGAAATACTATTGGCTTGCAAATAAGAATTAGTCAGACCACAAAATAGACAATGTGATAGGATATGAAGAAGTAATGTGCTCTGGGGATTTAGAATTCGAACAGACAAATACCTGCAAATACATAGCATTCAAGATTTCATAATTTTAATGAGAAAGATAAAAAAAATTAATAATGGTACTGTACGTAATACTTGGAGACAGCAGAAGAGAGAGAATACAAAATACAAAAACCTGCAAGTAAAAATTAAATGTCTGTAGATGGAGAAAAAAAATATAGTATTAGGTGTAATGGTAATAGGCATCTTAGTAATCTGAAAACATCTTGAATACCACTTGAATACCCTGGCATTGACAAAAACATAATCAGTCAATTGCAAAAGGTAACTTTACTTGGAAAAGCTTACATCCTGTGACAATACCTTTCATACAATCAAAAACAATCTATATCAGATCCTTGGGAAGGACTTGATAGGTGGATAAAAATGCCAAATCCAGTTTAAACATCTGGCTGACTGTGTTTCAAGCCATAATAATAATAATTTGTAAATGTCTGTTCCAGTATATAGCAAGCAGCCTTCCAGAAATAAATGACATTGAATATTAAAATAAAAATAACTTTATGAAAGCCAAACATGTTAATTTTATTAGATTATTTAAACATGTGTATCAAAGCAATAAAAAGACTACAGAAAGAATTACAGTGGGCTGTTTGTATGCAATTTTCTCTTGATTCATTGGAACAACTGATCCTATAGTCTGAACAGCTCTCCAAGTCAGCACCTGAATCTAAACAACTTCATTAGATGCTGATCTTTGCTCATCCACAAATTCTATGAGAATTTGCAATGCTGCCAGCTTTGTGGATTTTTTCCCCCCTTTTTGTTACCGTTTCCTGTTCAAAACTAAATGATATTCTTTCTGTTGCCAAGCAACTGGTTTGGGAGGATACTGGGGGAGAAACTGCTGGAAACAAGGAATGTAGTTTAAATTGGAGAAGTTAAACTTCAGTTCTTCTTGCTAACGGAGTCTTCTACTCTCCCACATAGGCACTTATTATCTCTGATAACACTTTTTGAAATTATAATCTCAATGCCATATCAATAGTCTCTTGATTCAAGTGAAGAGGTATCTTAAAAAAAACAACAATGAAGAATCTTATGTATATTAAAGACTAAGAAATTTATTATGCATTACCATGGGATTTGTTTTCATACAGCAGACCAACACAGTGATCCTTCTTGTAATTTATTATAATAATCATTCAAAAAATATATGCTGAGCTGTAACTGCTTCATTAAAAGGAAAACAAATGAAAACTCTGCTATTAATACTTATAGGGTGCAAAATGAACAAAGGAACTATAACTATTTAATTCTTAATCAGCAGAATATATCGAATCAGTTTACATTTTTCATATAATTATTGCAGTCACATACTGCTTGTCAGGAAGCTGCAAGACAGCTATTAAAATGTTATTCTTCAAAATATGAAGGGGAAAAATATCTTCTCTCTGATGGCAGAATTTTCTTTTGTCATACTGTATTAGACTTCAAAGAGATTTATTATTCTGGTTTATTATGACAGAAAACCATAGCATGCAACTTGAAATATAGCCTTTATATACATACACATTTATATACATACACATTTATATACATACATATTCACACACACATACACACACACACATGACGTGTGTGTGTGTTTGTATTCCATATTGGTTAGGGTTCTTGGCATTAAGTATTCTTGTTGAGCATTTAAAAAGGAATCTAGGTCATTCATTCTGTTTCATTAACATCACTATTGTCAATTAAAATACACTAGAATCAATATTTTACATGAATAAAACATTACTGAATAAAATCTAAAATGAAAGCTGAAGCAATGTCAATTTGTTCGGCATTTATGAAATTAATATGTATAATGCAGTTAGAACTTTTCCTCTAATTTCTACAAGTTCTTCCTGTAATGAGAGTAAGTAGTAAGGACAGAATGTACAAGCTGAAGATTTTGATATTCAAACTTATTGTATGTATGTATGTATGTATGTATGTATGTATGTATGTATGTATGACATTTAATTTGAAACAATAGGAAAATGTACCAAAATACTAGTTCTGTGAGCACTAGTATTTTAAGTGAGTATTTCACTAATATTTGAAAACCAGTATAATGGCTCAGCTAAGAATGCATTAAACCACTGGATTTCCAAATTGGGCCACCTGTTTGAATTTAAAAATGAGTGTGTGGAGCACAAGGGAATGGGAAATTCTCCAGAGAAAATTGATCATCAAGTAGGTGTGTACACAGCAGATATGGAGAGAGAGAGGAAAAGGGTGGAAAGGAGGGAGGAGAGAGAGAGAGAGATCATAATTGCTGACATCAGATTGTCAACAGGAAGCTCTGAGTAATGGAGACAGAGTGATTTTACACTGAGCTGAGAAAGAATCCTGAGGAGATAATGAAAACAACTCCTGATTTTATGGGGAAATAAATCAATTGAGATATACAGTAGCACTCTTGTAAGAGAAAAACAAAATGTTTACAAAAACACCATTTCCCTGATATGTCTTAATACAGTTATTAGTAGGTAATAGTTTGCCATTTTGGATTAGTTTTAGTGGAAGCTCCAGATTATTAGGAGAGAAAATCAGATATTTTTAGTTGAGAGCAACATGTTTCCAACCATCTCATTTTTCCTAACTTATTTTCCATATTAAAACCAGTGTAGTGCAAAGTATTTGTTTATTTAAAATATTTGTATAGCAGGAGTTCTACTCTGGCCTTAGTACAAAGCCAACTGGGTGACTTAGGGCAATCACTCCCTCTCAGTCCTACAAAGCAGGCAATGACACGTCACCCAAAAAAATGTTGCCAAGAAAACTGCAGGGACTTGTCCAATAACTCTCTAGACTTAAAATAGTCTGTTGGGAGTTTTTTTTTTCCTTACTAATAGAAGGATTAACCTTTTTTTCCTTAGAAAATACCATTCATATTCTCGTGGAAAATAACATGATATCCAATGAAAAGGAAATACTAATGTAGAAAGGGAACTTCATGAGGACAGTGGTGTCACCCAGAAAGGAAAAAGGCCCAGGGGGAACATTAGGCCAGCCATGAAACAGGCTTGCATAGGAAAAGAAATCTAATAAAAGAAATTGAGAGGCGCCCCTAGACAAAAAGCCAAACAATTAAGAACATACCAAACCAGCCAAAGGACAGGAATTACAAATAGAAGAGCCATCAAAACTAAAAGAGATCAGGAAAAAAAAATGGTAATACAGGAAGCTGCCCCACAGAGTCTGTTTTCGTACCTCATTGAGGTTGCATTCTGGCGGAAAGAAAAAAAACAAACTCTGACAGGATTTGAATATCAAAACCTTATACACAAAGGGAGGAAAAAAGGTATAAGAATTAGGAACTTATCAAAAAAGGTTAGCTAGGTAGCCCCAGGAACGCAGGGACGTGTTTCTAGCCTTCCTGAGAATAAAAAGATCCAGCTTTCAAGAAGTTGTCTGTATCCTTGCACCAGAGCTCTCCCAGCTGGAAATTTTGAACCCTCAGAGAAAGGTACTTTCAGCCTTTCAACAATTGGCGACCCACAAAGATTTTCCAGCCAACCCTGCCACCGGACCGGGCCTGCAGATCAATTCCCAGCCGGCATGGACCTTCTTTGTCCAAGGACAACATCCACGGACCCAGCCCGGCAGGCATAAAGGTAGTAAAGGGAGTTCATGAGTCTTTCTGCTCAACAGCTGCTTGAAAGCAGGTGAGTACCGCTTTAAATTTCTAACCTTACGAGGTAAGAGAGTGGAAGCGTGAGTGGTTCAGGTGTGTGACTGTGGGTTTTCTCTGTGGAAACAGAAAAACCTCACCTCCTCCATGATTGCCAGCTGCACCCCAACCAGCTGCTAGCTCCAACAAGCCGTGACCGGCTGGATTTGGGAACGCAAGGGGTGATCACGGAGTGTGAGTCCTTCTGAAGGACGCATGAAAAACCGAGTGGGCTGAGAAAGGAACTGGTGTTGGGAAATAAATAGAAAGCAGGAAAATAGTCCTGGTGCATCCCACAAGCAAAGCCCTGTGCAGTTAGAAGGGGCCCATACCGGCTGCTGGCAAACAATATTGGAAATAGTTTGCCTAAAAGCAGAGCAGGTCCTTCCAGATCCCCACCTTTAAGGGAGATCTGAAAACTGATGGCGAAGTGTGGGGAGGGGCCCATACCAGTGCTGCTAGGGGGCACACAGTCCTCCAAGATCCCATTTTTTAGGGGGGTCTTCAAACTGATGGCAGAGTTTCCCTAAGAGAAAGGGGCCCATACTCCGTGTGTAGGGAAACCGGAGTCCTTTCCAGACCTTTTTTGTCTGAAAACTGACAGGCGGTAGCCCGGCTAAACCAAAATAATCCTCACATCAGGTAGGGAATATGGGAAGTTGTAGCTCGAGGGCAATGGAAGAGACCCCCTTGGATAAATTACTTGAGGCTTGGGATGAAAGGCAAGTGCCTGTCCTGCCTGGAATGAATAAAAGAGATGCAAAAAGAATTTGCAAAAAGTGGGCTTTATTGCGAGATGACACAGGAAGACAAATTTGGCCTGATAGCGGTACTTTAGATCATAAAACCCTAAAAGCATTTAGAACACACATTAAACCCAGCCAAATACCCTATTGGTACTGCTGAGCTGAAATGGCTAGGACAAAAAACCTGATTGACGGAAAAGATCAGGAAAAACCTGAAACCCATTCCTTGAATGGACATATGAGCCACGATTCATGGCTCCCCTTTTAAACAGACCTGTGCAAAATAGGGGACAATTAAAATACGTTTATACCCACACTCCCTTCTCTGCCTCTGACCTAGTCATCTGGAAAAAAGATACCCCAGCCTTCAGGGCTGATCCCCAAACAGTAATTCAAACCCTGAAGTCAATCATAGACAGCCACAATCCATCTTGGGGTGACATGACCCAGCTGCTACAAATCTTTCTAATGAAAGATGAGCTATTAAAACTATTTGAGAAAACTAAACAAATAGCTAAACTACCTACCATCCCTGGACAGGCAGCCCCAGCCCGCATTGCATGGCCAGTACATCGCCCTAACTGGGACTACAATGACACCAATCATCGGGATGAATACACAAGAGCAAAAAATAACTTATTAGAAGCTTTAGAGGAAATTGGAAAAAAGCCTCTAAATTGGTCTGAATTCCAAAGAACCACACAAAGGGAAAAAGAAAACCCTGATGCTTTTTGGGTCCGCCTAACAGAGGCAACTGTTGCATATGCCCATCTAGACCTTAGCTGCCTCAAGGACCAGAGGATTTTAGCCTAAGCCTTCGTGGATCAATCCACCTTAGATATTAAACAACATTTCCATCACTTCATTTCTAATTGAGCAACTTTAGACATAGCAGAGTTGCGCAGGATCGCTAACTTTGTCTATGACCAAAGAGACAAGTTGAAGGAGGAAGAGAAAGAGAGAAAAAGACGAATAGAAAGACAAGAAGACCTGAAAATGTTTGCAGCAGTGCAACATAATGCCACACAAAAGCCTGGTAGAACTTCTTAAAATTCAAAGAAATGCTGGCATTGCGATAAAGCAGGGTGGTCGCAAGGCAGATGCCAGCATTGCTATAGGTGTGGACAGGAAGGGCATTTTAGCAGGCAATGTAGGCAACACCCCTCCCACAACTGGTATCACCCACAACCTAGAAACATGAAGCCAGGCAATAATCCAATCCATTACACTGAGCAACAAAGTTTCAGTCACCAGACACCACCCAGTGCTCCCTTTCCTCCAATAAACACAAACAATACACATCAATGGGAGAAAAGGAGAGACCATGAGTTAACCCCTTCTTGACTAGAAAATGGCAATGAAAGTGCTGAATTCTTGGCTACCTTTAACGGACTAGCTATCCCCTTAAGAAATGGCCCAGAAGGGGAACCCATTGTTACTGTTCTTATCGGAGGAAAGAAATACAATTGCTCAGTTGATACTGGAGCCACCTCCTCATTAATTACTGAAGCACCATATAAAGCTGCAGTGGCTGAAGGGGCTCAAGATAACATAATGGGAGTGGGAGGGAAAATAATCCCTGTAGAATTTACCCACAACATACCAGTAGAACTAGGACCTTTCACAATAGACCATGCATTCACTATTTGCCCCCAGTCACCACTATCTCTACTAGGGAGGGATCTCCTTTGTAAAATGGGAGCTACCATAACATGTGGAAAATAGGGGCTGCAATTAGAAATCTCAGGAAAAGGAAAGCACAAAACAATCATGCTGATAACCAACAACACGGGGCTTCATGAGGATTTAAAAAGCCTACCACCCTCCTTATGGGGCTGGGATGCATCAGAGGTGGGACTACTTAAAGGAGCAACACCAGTTACTATCCAAGTAAAACAGGGGCCACCCCCATGTGTGCCCCAATACAAAATCCCTGCAGAAGCAATTCTCCCTATACAGAAATTAATCCAAGCATACCTACAACAGGGAGTTCTCATTAAATGTACCTCTCCCTGCAATACCCCCATTTTTCCTGTAAAGAAATCTACAGTAGATAAAGATGGAAACCCCATCTTTAGAATTGTACAGGATTTGAGGATCATAAATGATCACATGATACCTAGAGCCCCCATAGTGCCTAATCCATCCACTAAAATCACTGAAGTCCCAGCCTCAGCCACTTACTTTTCTGTCATTGATTTGTGCTCTGCCTTTTTTAGCATTCCTGTGGATCCAGCATCCCAATATCTATTTGCCTTTACCTGGCAAGATCAACAATATACTTGGACTCGATTGCCACAAAGTTATACTGAGTCCCCCACCCTATTTTCACAAATAGTAAAGGCAAACCTCTCCTCCATCTCCCTACCATATCAGTCTTCCTTAATCCAGTATGTTGATGATTTATTGTTAGCATCTCAAACTGAGCTAGCATGTAAAACAGATACCCTGTATTTACTCAAAGCCCTGGCAGAAAGAGGTCACAAAGCCTCTCCCTCCAAATTGCAATATTTAAAACAAGAAATAACATATCTGGGCTATATTATTGCACCAGGAATTAGAAAACTGGCCCCTAATCAAGTAGAAACTATTTTAGCCATGAAACCACCCCAAACAAAATGTCAAGTAAGAGCTTTACTGGGAGTACTGGGCTTCTGCTGCCCATGGATCCCCTCATTTGGTGAATTAGCCCGACCACTCATTCAATTGACAGGCAAAAACATGCCTGACCCCATTGAATGGTCCAAATCTCTGGACAAAACACTTCAGACCATCAAACAAACCCTAGCATCAGCCCCAGCACTCGGGCTACCTGACTATGGGAAACCTTTTACCTTATTCATCCATGAGAAATTAGGTGTTGCCTCTGGTGTTCTAACACAGCCTTTTGGACATACACACCGGCCAGTTGCTTATTATTCTGTAACCCTAGATCCAGTAGCTCAGGGCACTGTCCCCTGCTTACGAGCTGTGGCAGCTACAGTTGAACTGGTGAAACGATCTAAAGATTTGGTACTAGGGCATCCTCTACTGCTAAAAGTTCCCCATGAAGTTTTTGCAATTCTCTTAAAGAGCCAGACACAAGCCTTTACTCAGCAGGGTTTGGCTCAATATGAAGCTGAACTTTTTATCTCTGATCACATTACATTTGAAAGATGTAATACTCTAAACCCAGCTACCCTGCTCCCCAAAGAACAGGAAGAAGGCAATCTCCATGATTGCCTCCATTTAGTGCATGATGCTGAACTACCCCGCTCTGATCTAACAGATACCCCGCTACAAAACCCCGACTTGGAACTTTTTACAGACGGTTCCTCCTACATGCACCAGAACAAAAGAGTAACAGGAGTAGCTGTAGTCTCTCTACAAGAAATTATTTGGGCTTCCCCCCTTCCTCCTTCCCATAGTGCCCAAGCAGCTGAGCTTATAGCCTTAATGAAAGCCTGAGAAACTGCTAGGAACCGATCTACCAACATCTATACAGACTCCAAATATGCTTTTGGAGTCTGCCATGCAACAGGAGCCCTATGGAAACAACGGGGTTTTTTAACTTCAGCAGGACAACAAATAGGACATGCATCATTAGTAGCCAAACTTTTAGAGGCCATCCAATTACCACAAGCACTAGCAGTCATCCATTGTAAAGCCCATCAAACAGATGACTCTACAATAACAAAAGGAAATCAATATGCAGATGCAACAGCCAAATGGGTGGCCACCAAACCTCTACCTCATACCATCATCACACCAGCCTTGACAACAACAACAGAAATATCATACACGCAATTTCTAGACAAAGGGGAATCTGACCAATGGGAAAAGAAATTTTCAGCAGTTTTTAACCAAGGATTTTGGAGAGTCCCTGATGGCAGACCTATAGCCCCACGACATCTCCTTAGGCTAATCTGCCAAAGATTACATACAAAGGGACATTATGGTCAAGCTATGGTGGATGCCATCAGGAAGGTATGGTATGCACCTGGTGCCTATAGTGAGGCTACCAGAATAGCCACAACATGCCAAACCTGCCAAGCAAATAATACCACCTCCAGAAAAAAAAATTCATGAAGGAGGAAGACCCTGGGCACAAAAACCATTTGAAAAGATCCAAATGGATTATGTACAACTACCTAAGGCAAATGGGTATCAATATGCTCTTGTCTGTAGGGACCAACTAACTCATTGGGTAGAGGCCTTCCCATGCCGCCATGCTACTGCTCTAGAAATAGCCAGGCATCTCCTTAAGGATATTGTGCCTAGGTTTGGAGTGTCCACCATTCTGGACATGGATAAGGGAAAACATTTTATAGCCCAAGTCCTCACGCATATATTTCAGGCCCTCGGCATTACCCAAAACCTCTTTGTACCTTATTCTCCCACTTCCTCTGGAGCCATAGAGAGAGCTAAGAGGGAGATAAAAACCCTACTGGGTAAACTTTGTCAGGAGACACACCTCTCCTGGCCACAAGTGCTCCCAATTGCCCTCTTTTATCTCAGAACTAGACCAAGACAGGACATAGGTATTCCCCCCTTTGAAATCCGTTTTGGTCGGCCTCCTGATACCTTACAAGTTCTCGATCCTCATTCCCTCTGCCTAGATAAGGGGGATATGGTTCTCTCTTCTTATCTTGCAGCCCTGCAAAAGTGACTACAGACCTTCTGGACTCAGAGTGCACTGATGCAGACCTTAGCCTTGGAAGAAGCCCTGCATCCATATGAACCGGGAGATTGGGTGTGGATCAAGTTCTTCACCAGAACCTCATCTCTACAACCCAAGTGGAAATGACCCTATCAAGTTTTACTGACTACTCACACTGCCATTAAGATCGCAGGACGAGACTCTTGGATACATTGGACACATGCAAAGCCAGCAGTCATAGACCACAGCCAAACTCCACCACAATCAATTCCACCCATCAAACTCAAGAAAAATCCAGACACAGATCAATGGATGCTTGCAGCATTTTTCAACACCACTGAACCAAACAACTCTGAGGAACCAAGGGCAATCACTGAATTACACAAAACTGGACTCCCAGGTGCTAAGTTATAACACTCTATTATTTTTTTTTGTTTTGTGTATATATTTTTTATTTTTCTTCTGCATTTTTTTTCTTCCTTTTTTGTATTTTTTTTTTAACAAAGAAGAGACTTTTATAATTTTTGATACTTTTACATTTTTCACATTGTATGAATAAAAAAAAAAGAGGGGGGAGGGAAGAAAAGAATCTAGCAATGGGAAACATGAAATGTAATATACACTGTGTATTATTATTTTCTGTAACAATTGTAATACTTGTAACACAAGCTTCCTGGAACCAAAGCTTATCCCAGAGAAAGGAAACATATGGGAATATTTAGCAAAAGAAATACTCAACACTACTAACTTTTGCCTAGCAGGAGGGAAATCAGTCAAGAATATCCTAACTACATGCCTAATGGGAGTAGCAACTAGGCCACATAACATCATTAACTACACCACATTTAGAAACCTTCCTGACTCCTACGAAAGCATTTTTAGCTGGAGCCACTCTACAAAAAACCAAGGACAACACCATGTATGCCCTACACATTGCTGCAGTAACCACCTCTGAGAAATGCTTTGATGTCACTGGGTGCAGCTCACCTAGGGTCACAGAATGCACCAGTCTTAGCAACACAGACCTAAAATGCAACCACATAGAGACCATATCATTTTCATATAGTTATCTGAAGCTCCCACCCGGATGGTTTTTCCTGTGTGGCTTAAAAGCCTACTCATACCTTCCTGCAAATGCCAAAAATGGCCCCTGCACCTTAGGAAGATTAACCATGCTTATGCTATCCTTACAGAGACGACACAAGAGAGCCTTCCAAACCCTAGACTCAGACTGTGACTCCAAAGTCTCCCTTCCCACCAAAACAGAATACATCTCATTGGCAATATCTTTGGTAGGGGTACCTGGATTGGCAGTGCGAAATTCTAAAAATTTGAATGAACTAGCATGTACCCTGGAAAAAAGTTTGAATTTGACCTCCCATGCCCTGGATGCCCTTAACAGAGAACTGAGGGAGGTCAGAGAAGCCACTCTGGAGAATAGGGCAGCAATAGACTTCCTTCTCTTAAAGCATAACTATGGCTGCGAAACATTCAAAGGGATGTGTTGCTTCAATCTGAACAAAACCTCAGAACTTGTAGGGAGGGACATCCACCACCTGAAAGAGCTAGCTCAAAATATTGGTCAGGAGCAATCATTCCTGGACTTTTCATGGCTCTTCTCATGGATGCCAGATTTCCATTGGCTAAAAATCCTCATAACAAACACAGTCACCATTTGTGTCTTTGGGGCCCTCATGTGTTGCCTCTGTAGGTGCATACCACCCTGCCTCAGCTGCTTGAAGGCCTGTATTCCCTCTAAAAAGAGAAAATTAAAAAGGGGACAGGCAGCTATGATGATGATCCAGATTGATCAAGAATAAAAAAAATGAGGGATTGTTGAAAGGGAACTTCATGAGGACAGTGGTGTCACCCAGAAAGGAAAAAGGCCCAGGGGGAACATTAGGCCAGCCATGAAACAGGCTTGCATAGGAAAAGAAATCTAATAAAAGAAATTGAGAGGCGCCCCTAGACAAAAAGCCAAACAATTAAGAACATACCAAACCAGCCAAAAGACAGGAATTACAAATAGAAGAGCCATCAAAACTAAAAGAGATCAGGAAAAAAAAATGGTAATACAGGAAGCTGCCCCACATAGTCTGTTTTCGTACCTCGTTGAGGTTGCATTCTGGTGGAAAGAAAAAAAACAAACTCTGACAGGATTTGAATATCAAAACCTTATACACAAAGGGAGGAAAAAAGGTATAAGAATTGGGAACTTATCAAAAAAGGTTAGCTAGCTAGCCCCAGGAACGCAGGGACGTGTTTCTAGCCTTCCTGAGAATAAAAAGATCCAGCTTTCAAGAAGTTGTCTGTATCCTTGCACCAGAGCTCTCCCAGCGGGAAAATTTGAACCCTCAGAGAAAGGTACTTTCAGCCTTTCAACACTAAGAACAAATTTTAGGCTATTTTCCTGGAAGAGGCTAAGAATAAGGTGATGTTCTTCTACAAAGTGATGAGAATAGCTGTGCTGAGGTTTTGCTATCCTCTAGCTGCATCTTTTATTAAAGTTGCTCATATTCAAATTCTTTCCAAGTTCCAGGGTGAAATCATGTTCATACTTATAAATTACAGTGTTAATACATAATAAATGCATTGATATTACTACAAATTAGACATTAAATTAAATCTAAAATTAATTTTTCAATTGAGAGGAAAGACTTTGAAGGAGTTAATAACAAATAATATGATCTGATTAGGAATGCATATTCTAAAGTTTTGAATTTATGAAGGATCTTCAAAGAAGAAAAATGTTCTCATGGCACTCTAAACTATCAGTGTTTCTCTCCCCATTCTTTCCCTTTCACTCCATCACAACCCAGTCTGAAACTGACCCTCAGCTGCTTTAACTCTTGTTGTCCTGCAAAACTTAACAGCAGACAGATTTTGAAATGATAGGAAGTTTTGTTAAAATAAGACCTGTCCACTATGTTTAGTACAATACATATTAGTATATAAAATGAAAAATTAAAACTTCTTCCCAGATGTACTTCAGTGAAAATTATTATTCCAGAATGGAGCATTCACTGAGCTTTGCAAGAAAGGTCCATAAGTATAATTATGCTCACAGATCATTCTTGCAAAAGCCATTTTACATTTGCACTCTACATTTTTCACTCGCATTCTACAGATATTCTTCCTTAGACGAAGTGTTACATTGGAATCTGGATTTTATGTCTAACAAGTTTTAAATCCCCAATGCTAGTCAAGCACATCACATAGGTGGACATAAATGTTTCAGGATCATTAAACACTGCTAATTTTTTGCAATAAATTATAATTAATGAATCACCTGTGCTAAAACCTTTTTGTGCTGATCTACCATAAAGATTTATTAGAGTTAAACATTCCTCATTGTTTAGCTTTCAACAAAACCACTTAGTGCTTGAAGGTGATCCTGCCCCTGAGTTATTGGACTTCAGTACATGCATTGCTATTTTTTTTCTCTCTGCATTAATTACAGTCTCCTTTATGCATGAGTTTTGCTTTTGTCTTTCCTTCAGAGAAGAAATAGGAAATATATTACACTTGAGTCAACCTCTGAGATTATGCTATGGTGACCATTTGCCCGTATGTCATGGCGAACAAGCAATAGTCTGATGCTTCATTACCTTAATATCTTTCAGCTGAAGTAATATCTTTTGTCCCTAAGTTTATATCACTGTCTGTCACAGAACTGTGTGTGAGGGTTTTTGTTTTTTTGGTTAGAGTTGCCTACAGGCACAACTTTTTTCTAACACAGAGAATGTTTTAACAGACTGCCAGCATTGTATTGAAACATTAAGATGTTCCATATTTTTTTTTTTTACTGTTAAGCTTCTCTTAGGTTACAAAGAAAATGTTTCTGATGATACCGATAAACAAAATGCCAGGCATCTGCCTCTTTCTTTGGACTTGTCCATCAGTTCAGGGCTTTTAAAATATTTGAAATAGAAGGAGGGTATTTTTTGTCTGAAATAGACATTACATTTATATTTTCTCTCAGAAAAAGTGATAGACCTGTTCATCAGTGGAGGAAGAGACTTTCTCCCTGCTGCTTTTTCAGAGGCGATGATAGACCACACTGTGGTTTTGAATTATGGGATGTGAAGAACTCTAGGATGGTAGCACATTTAAAGAGGATCTAAAATAAGGGAAGGTAAACTAATGATAACCAAGGCATGGAAAGGGAAGAAGAAAGGACACCAAAGAGAGTGGATTCAACCTGACTTGGAGTATATTTAATAATATCTAAGTAATTTAACTTATTTGGGGGGCATGGGGGATCAGGTTTTTTGAATAGGTGAAGGATGGTCTACATGGTTTTTTCCTCTAGTGGTAATAGCAGGAAATGCAACTTCAGTGGCTGATGTTATGGAACAATAACTCTGTGCCCAATGAGTAAAAGAGGTGAACAGATAAAGAGCAATATTTATTGTGCAACAATTGTTGGATATGATTATTGCTGAATAAAGGAAAGTTATCTGCATTGGGATTGCTACAGTACTTATAAGCATACATGCATTTTTTTACACATCAAAATATTTTGTTCTGTGTGTATGTGTGTATGTGTGCATGCACGTGCATGTTAATTGGTCAATTTCCATCCTCAAATAACCTGAGGTATGTATGTACTAATTCATTACCTAGTTTGTGACTTATCTATTTATAGATAATGGAGAATTTGTCATTGAGAAAAGACATTAAAAAGTATGCCTACAACATTTCAGTTGGTTGGTTGATTTAGCAAACTCCTTTGGAATCTGCAAAAGGACATGCTTAATACTAATCAATTAAATATCAAAAAGCAACACATTTTCTCTTCGATTCTTTCTCTTAAGCATACAGGCAGTGGGAAAGAACCCAGGAGAATCAGCAGTCAACTTTTTATGACTTCATCTTTATAGTAAAACTAAACAAAGAGAAAATGTAGATGGCAGCTGATTATTAGTTTTCCATAAGGGGAAAAATGGAATGAAACACTCTCTCCCAAAATCATTTTATTGTATTCTGGGGCATTCTAGTTCAGGTGTATAATCTTAACTTCAGATTAATCACAATGTTCTCTGCTATGGGAATTCTGAGTAGGTTTTTGTCAATTTCTCCTCTTTAGTGAAGTTTTTCATTTAAAAACAATTGCTGCTTCCTTGCCAAACTGGGGTAGGAATTAGATATTAGTCCATTTCTTCTATCTTAATGTTGGACATTTTGAGGGAAATTTCCCCTGCTTCTCAATTGCTGCATTAATGGCAGTAAGACAGAACAGAGTTGCCTGGATTAAGCTGCAGCAATTTCTATATCTTTTGCAAAGGATTTAAACAGTGCATAATTATAGTTCTTGTACAATGCAATGGTAAGAAAAAGTCTCCTTCATTTGTCCATCATTATTCACTCCCCTATTTTTCAGATTTAAAAAAAAAACCCTATCCTAAACTTCTCTAGGTACAAATAATCACAATCAATCATTTTCTCTGCTCCATTAAATGTCCATTAGTATGGAACACCAATATATTGTAATGATGAAAACATTGGACTCAGAAAAGGAAGTTTCTGATTTAAATCAACCATATGGCTTTACTGTTTGCACCACTCATTCACTTTCAGCCCAATTTATCTCACAAGATTCTTATTCTATGGAAAAAACAATGAGGTCAGGAGTTTCATGTCACATATATACCTATTGCATGAATGGCAGAATATACAGTATATCATCATCATCATCATCATCATCATCATCATCATCATCATCATCATCATCATGGTAAAAAGTGAAAAACAATGGAGAAAGTTAAGAATGTGAAGAAGAAGGCAGATAGTACAGAAGCTATGGAGTTAATTTATATTAGATTAAAGTTTCCCAAACTGGGAGGTCTACCTCCCCTTTCTTCATTTTGTCCAGAGCAATAACCTGTTGAGAGGATGTAAATAATGTTATGAGACATCTGAATATATCATTTGCAGAAGCATTTTGAAGTTAAATGTTGAACTGCCTCTGCCTCTCATTATTTAATAGCTCAGTGTTTAACTATGTTCTTAGTTCTGCTTTAACTACATTTTTATTTATACTACAGTATATTTTTTAATTGTAAACTGACCAGAGTCATTTAAGTGAGATAGGCAGAGTAGAACTGTGATAAATAATTCTGCTGATCGGATGGCACATAGGGATAGCCAAGTTCAAGTCTTCACTGAATCATGAAATGTACTGGATTACTTTGAACTTACTGACTTAGAGTAAAATGAGACGAAGTCCCTGTGTCTACTACCTTCAGATATTAAAAGAAAAAAGAGAGTCAAAGGTAATAAATAAACAAATTATACAAATAAACAACATATTTAGGGATCCAGAGCAATTTGAAGCTTCCTAAGCTTTCCAAAATTCTCCTTGGCTGTTCTTTGGAGCCAACTAACTTTGAATATTCTTCTTAATCACTTGACAGTGTTCAGAACTTTGCCCTTAGAATAAATAAATAATCCCAACTGCTATTCTGATAAAGAAAATTGAACTCATGAAGTGCTGTCTAGAACCCAAATTAAATCTGTCTAGTGAATGAGGTATTCACTGCCTTGCATCCCCCTTTGCTTTCTAAATCTATACTGTGGACAACAAATCTCAGTACAAATTGTTATGGGTAACTGGTCCCCCAAACCATCTATCTTAATTCTTTCTGCCATCACAAAAAACTAGAATCTATTTTTTTCTTTTTCAAAGAGGGAGAATAACATTATTTAAGAACTGCTGCAATGCAGGGAGGGAGAAAGAAAGAAAGAAAGAAAGAAAGAAAGAAAGAAAGAAAGAAAGAAAAAGAAAAAAGGAATTTGCTTAAAAATATCTGACTACTGTGAAAGACTGCTTTGTTTATGTTTTGGTATCTCAGATAATTAAAAAAAAATCCTTTTTAATTAAGAAAATTGTTTGTTCTGACCTAAAACAATAAAGATAAGCAAGCAGCTTGAATATATTTTGTTATTATTACACATGTGGACAGGCTGATCATTTGCATTTAGTTTAATAGGATTCACTAAAATATGCTATTTTAGCTGAGAAACAGGGGGAAATGGTATGTTAGTCTGTCTGCATCCATACAGGGGACACACATATATTTTGTATTAGAGCACTATTCACATTGCATGTTTATTTTCTCAGAAACCAAAACAATACAAATAAAAAAAGAATCTTGACAATTCAAAGAATTTTGTTCAAGTGCTGAATGTATGGATGAATCCAGCAGTGTTTATGGTAAAAGTGGCCCATCCATGGGGCAATGATTTTCCCCCCATGTATTTCCTGCCCAACCATAAAGTTGTTCATAGAGAGAGAGTCAAAAAGGTCAAGGTGATCTCCTTTGCAAGCAATGAGAAACCATTATTCATGAGTAAAACAACCCTCCCTTTTTTTTTAAACAGGTTAGTAACAGTCTTGTCACATTAGATAAACAATCCCAAAAGTAATTTGTTACTTCTGGAACTGGGCAAGAACAATCTCTGTTCACATGAGAACTCAAGATAAGATGATACTGCAATGATGATAAGAAACAAAAAATGGAACTGGAGCAGCAAACTCATTAGTGAATATAAATTCACTGGAAACTAGGTTGAATAAAGAGCCTGGTGTCTCAGACTAAGTTGACAATATAAATTCCATTTATTTTTGCTGTCTTTTTATAGGGCACAATGTGAATAGCAAACTTGAAACCCAGGTGGATTTAATATATATTCAGCATTAAACTGCTACAGGATAGGTCTATCAGCTCTGGACTACAAAGCTCCAGGTGGCCCCAGAATGGCAGCAAAAATTTAACTTTAAAAAAAAAATCCTGTCATTTAGAGGTCATCAGATATTTGGTGGTGACCCTCATTCTAGGATTTTTTTTCCATTTTAGCTCAGTCCTCTAACATATGAAGAGATAAAAGCAGTATTTTGGAGCTTAATACAAGAGTCTCAAGCTTCTATAAGAGTTATAGCTTTTTATTTTTTCTATGCTTCTCACAAATATCTTGACTGGAATCCTATGGTAAAGTTTGGAAAACTTTCTTAAACACATATAACCAGAGCTTTACTGAATATTTGGCTTAGACCCATGATGGCAAACATACAGCACCCATGCCACAGGTGGCACACAGAGCCATTTGTGCAGACATGGAGCCCCAGCCAAATTAATCTGCACAACATATGTGTACACCTCCCATTGGATTTTCAGGCCATTTTTGCCCTCCCAGCCTCGGGAGGCCAAAAAACGAGCCTTCCACAAATACCGGAAGTGCTGAAATGGGCTCATTTTCAGCCTCCCAAGGCTCCAGAGATGCCTCAAGCCTCTGGAAGGGTAAAAACAGCCTCCCCTGGACTCCAGAGGCCCTCCAGAGACCAAAAACAGGCACTTCCAGTATTTCCGGAAGAGCCATTTTTTGGTCCCCTGAGGCTGCAGAAGTTTCCATCATGCCTCCAGGAGGGCATAAATGTCATCAAACGGGCTGAAAATCAGCTGGAAGGTGTGTGCATGCACAGTGCAGGTAAGGGACTGGGGCAGAGGTGTTGTGTGTGCATGTGCAGGAGGGTGAGGTGCATTGCATTGTAGGCGCCAGGACTTGTGCACTTTCGACACACCATAACAGCCACCATCACTGGCTTAGACTGATCTTCATTTTAATATCAAATAAAACATTTATTTCTCAATGTACAGAACAGAAAATACTAAATACACCAAAGGGGACGGAGCTGGTGTCCCAGCAGTACAGCATGCAATCTTGAAGCTCCAAGATTGCCACTGATATCTCTGTTGCAGGACAGTCCCACCGGACCTAAACTTCCATAGAGATGGTGATTGAGGAGGACACATCCTGTCGATCCCAGGGACATCTCAAAGTTCCTCGTTGACCCAGGAAAAGCCCATTTTGGCAGTGGCAGAGAGGCAGCCTTCCAAGCTGCTGAAGCTGGGACAGCTCCGGAATGGAAGAGATCGGAAAGAAAGTGTGTCAGTTTGGTGAAATGAACTTTTACTTATTATTTCTTGGAGAGAACATCCTGAAAAAATTAAAGTGGACTAAAAGAGAAAAGTGAAAGTTTTTTTTTCTTTTTTCCCTTTTTATTGCAACTTTGAATATGGCAAAACTGTTTAACTTTAAGCTGGACTGGTACTTTTAAATATTTTTATCTTTGTTTGTATTTCTTTCTCCCTTTTCTAACCACCCTTTTGAAAATCCCTTTTTGACTAAAATTCTTCTGCTTGACTCAAGATTTATTTTTCTCCTTTAAAAAAAGGGAAAAGACTTTACTTTTTAAAGTTCCTGGTTGTAGATTGAGGAGGGGGGAGTGAAAATGAAGGAAAGTGAGTAGCACTGCCACCGAGAGGCTTGGATACATTGTTTGTTTTTTCTTTCACTAGTTTCTGTTACAATCAAGGACTCTGAGCTGTGTATTGGAAAAGAATAGAGATGAGCATGGCAGTTTGTTTATTCAGGTGCTCATTTCCAAATAGATAGTTGGAGTCTGAAGTTGAAGTGGAAAAAAAGAAGATTGAAGTGACCTTGAAAAATTCTGAGCTGACTTATCAAAGAGCCTTGGATATTTGGCGGCAGAGTCTTGTTTTATATTAGAATTGCTTTTTACCTTTTGCCTCCCTTTCTACCCCCCCCCCCACTAGTGGGGCTCTTTTTTTCTCTTTAATTGGATTTTGATTTTTTAAAATCAGGAATTAGAGTGAAAACTTTTTTATTTTGGTTTTCTTTTTGTTTGTTAAGAGGAACAAATAGAATATTTTTCTTTTTTCCTTTTTTCTTTTTTACTTTTTACATCTACCATTGCAACTAATTGGATTAAGGTATACAAGTGCCTGAAGATTTTTTTTTCCTTTTTTCCTTTGGAGTGGAAATTTCTTGCCTTCATTCCCCCCCCCCTTTTTTCCCTTTTTTTCTCTTTTCTCTCTCTCTTTCTTTACAGATAAGCATTACAAGATGAGTAGAAAGACAACAGTCCCAGCTTCTTTGATACCAACTCCCTCACCACCTGGAGGACAATGATCTATACAGACAATATTACAACAGGAAAAAGAGAAAGAGAAGGAAGTGACAATACAGATGATTATGCAAGGAATTCAGAAAATTGAGCAAAAAATTGAAAAGATAGATGAAAAAGTGGAAAATTTCAACAGATGATGATGAAATATGAAGACAGATTCAAAAAAATTGAAGAAGAAATACAAAGAGATCAGAAAATTGGAAATATTGATATTCATTTGAGCAATGTTGAGAAGGGCATATTTGAACCATTAGGATGGGAAATAGACAAATCAGAATTTTATCTAAGATTTCAAAATATAGAAGGAATAGGTGAAAATCTTGCTGAAATAATTGCAGAAATATTGGCAGAAGCACAGGAAATAACCAAAGAAAAGATGATGGATGGGATGGACGAAGTGTTTTGTGTCTACACAAGATAAGCAACGAGGAATATATTACCAAGAGTTCACATAGATTTACTAAGAAGATTATTAAGACTCCAGGTGGTGAGAGAGAAAACACTAACATATAAAGATAAAAAAATTGTGGTGCTGAAACAGATACCAAGAAGAGTAAGAGAAATGAGAATAGAATATTCATTCTTGACTAAAGAGTTACGTAAAAGAGGAGTAAACTTCAGATGGCTGATGCCAGAAGGTCTCTTGTTCACTTGACAGGAACAAAGACACAGAACTGATACAGTTGGAAAAGCTGAGCTATTCTACTTAGAATACTTTAGAGAAAAGGAGGAAGAAGAAAGAAAGGAAGAGTCACTAATTGAGTTTCAAGAGGAGTGTATAGCAGTAATTGAAAAAGAAAAAGAAGAAGGTGCAGTAGGTGGGGAACCCAGAGAACAACAAGAATTGAGATCTACTAGAGCAATAAAACCCTCTTATAAAGCTTAACATGGATGAAAGAAAATTGATTACGATTAACGTAAATGGACTTAATTTGGCCACTAAAAGAAGGAAAGTATTTCATAAATTAAAAAAAAATAAAATTTGATATAATCTGCTCACAAGAGGTACATATTAAAAAATAACATGAATATATACTAAAACAAGGAAAACTAGGGAAATTATTTACATCACTGGAACAATTTTAAAAAAGAAGTGTGGTATTATATATTAAAGAAACAATTTTGGCAGAACTAATTTACACAGATGATGATGGAAGGATTTTGATGGTGGAAATAACGAATAACAGTGTTAAAACACTATTAATTGCAATTTATGCCCTGAATGATAAACAAAATAATTCTATAGAAAATTACATACAAAAATAATTGAATTGGACTATGTTAATATTTGTATGATGAGAGATTTTCATGGAATAATTAATGACCAGTTGGACTACAAAACACAGAAAACAAAAAGAAAGTTAGAAAGATACTACCAAAATCCTTTCTTAGAATAACAGAAGAATTTAATTTAAAAGTTGCATGGAGAGAGAGAAATGCAGAAAGTAAGCAATATACCTTTTATTCAAACAGGCACACATCCTGGTCTAGAATTATATGGATGTCAGCAGAATTACTGACTAATATACGACAGAATGAAATAGAAACAAGCACTTGGTCAGATTATAATCTAGTGTCAGTTATTTGGAAAAGACACAAGAGGAGATCTAGATGGACTTTGTAGAACAAAACAAGTTCTTCCTCTATTTTCTGTTTAAATTATTTATTACTGAAAAAAAGACTTTAAACAGAAAATAGAGAAAGAACTTATTTTGTTCTACAAATAAAATAGAAAAGAGGATATATCGTTACAGAATCTCTGGGATATGATGAAGGCCTAGACAAGAGGTTTGATAATAGATTATACTAGGAGAAGAAACATAAAACAGAAAAAGACATTTAAGACATTAAAGGATGACTATAAAAGTCTGGAAAAAGATTTACAGATGTTCCCACAAAAAAGACATTAAAAATAAAATGGACATAATTAAACATAATGGAACTAATGGAAAAAGAGGAATTAGCAGAAAAATTAAAAATGCTAAACAGAATTACTTTGAAGATGCAAATAAACCAGGCAGATGGCTAGCTTATAAACTGAGAAAGGAAAGAGAAGCAAAAAGAATTAGTCAACTGATAAATAAAGAAGGACAGGTTTGCTATGGAAATTTATTTATTTATTTTTATTTATTTATTTTGATCTGTCAATCACTTACAAGATAATAGGTATAAGTATATACAAAGTTATGAATACATGAAATGGGTACATATAAGAAAAATAAAAGAAACAATAGGGCAGGGATGGTAGGCACGTTGGTGCACTTATACAAGCCCCCTACATACCTCTTAGGAAAGGGCTGAGGTCAATAATAGACAGTCTAAGATTAAAGTTTTTGGGGTTTGGGAAAGAAACCACAGAGTCAGATAGAGTATTCCGGACATTGACCACTCTGTTGTTGAATTCATATTTCCTGCAATCAAGTTTGGTGCAGTTAACCTTGAATTTGTATCTATTGTGTACTCTTGTGTTGTTATGGTTGAAGCTGAAGTATTCATTGACATTGCAATGTATGATTTTATACATTGCAATGTATGATTTTACATACCATATTTAGATCAGACCAAAGATGGCGTAATTCAAGGTTTTCTAGATGTAGAATTTCAAGTCTGGTGGAATAAGGTATTCTACAACAAGTAGAGGAGTGGAGAATTCTTCTTGTGAAATATTTCTGGACTTTCTCAACTGTGCTAATATCAGATATGTAATGTGGGTTCCAGACTGATGAGCTGTATTCGAGTATTGGTCGAGGAAATGTTTTGTATGCTCCAGTTAGTAGTGTGATATTACCAGAGAAAAAGCTCTGTAGGATTAGGTTAACAGCTCTTAATGCCTTTTTGGCTATGTAGTTACAGTGGGCTCTAGCACTTAGATAATTAGAGATGAGTATTCCATCTTTACAGAGCTTGGATCATCAACAAGGTCTTGACTATTCAGCTTGTATTTTTTTTTCTGATTTTTTTTGCCAATATGAAGGACAGCATTTATTTATTGAGATTTGAAGTTGCCATTTGTTTGACCATTCTGATACATAGTCGAGGTCTTTTTGAAGGGTAGCAGTATTGTCGGTGTTATTGAACAGCTTTACATCATCAGCGAAGAGAACGCAGTTGCTCTAAATATGACCACAGAGGTCATTTATGTAGAGTATGAAGAGAGTTGGTCCTAGAACACTGCCTTGGGGGACACCACTGTTGGCAGGTACAGAATTTGATAGGACGCTCCCAATTTTGACCATTTGTTGTCTGTTTGACAGGAATGTTATGCATCCAGTTATGCAGGTGTCCAGAGATACCATAAGATTTTAGTTTTAGGAGTAGTTTGTTGTGTACTACTGAATCAAAGGCTTTACAGAAGTCTATGTAGATTGCATTTATTGCTTTGCCCTGATCGAGTTGTGTTGTCCATATGTTTTGTAGTGTAAGAGTTGCAGATTACAGGATAATTTTTTTCTGAAACCAAATTGTTTATTAGAGAGAAAGTTGTTTGTCTCTAAGTGGAGGATAATGGATTGGTTAATAATTGATTCCATGACTTTACAGATGATGCAGCATAAGGAGATTGGTCTGTAATTTTCAACTAGGCTGGGGTCTCCCTTTTTGAAGATGGGGATGACTGTGGCTTGTGACCATAGGTTAGGCAAGGAGCTGGTCCTGAAAGATTTTTCAAAGATTATGCTTAGAGGTTCTGCTATGGCAGTGGATAGCTTTTTTAAGAAGTAGGCACATATTCCATCCAGTCCAATAGACAGAGATGGTTTTAGATTGCCTCATGCTTTTTCAACATTGCCTTCTGTAAAATGGATATGTATTAGATCATTGTAGTTGTCTATGGTTTAGCTAGGAAATACTGGGCATGATCCATTACTGTTTACAAATACTGAGCCAAAGAATGTGTTAAAGATGTTGGCTTTAATGGTGTCGTTGTTGTAGTCTTTACCATTAGGACCTATCAGGGGTGGGATGGACCTTGAGTCTTTTAGCTTTTTGTTTACAAAATTGTAAAAAGCTCAGGTGGAATTGGTGCATAAAAGGTTTTCTTCTTGTTTAATAAGATAATTGGTGCAGTCAGGCTTTATCTGGTGGCATAATTTTTTGTATCAATTTTTCAAGTTGATAATGTGACCAGATTTGTTTTTCCACCAGAGTGATCACTTTTTGGATTGAAGTTTCCTTATTGTTATGAGTAATCTGTTTTTTTTTGTTGTTGTTTGTTTTGGGAGTTGTTATTGGTACATATAGTTTGATGACTCTTTTGACTTCAAGTAAAAATATGTTGTAATCTCTATTCATCCAGTGAATAGAGATTGCCAATCAAGGGTTGAGAGATTGTTGTCTGTAAGATCAGAGTTGCCTTTTTTGAAGTTATAATTGGGGATTACATCATTGTGATGATTTTTGTGTGGGCATATGTTGAGACAAAAGTCAATCATATTGTGGTCACTCTTGAAAAAGGGTTCTTTAGTTTGTATTCCATAAATTAAATTCAAACTATTGCAGAAAATGAGAGTGAGGCAGTTGTTAAGTCCAGTATTGTTGGTTACAAGTTGTTCCAGTCCCAGATTTGTAACAGCACTATAGAAGGTTGCATGTATGGGTTCAGTTGTACATTTGTTTAGGGTCCAGTTAATATGAGGTAGATTGAAGTCACCAAGAAAGATAAAAGCGTGTGGGCAGGATGTTGCCCATGTTAGTAGTATTTAGTAGTAATTTAGCTTGTTCACATGTTCGATGTCATGATCAGGTGCTCTGTAACATAGTAAGAATCGAAATGTGATATTTAAGTATAGTTCACAGATGATGATCTTAGGAAGAGCAAGCTCCTGGGTAACTTGGATGTTTTTTTAACATGTAAGGACTTTTTATAGAAGATAGCAACACCACCTCCTCTACAAATTTCACGATCTGATTGGTAAACATGATAGTCACTTACTGTGGTCATGGAATCAGGGAGATATGCATTGAGCCATGTTTCACAGACAAATATGAGGTCGAATTTAGCCATATTTAGTAAGAGGAGAAATGCAGGTATTTTATTTACAAGGTTTCTTGCATTGAGTAGCTTGCATTTAAGGCCAGCTGTAGTTGGAATTGATATAGTTATTAGAAATGAGAAGAAAAAAATTATACAAGACTACTATGGAAAACTATACTTTCAAGAGAATATTCAAGAAGAAAAAGTTAAAGAATATCTTCAGAAAGCGAATCTACCTCAGATACTCAAAAACATTGAAACAATGTTAGAAGGAAGTATAACAATGATGGAATTAACAGAAGCCTTAAAAAAAACAGAATGCTGGGAAAGCACCAGGTCCAGATGGTTTGCCAGTGGAATTTTACAAGACTTTTCAGGAAATATTGAATTTTCATCTTTTAGAAATTATGAATGAAATTGTGTTAAAGAAAAGAATACCAAAAACATGGTCAGAAACATACATTACACTTATACTGAAGGAAGGTACAGACCTACAGCAAGTTAAAAATTATAGACCTATATCTTTATTGAACTCAGACTATAAAATCTTTGCTTCAATTGTGGCAGAAAGACTAAAAAGATACTGAAATAATTTTATTTATACTGATCAAAATGGATTTCTGCCAAAGAGACAAATCAAAAACAATGTGGGAATCATTTTGGATACTCTGAAATATTATGAAGCTCACACTGAAAAGCAAATGGCCTTGATATTTCTAGATGCTCAAAAAGACTTTGACAATGTGAGTTGGCAATTTATTTTACTGAAATTGATACAAATGGGCTTTGGTAGCCCATGTCACACTGAACCAATGGATGCAAAGAGGATGTAAAACAGACAAAAAACCTTGCCATCCGTTGGTTAACACGATGTATCCGTTCTGTACTCACTGCCTCCGTTTTGCTTCCTCTCTATCCGTCCAGCATCTGTTTATGGACGTTTCATCAGCTCCAAAAGTTTTGGGCTGCCTAAAACTTTTGCGTGGAAAATATATCCAGTTCGTCTGTTCTGCATCCGCTACGCATCCGCTAGGCATCTGTTACGCATCCGCTACGCATCCGCTATATCCGCTAGGCATCCGCCGTGCATCTGCGCAACTCCATCCGCCCGGACGTAGGGAGGAAGTGGAATGGACGCAGAACGGATGCAGAATGGATGCCTAGTGGATGCAGAATGGAAACAAAGCATTTAAAATGGAAAAACCGTTCACAGAGGGGACCTATCTCGGATATTAAGGATGTCTAGAGGATGCGTACAGGATGCCTAGAGGATGCCTAACCTATACTGCCTATAAAAAGGGGGAGCAACTCGCCTGCATCACACTTTCAGAACAGCAGTCCAGGAGTGCAGACCTCTGCAGCCTTCATCTGCCTCTTCCTCTTCCACAGCATCCAGTCATGTCCACCGTGGATTCTAACAAAGTCCTTTCGGCAGCCACCATCCTTCTGCAACAGTGCGAAGCCATCTGCAGGCTCTGTGAACACTACTGCGAGAAGAAAAGGAGCCACCAAAAAAGAGTCTGGCTCCGAAGATGGTTCACCAGAAGAGCAGAGGACGGACTGTACAACAAGCTGATGGTGGAGCTCAGGAGCGAAGACACTTGAGCGTTCCAGAACTTCATGAAGATGCCTCCAGCCATGTTTGACGAAGTTGTGGAGCGGCTGACACCCAGGTTGACCAAGGCAAACACCAGCTTCCGGCCCAGCCTGGAACCTGGGCTCAAGGTGGCACTCACTCTGTGCCACCTGGCCTCAGGGACCTCCTACAGGAGCATGCAGTACAGCTGGAGGGTGCCATCCAACACCATCAGCATTGTGGTCAGAGAAGTGGTGCAGGCCATCATCAAAGAATACAAGGAGGAGCTCCTCCAGTACCCCTCCACTGAAGAAGGATGGAAGAAACTTGCAGAGCAGTGGTATCAGAAGTGGAACTTACCACACACCGTTGGAGCCATAGATGGCAAGCACGTGGCCTGCAAATCTCCAGCCAACTTGGGGTCCACTTATTTCAACTCCAAGGGCTTCTTCAGCATCATCCTCTTCGCCATGGTCGATGCTGACTACAAGTTCATGTACACCGATGCTTCAGGCAACGGCTCATCTTCAGATGCCCAGGTATACAATGCCAGTCACCTCAAGGAGGGCTTGGAACGCAACCTCATTGTGGGCTTCCCAGATCCAGACCCCCTGCCCAACGACACACAAGATGTGCCCTACTTCATCGTGGGGGATGATGACTTGTCCCTCACAACCTACCTCATGAAGCCCTACACCTCCAGACTCCTCACCCATGAAGAGAGGATCTTCAACTACAAGCTGGCCAGGGCAAGGCGGGTGGTGGAGAACGCCTTTGGCATCCTGGCCAACAGGTTCCAGGTACTTCTCACCACCATGCAGCATTGCCCAGAGACCGTGAGGAGGATCATGGAAGCTTGCTGCATCCTGCACAATCTCATGCGCACCCGCTACCCAGTCTTGCAGAACAGGCTTGTGGACCTCCAGCAAGGCAATGGGGACATGGAGCCTGGGGAATTGAGGCAAGGGCGAAACCTGATTGACACTGAGGATGTGCAAGGCCCCAACAGAGCCTCACATGAAGGGAAGAAGCAGTGCAACCTCCTGAGACACTGGTGCAACTCCCCAGCTGGAGCAGTGGAGTGGCAAGACAGGATGATAGATTATTAATGGATGCTTCCTTCACCCTGTCTCATCACACTGATGAGATTGGGCCATGTATGTTGGGTGGGCCTACAATGAACAGGGCGTTTAATAAAGAGTTGTGTTTATGTTGACATGTGTGGATAATTATTACATTATTATTGATAATAAAGGGCCGTAGGTGTGGCACCTGGGAGGGTGGACCATACAGTCCCACTATGCTTGCACTGGAGGTTTATCTATCCCACTGTTATCCTAACCCATCCCACAGCTATTACCCATCCCACAGGTATCTCAACCCATCCCAAAGCTATCCTTACCCATCCCACAAGCATGCAAAGGCTTAAACCATTTCTAAAAGTTTCCAGCAAGACTTTATTAAAAAAAAGAAATGAAGTAAGTGTGTGAATCATAAATAGACTTTATTAAGAAGAAGCTATAAAACAAAAATGAGTCTCTGGCACTCGTCTTGGTCGCTCAGTCTCAGGGGTGAAGGGTGTAGGTGCTGTGGAGGTGGATGGTGCTGGAGTGCTTGTCATCATCTCCTCCAGAAGGAGAAGCAGCAGAAGCGCCAGCCCCAGAAGAGCGAGCCTGTTCTGCAGAAGCCCCAGCAGAACCAGAGTGAGGGCCAGGGGGCGGGATGGTAGCCCTGTCCCTCTTGCCATGGCTGGCAGCAGATGGCTGAGGCTTGCTGTTCTTCCGCATGGTTGTGGGGTTGCTGGCTGGCAGGGAGGCAGGCAGGAAGGCTGGCAGGGAGGCTGGCACTAAGGCTGGCAGGAAGGCTGGCAGGGAGGCAGGCACTAAGGCTGGCAGGCAGGCTGGCAGGCAGGCTGGCAGGCAGGCACCAAGGTTGGCAGGCAGACATGAACCAAGGCTGGTAGGAAGGCAGGCAGCAAGGCTGGCAGGCAGACCGGCTGGCACCAAGGCTGGCACCAAGGCTGGCAGGAAGGCTGGCAGGGAGGCAGGCACCAAGGCTGGCAGGCAGACATGCAGGCAGGGCAGGCAAGGCAGTCGATGTGTCCGGCAGCAGGTCTTTCCTCTGAATGGTGATCTGCTTCCGAGCTGCTTCCGTTATATCTGTGGGGCACAATGCATCCTCCCCACATGCACAGTGAATGCCAGGCATCCATTAGGCTTCCGCTGTGCATCCGCTAGGCTTCCGCTCTGCATCCGCTTCATCCGTTCGGCGTCCGCTCTGCATCCGCTCTTTCCATTCCGCGTCCGCTTCACTGATGCCCCCCAGAAGCCCTGCGGATGTGCCACCCATCCCATCCGCTCCCATCCACTTCCATCCGCTAGGCTTCCATTCTGCATCCGCTGCATCCCTGCATCCTCCCCACGTCCGTGTTATCTGCTCTGGTTATGCAAATTTTCGCCCCTTTTTAGAGCGGATAATAACGGGTGGAACATTTTACTCTTCCGCTGTGTCCTTTTTGCATCCATTGGCCAGTGTGACATGGGCTTAAGAAATTTATCCAAGCCATTAAAACGGTATACCATGAACAAACTGCAAAGGTGATGGTGAATGGAGAATTAACAGAATCCATAGATATAAGAAAAGGGATTCTTATATTTATATTAGAAGGCCCATTGGAAACAGAACCCAAATTAATAGAAAAAAATTGAAGAATATGGAAAAGTAGCAGGTTTGAGAATAAAGAAAGACATTAACAAAGATATTAACAAAGAATATGTTAGCAAGATGAAAGAAAGAGTTAGAAGAAATTTTAAAAATACAGGTCACGAACAAGGTTAAATATTTAGGGATTCATATTACACCAAGATGTAGTACACTGAAGGAAGATAAATATGTTAAACTCAAACAGCAGATTGCAACAGATTTGATGAAATGAGAAAAACTGCAACTATCATTTATTGGGAGAATATCCACAATTAAGATGAATATATTGCCTAGAGCTTTATATTTATTCCAGACAATTTCTATTTGATTAGGGAAAGAGTTTTTTTGAAGATTTAAATAGAATTGTGTTAAAATATATTTGGCAGGGTAAAAAAGCAAGAATAAAATTAAAACTGTTACAAGATGCAAGAATAAGAGGAGGTTTGCCTGGCTAAGTTGAGAGCTGTATTACCAGACAACAAGTTTGATGTGGGTAAAGGAATGGATAACACTAAGGAATAATAGATTATTGACTTTAGAAGGCCATGACTTGTTGCTAGAATGGCATGCCTTTCTCTGGTATAAGGGAACTAAAACACAGGAGTATTTCAGAAGACATTATATTTGTGAGGCATTGTTTTTGAACTGGGAGAAGATAAAAAAAACAGTGTTACTTAAAAATTCCAGTATGGATATCAACCACTGAAGCTTTTTCTTATCCAATAATATATAAAAAGGAACAAAAAGTTAGATATGGGGAAATATTGAATGAAAAGGGTGAATCTATGTAAGCGTTGAAAAGAACAAGGTATAAAAATGAATTGGTTTTCATATTTGCAAATACAATCTAGGTTTGATAAAGACTCTAAGGTAGAAGGTATTTACAAGAAGTTGACTGATTTAGATAAAATTTTGATGGGTACTGATGAGAAGGTAGCTAAAAAACTTTATGGACATCTATTAGAATTTAAATTGGAGGAGGAACAAGTCAATGAAACAATGATTGCTTGGGGGAAATTTTTTGGATATGGGATTGATTTTAAAAAATGGCAAAAATTGTGGTCTCAGAATTATTAAATGACAATGTCAACTGCATATAAAGAAAATTTGTGTAAGATGTTTTACAGGTGCACTTACCCCTGACGAGACTTGCGAGAATGTTTAAGAATAAATCGGATAAATGCTGGAAATGTCATCAGATACCTGGTTCATATTACCATATGTGGTGGACATGTTCAGTCACGAAGAAATATTGGAGTAAAATCCACACATGGTTGGAAAAAATCATAAAACAACATATAGACTTTAAACAGAGATCTTTTTATTGGGAGTCATACCAGACAGATACAATAAAGAACTGAAATATTTGACTGTAAATGTTTTAACAGTGGCTAGAATTGTATTTGTGAAAAACTGGAAAAATAACAAAATATCTATGCAGGAGGAAGTTATCAAAAAAAATATGGACTGTGTGAGTAAACTGTGAGTAAACTGACATTTGAAATTAGAGAACAAAGTGACAAACAATTTTATATGATGTGGAATTTGTTTTATCAATGGTTGGATAAAAAGGCATGGTAATGTAATAGACTAGATAATTTTGTGATAGAAATTTAATAGACTGATATAAAACATAGATGTATATATAACCACTGGTTGAAAGTATAACACAAATTTTAAGATAAAACTTGGAACATCTCGTATAAAATGATGGAATACTTTCATGGGTCATTAACTGATAAATATATAAGCATATGTTAGTTCAACAATGTGAAGGCTGATATAAGTTGTGAGTAAATGATGACAAAGGGATAGCACAAAAATATGCAAGCAACTGGACACATTGTATGTATATAAAATGGAATATGGTTTTATGTTTTTATGTTTTGTATGTGTATGCTTGTTTGTTGTTTTTTAAATTTTTTTAAAGAAAATACTAAATACACCAAGTGAAGTGTCAAGAAACAGCAACATAACTTTATGGAATATTTCCAATGGTCAATAAGAAATAGGAGTTTACTGTGTTAATCAATCTCATCTTCTATTCTATTTATTTATGGTAATATTCTATATTGAATATTCTATATTCAGTGAACGACAAATGCAGGAACTGCAATAGCAAAACATAATGTGAGACTTATGCTGATGCTAAATTAAATAATTCTTCCTAAAACAAAATAAGGCATTATTGTCTTTCAGATTGAAAGGTGAGTGAATTATTTTTTTTAGAAAAAAACCCTATTTTACTATTGTATGCTGAAATTCATTGATGTAAAAGTTCCTGATAGACAAAAATAAGCAACCTGATAGTACATTAGACCAAACCATTACCAAAACAAGGAATATATGTAACCACCACCACCTTTTTATGAACTTGTGGTCCATTAGTTTGGGGTAGAGTCAGGACAACTGGAAGCAGCTGAGCATTTACTGGCAGGATCCCTTCCTGATGCCTCTGGAGTTTGCAGTATTTTTTTTTTTTTTTGAGCTCTAAGAAAGTAACATCAGCTGCTGCCAAAGATTGAACTCTAAACCTTCCAAGAGTTCAATATGTGTATCATATTCAGCAGATGATGAACATGGTTTCATATTTTTGCTGCTATTAAGCTACTTATTGAAGCCTTCTTGGTGGTAGGAATACATTCTACAGCATTTTATCTTGCTAATCAAGAGGACAGTGCCTATAATATTTTCATTATTATGTGAACCATCAGCAAAACAACTGACCTATGGCTGAATTTGCATCTAATAATTCTATTTTCTACTCACTATCACATTTCAGGTATCTTATTTCTACCACCAATGGGGATGGACTACAGTCCCCCAATCCAAAGACATCCCAATTTTTACAATAAGTTCAGGCAACACATTGATTCTTCAGAAGAAGTTGTTTCTTCTTCCAGGGGCCCTACTGTTCATCAGTAACAGAAGAAAATCTCACCTATTTCTGTGAGAAATCTTGGATAACTCTCTACCAAATTTTGATTTTCCACACAAGCCTTCAGGAAATGACAGGTTCATTTCTTCTTTCTGTAAGAGCTTGGATCAATCCAGATACATTTCACCTGCAGCTCCCAATAATTATGGAAATGCACAAATTTTCCTATTCTTTGCTTCTGGTCCTTGAATGTCACCCTTGCCATTATGTTCCTCAGTTCTATCTCCCTCTCCCATCTCAGCTGGAGAAAGAGAGAATTCAAGGTGGAATATGTTTTAGATTCACACTGAGAAAATGGCAGCCTCTGATTTAATGGAAGAAATACACAGGGATACACAGACAAACACTTGAAAATGACCAAAAATGTCAATGCACTTCTTCACCAGATATACTTGCAAGGCCCATACAATCTTAAACCTTTTACTTGCACTCCAGTCTTCCGAACCACTTAATGACTCTTCACCCTTGAAGGGTAAGGGGCCTGGTTTGTATCAAGGAAGAGATCCTATAGAGGATCTGCCTCATCCCAGAGTCTCATCCCAGATTCTCTTCAATGGGAGAGAATTTTGAACAAAAGTATGAGTGAATGAACTTGTAAACAAAAGAAAGGGTGGGGGGTTTTGGAGGGAGGGAGGGGAGGTTGCTTGTCTCTTTTCCTCATAGTGTAATATATACTGGTACATAACTGATTAAAAAATGCTGTTTGCAGGCACCCTTCAGAGGAGATAGAGATTCTTCCACAATTCATTGAGAAGGGATGAAATAAGAGGAAATCCTATTTATCCTGATGAGTGAGGGAGAGTTTAGAGTTTCAGCACATATACAAAGAGCCATAGAACCTTCCTAGACCAGCAATGGAGGATGGTAAAAAGCATCAGCTTCCTCACAGGATGCAATAAGTGGAGGAATCTTGAGGGAAAGGCAGTGTGAACATTAGCTTTCACTTATTCAGAACTAAACACTCTAATATTAGATCTGGTCATTTTTTAAATAAGGATCAGATAGAAGATACATCTCTCACTAAAAGATATTTGCTTGAGGACAGATTAAAAAATATGTAGGAAATGTATAAGTTGAATGTGTTATAAATAGGCATATTTGATGCATAGCAGTTCTTGGAATTCTTTTGATGACTCATAGTTTTGCCACAATGAACATATACCTTGCATAACAGAGATATAACAGACATTTTAAAAAATCCTGCCTCATAGAAATGTTGGTTTTCATCAGGGCTATGATTTTAATTTAATGTAATGACAACTAGATGCCTATTCTCTTGCATATGAACCAGAGCAATCCATTATGGAATCTACTCACATAAGGCCTTGAAAGAATGTGTCAGCCATAGATGCAGGATTACCACAGGACTTAAATATCTAACCTTGGACCAAGATCCAAATTAATTAGCATCAGTAATTGATTTGGAGGGAACAATTATAAAGTCCATTTCCATTACTGTTCCTCTTGTGGAAAGGGAACTTCAGGAGGACAGTGGTGTCACCCAAGCAGGAAAAGCCTGAAGGGAACATCAGGCCAGCCATAAAACAAACTTGCATAAGAAAAGGAATCAAAAGCCCCTTAGACAAAAGCCAAATAATTAAGAAAACTAGGGAAACAAGAAGAGAAAACCCTTACAAACACAAGACATGCCAAATCAGCAAAAACAAACAGACAAAAGACACCAAATATATTACAAAGGAGACAGACAGGAGATTGCCACAAAACAAATAGAAAAAACCCTTATAAAGCTAAAAGAGATGAGGAAAAATCTGATAATACAATCAAGCCCCCCCCCCCCCCCGAGTTTGTCTTCCTTACGAAGTTTACCCTCCGGCGGAAATAAACTCTGACAGGATTTTAAACATTAAACACTAAGCACAAATAATGAACATTCACACACAAAAGGAGAAAAAAGGTATAAAAACCAGGGACTTAACATACGAAGGAAACTAGCTAGCCCAGGAATGCAGCCTTGCTATCTCTTGCCTTTCAAGCAGTTGTCCATATCCAGCTTTCAAGCAGTTGTCCATATCCTTGCGCTGGAGCTCTCCCAGCAGGAAAATTCGAATCCTTGGAAGAAAGGCATTTTGACAGCCTTTCAACACTCTAAAACTCTTAACGCATTCTTTTCTGCAGGATTCTGAATGCAAATTAAGAGTAAATGTTCAATAAAACTTGGTTAGCTTTATTCCACTGTTAACGAAAAAACAAAAAATAAATCTCAGAGATGACAAAATAAAAGTCTGGTCCTACTGCCCTTGCCCTCATGGATATGTCAATATTGTTAATATCATTCATCCATTTATTATCACACTCTTCTCATTCTGCAAAGCAACTCTGTTACTTTCTTCTAGTGCTCAAGTACTGAAGAAAAAGGATTAACAAAAAAGATAGCATCAAGCCATGTTTGCTGCTCCTAATTCATGTCATCTATTGGATCTGTACCATCACATATCCAATTATATATGTAAAGTATATTTTCTTATTATAAATTTAGAAATTCTGCTGGCTGACCAGTTGCATTATTGCCTTTCACAAATATTTATTAGATTTCTTTCAATATTCAGCCTCTTTGTTTTGAACTCTGAAACGATCAATGTACTTTTTGATGTATAATTGATTTTTGTGGTGAGAAATGTTGTCAAACAATTTTGGATACATTGCAGAACTGTCACCAAATTGCTGAGATTTATAAGGTCAAAATTACTGATTCATTATTAGTGGACTCCATGTTAAAAAAAAAAAGAAATCTTCAGAAAAGATGAATTATTAAAGAACTCCAATGCTATGAGCACTTTTAATTCTTGATACTTTTACACTATTTTTTTTAGACATTAAATTTAAAAACACAAATTTATACAACTAAGAAAAGGAAAATAACAAAGTAGAAAGTACAAAAAAATAGGAAAAAAGAAAAATAAGACTATGTTAAAGAAAAAGAAAGGGTCTTGTCAGAGTATTTTCATGAACTGGAATAAAGCTGAAACTTAAAGAGAGAATCTGGCCATGGTTTATTTAAAATGAAAGAAAAACTAAATTGCTAGCTTGCCTGCTGAACTAGAGTGAAACTGATGTCTGTTTCTGAGCTCCTGAGTTGCTGTTTTGCTCTGAACCTGTAACATTTCTCCTTCTGTTTGAGTTTGCTCCATGTTGGAGAAATTTACAACTTGTATTGTAAAGTTTATGTTTATAAATAAGTTAAATGAAGCCTCAATCAACTGTGTTTACTTTTCTGGGGCTGAATTTATGCTGCAATAATCTGAACAGGTCCATATAATGAAATGACTTTCTCCTTCATCACAATGATAAATAATTTTAGTAACTTAGCACCTTCCCTTAAAATATAACAATTGATCTCTTTTGCTATATTTGCTATATTATTATCTATAAACAAACCCATAAAAGCTTGTCATTCAGCTCTAGTCAGCAAAAGTCTCTTAAGGGTTACAATAATTTTAATTCTGATCAAATAAAACAACCTTATATTCCTTTTGCTTCCAATAATTATCTTAATTTTACTCCCTTCCGATAATGCCATAGAACTTGATATCTTTTTTATTTTTCCTTTGTCCCTTTTCACAAAATTCTTCAAAACTTTAACAAGTCTCAGATATTTTCTCCAATATAAAACAGTTATTCAGGTCCCCTCCCCACCCACTTCTTATCTCCTTGTTGCACATATGCACATAAATCCCTTTTAATTATTAACATATGTCACTTTTATTTATATATTCAATGAAGCAACATTTTATATAATTTTCTTGTGTGATCTGTCATTTCTAATATGCTGATATGTGACCAAAAAAAGATTTGATTGATAGTCTGGCATTTCTAAATCCACTTTCAGGTCAGTCTCCATCTTATTTGATAAAACTTGTTCCTCTTCCATAACAATTTTAAACACAGTTTATGTATAATGGCTGTCACTCTTAAAATTAACTTCTGGGCTCACTGTTCACAAATATTTCTCAGTATCTCCAGTATTAAAATATTTTGCTCCATTTTGTATTAATAAATCAACTTTAACTGTTCTCAAATAATTGCAATATTTAGTTCATTCCAGTTCCCTCTGGGGGAGGATCCAAATTTCAAAGTATCTATCTACTATCTATCTACTATCTATCTATCTATCTATCTATCTATCTATCTATCTATCTATCTAATCTTAACAACATTTTCCTACAGCAAAGATGCTTTTAATTTCAAATCTTGTTTAAAATTTTCTGGTCCCTTAGTCAATCTGTAACTTTTCTAAATCAATGTTCTAATTACTCTTTTGCAGTTTATATAAAAAAATGTAAGACCTTTAACTTTTATTTACATTTTTTTTCATAAAGGATATTTTTTTAAGCATATGTGACATGTTAGCCAGGGATCACTAAGGTGGCTGGCTGTCTCTGTGAAAGGAATTTTTTCAGGCAGTATAATTTTTACCCACACCTGAATGCCAGTAGGCATTCGGGGGAGGCTCCTTACTTGTCCCTATGCAGTTTATTAATTTACGGGAATCGAGTTGCTGGCCTCAGCGACCTCAGTGGTATGCAGACCCAGTGTCTCACCATGTGAGTCACTGCAGCCCCTCATAATGGGTTGAAGTAAATTCACCTTCAAAACTTGTAAAATTTGTTAATCCAAAAATTTTTAATAGTCAAAACAGATTACAGATACAGAAAATCATAGTTGGAAGGGACCTTGCCCAAGCAGGAGAGCCTACACCATTTCTGACAAATGGCAGTCCAATCTCTTCTTGGAAGTCTCAAGTGATGGCACTCCCACAACTTCCAAGGGCAAGCTGTTCCATTGGTTGACTGTTCTCACTGTCAGAAAGTTTCTCCTTATTTAAATCTTTCCTTGTTCAGTTTTAATTCATTATTCCTTTTCTGGCCTACAGACACTTAAGAAAATAGCCTGATCCCTTCCACCCTGTGGCAACCCCTCAAATATTGGAAGACCGCTATCATGTCTCCCCTGGTTCTTCTCTTTACTATGCTAGCCAAGCCCAGTTCCTGCAACTGTTCGTTGTATGTTTTAGCTTCCAGTCCCTTAATCATCCTGGTTGCTTTTCTCTGTACTTTTTCTAGAGTCTCAACATCGTTTTTATAATGTGGTGAACAAAACTGGATGCAGTACTCTAGGTGTGGTCTTAAGGCCCTGTCACACTGCCCAACAGATGCAAAACATTAGTAAAAAGGACACAACGGATGAGAAAAATGTTCCATCCATTGTTATCCGCTCTCAGAAGGGGCGAAAATTTGCATAACCGGAGCGGATAACACGGAAAGGAATGGACGTGGGGAGGTGCGGTATCTGCTATCCCACATCAGATGGGCATCTCATGATAGGGAGCGAAAGGAGAAAGAAACGACAGGAGACGAAGTTCCTCGGGATGAGTGCGCGCAGAATGTCTTGGCACACGCTCTTTTATTATGCTCATTCAAAAGGGGGTGATTGTTTATTCAGAGCCTAGGTCAAGCCCAGGTCAGACAGGATACACAGGATTTATAATAGCTCAAACAAGGTAAGATACCAGGTCAGACAGGATGGCAAGATTTATAATTTGATCAGGATATTCCTTCTTCACAAAGCTGCATGCCAGACAATGTAATCACAATGTAAATAAACTATTTCTACAGATGTTTAGCTCCTTGTCTCTGTAAGTGCCCTGCAAAAGGTCACTGAGGAGACAGAAGCTTAATGATTACACGTGAATGATACAATGTTGCAAATGCCTGAACGATACATAGTCGCAATTATACACAGTTGCAAACACATAAATGATACATAGTTACAACATCTCCTCTGTTTTTATTATTTATGACGAGTCTTCTTCCTTCTCCAAGAAGACAGGAACCTTTTTTCTGAAATGTTCACCGTCCCAGTCATCTAGGCAGGAGTGCGACCCGTCAGCGTCAGGGTTGTCCAAGGAGCGGTAACTCAGCAATGACATTTTTTCGTCCGGTGTTAAGGACTTAACATGAGCTTGCAATAACACATTAACATTAGCAGTTATGGAGGATAATTGATTTTTCAAAAATTGCAATATTCTATTAAAACAACAAGGTCCTATAATACATATCAATATAATGATTATTAATGGTCCTGCCAATGCAGTTATAAGGGTTGTAAGCCATGGTGAAATAGAAAACAAGCCTTGATACCAATTATACATGTTTAAACTTTCATTTTCTCTATCTTTTAAGCGTTTTTCTAATTCTTTCATAGAATCCAACACGATCCCCCTGTTATCAGCATAAAAACAACATTCTTCTTTAAGCGCAGCACACAATCCCCCTTGTTTTAAGAATAACAGATCTAAGCCTCTACGATTCTGCAAGACCACTTCTGAGAGGGACGTCAAGGAGTTTTGCAAAGCTGTAATTGATTTCTCAATTCGTAATAAATCATCATCAATGACTGAACTCAGAGCTGTAATTTTTTGGTCAGAGACAGCTAGTCCTGCAATGCCCGTGGCTGCGCCCGTGGTGGCCAGAGCAAGCAGTAAACCTAGAGTGAGAGTACTATTAATTTCCCGCTTTGCTCTGAGGGGGTATTCCATGGGTGCCTGTAGGGATATAAAATCATCAGAGTTATACACGTTAATTTTTGGTACAAGCCAAAATGATGCAAAATGATTTGGATTTAATAAGTTCATCCCCGTAGACACATGCTGTGAGACCGGTGGAACAAGCCCAGACAGAGTTATTGCCAGGGATAAAATACATTCCTTTCAGGCGTGATGTTAAATTTCCTCCTGAAGTGGTGTAGACTGCAGAGTATCCTCTGATGGTGTGGGTGCAGCCAAGGCAGTTCTTAGGAAGATATACATTACAATGATAGCCATTAGAAACATTATGACAATATTGTGAGTAATTGGAGGGAATATTTCCTAAGCAACAACCAACCCCAGTGATGGAAGAAACAGTAATAGTGGAGTTCCTCCAACGGCAACGTTCGTCTGATGTGGAATTAGCAATGGATTCTTGGGAAGCGATGGCTTCGTAAAAAGGTGGAGAGGCAGAAATACAAAGCCAACATGTGGAGTCAATTGATGAGTTTGAAGAGTTCAGCAAAGCATAGGAAGCTTTGATCATTGGAATCAATGGGTTAACTCCCTGTGTTATGGGTTGCAAGAATGGGGATTTAATAACCTTTTCATGTGGTCCCACCGGGTTAGAGCGAGGGAGTTCAATGTGACGTTGAATGTAAAAAATATTTCCATAATGCTTTTCCGGCCAGACTCCTTTTAGGCGGGCACCCCATTTCAAGCCAGTGTCCCATAGGGTACTTTTCTTGCCTTGGTCCGTGAACCTTATGGTTACCGGGTTGCATTTGGGCAATTTTTTATCACTGCATGGAATATCCCATGTGGTGCGAGTGACAGTAATGAGATCACCCTTAGTGCCCGGATCCCAATAAATATGTCCAGTTGAAACACACGACCAGGCTTTGCAAAAGTAATCCGACGACCCCCCGCAGTCGAGAAGTCGTTGGGCAGGGGTCTGAGTGTTGGAAACGGACTGTCCGGGGCATACATAAAACCTATATTTATTTACCACTCTATGACTAGGCTCCGTTGGATGAGAAGGTGAGTTGTAGGCGGTGGAGCCTGCAAGCATTTCTGCCAAATCGAATTGAAGTGATGGGTAGAAGTCTTCTATGCGAGAAGAATTGGTTGTAGAGCTTAAACGAATGCCTTGAAAGTCTTTTATAGTCCAAGTAATATTATATTTTCTATGAGGCTTCTGCGGATCGTCATGGACAGTTCTTTTGAAGCGTCGTTTGTTGGCAGGATCAGAGTTCGGGTATATAAAAGCATCACAAGTAGGAGAGAGGACTATGGACAAGTTAGTTGTAGAACATTTACGAGATGAGAAGGGAATGCAATTAGTAGAAAAAGGATAATAATTACAATAATGACAATGAAGATTAATTTGGTCATTCATCAAGGATGTTAATTGGGTTGGAGGAACCCATAATACAAGAGAAGGACATTTAGGTCCCCCTATATCTAGCTTGAATAGAGGAGAAGATTTTAAGGTTCTTTTCCATAGGAAGAGTAAAGAAGGAACAAAAGAACGAGTGATAGAGTGTTCTGTAAACAAAACAGAAGTGACAGAGTGAAAGCTATGGGTAGCATTTTCATGACGTACCCACATGGAACAAGTATAATAGCCTTCGGTTAATGAAGTGGCTTTAATATGCATAATCTTTTGACAGGAAGCATAGGTTTTGTTGAAGTATGTGTAAATGTAAGGAGATAGATTTAAGGGAAGATTATTATGCCAACAGACAATTGGACAGTCATTAACATAATTAGTAAAGCGAAATTCTAATGTGGTCCAATGACCATGTTGAACAAAGGTATAAGTAGGATATGAATAAGGTAGAAATTGCAAAGAGGATATAGGTAAGAATATCAGGAAGAGTTTAAGATGCAGATGTAGCGGAGGAATTCCCATGATAGGGTCTTACCGCCTGACCAGGGACCCAGCAAGTGGTTTTGTCTGGTAGTAAAATCGCAGCGTAGCCTCGTCCCCAGGTGAGAAGCTCAGCGGGACCCTGCCAGGTGGGATCTGGCAATCTGCGATAATGTACCAGAGGTCTGTTGGGGGGGGGTGAAGGGGAGGAAAAATGACGTGAGGCAGCAGAAGTAGGAGGAATGCCAGTCAGATTAAGAAAATTTAAAGTGTAAAGACAAATGTTAAGAGAATTTTGCAATGCTGGGAGGTTGGGAGGTTTTTCCCGCAATGAATATCGATCAAGAGCACGTTTCAAAGATAAGTGAGCTCGTTCCACAATAGCCTGCCCCTAGCTGTTATAGGGAATCCCAAACTTGTGAGTTACATCCCATCTGTTACAGAAGTCCTGGAAAGCAGAACTCGTATAGGCAGGTCCATAGTCTGTTTTGATTTCTTTTGGACGTCCCAGCGAGGCAAAGGTATGAATTGAATGATTGATGACATGTTTTACAGTTTCTCCCCTTTGAAGAGTAGCCAGAATAAACCCTGAATATGTATCGATGGAAACGTGCAAATATTTCCAAGGGGCAAAAGGTGGATACTGAGTTACATCCATTTGCCAAATTTCACAAGCTTTTAATCCTCTAGGATTTACTCCAATGGGAATGGAATGTCCTTGCTTACTACATGTGGGGCATTGTTGAATAATGGCAGCAGCTTCTGCCTGAGTTAGAGAAAATTGTTTTTGTAATGCCTTTTTATTTTGGTGAAAATAGTCATGGCTTTGGGCTGCTGTCAGATTACAAATTGATTTCCCTGATGCAGCTGCTGCAGCTGCATCTGCCACCTTGTTTCCCTCCTGTAATATACCAGGAAGAGGTTGATGGCTCCTGATATGTGCTACAAAGAATGGATGCGTACGGCTATTGATACATTGTTGTAGAGGAAGCAACAATTTTAACAAAGAAACAGATATGCTAGGAGATAAATAGGCTTGATATATATTTTTCAAAATCTGAGAAACGTATAAGGAATCTACTATTAAATTAAAAGGAGCTTTTTGAAACTGTTGAAACGCAATAAGAGATGCATCAAGTTCTGCCTGTTGAGCAGAAGTTTGCGGAGGGGTAATTTGAGTTTTCCACTCTCCCTCCTGGTACCATGCACAAGCACCATACATTTTCCCCCCATCAGCATAAAGCGTAGGTGCATCTACTAATGGAGATATTGAGAGAGGGGATTGCCATTCAAAAGGGAGAGTTTTAAGAAAAGTGAAACGTGGGTCTGCTGGTAAATGGCAAGAAGTTTGCCCTGGCCACTCTTCTAAAGCGTATTGTAGTTCTTCTGAATTACACCATAGCATTTCCCACGTGGTCAGTGAGCAAGGAGTGAATATTGAAACAGGCTCACATCCCATGAGTTGTTTACATCTTTGTCGACCTTTAAAGATCAACTGGGAATATGCAGAGGCTTTACTAGTGATTGTGGTCCGTGGGGTGTGAGACAAATGCAGCCATTCTAAAATCAGAACCTGTGTCTGATGAGATTGCATAATAACAGCTGTTGGTCTCTGAACAGTATTTAGTAAAGCAATTGATAAAGGGCAAATCTCTATAGCTCGATCCACCCATCGAGTAGCCAGTGAATGAGAAACGTCTTTTAATGCCTGCAACTGCTCTTTATTTAGAATGATAACATCAGACGGGGCTTTACCTTGTGTGAGGGCATTAAAAAGAGGAGCTAATGTAGCTGTGGTCAAACCCAAATAAGGACGTGCCCAATTTAAGGTTCCTAGGAACTGTTGTAAGATCACAAGTGTAGGTTTTGGGGGAAGTGTTGGGAGGGGAAGGGAAGGAACAGCAGCTGAAGCAAGTAACTTGTGACCTAAATAGGAAAAGGGTGGTTTGGATTGTACTTTTTCTGGGGCTATTGTGAGTCCTGCTTTACCTAGAATGGAGGTCAGGCATGGCAGAGTTTTTAATACCGTGCCCTTTGGGCCAGGTGCAGATACCAATATATCATCCATGTAATGATAGATTAAAAAATGAGGATATTTGTCCCTGTATGGTTGCAAGGCTAAATCCACAAAAAATTGACACATAGTTGGACTGTTTAACATAGTTGGACTGTTTAACTTTCCATTGATATCGTTTGGTAGGTCTCTGATTATTTAAGGTTGGTACTGTAAAAGCAAATAATTTTCTATCTAACTGGTGTAATGGAATGGAGAAAAAACAGTCTTTTAAATCGATAATGATAAGGTCATACTCTTGAGGAATTATGTTAGGATTTTGAAGACCACATTGCAGGGGTCCCATTGGAAGGAGGACCGAATTCACAGCCCTTAAATCCTGAAGGAGGCGCCAAGCGCCATTTTTCTTTTTGATAACAAAAACTGGGGTATTATATGGACTCAATGAAGGTTCTAGATGACCTCTACTAATTGTTCTTGAACAAGAGAATTTAAGGTTTCAAGCTTTATAGAAGGGAGAGGCCACTGATCAATCCACACAGGGTTATTGTGAGTCAAATGCAAGCGAAGCATGGTTAGTGGAGGGTAAGTTGTGCAACTGTGACATAAGGTTTCTTCCCCACAGATTAGTATACAGAGGAATCACAGCTGGTTTAATATAAGCAACACATTGAGACTCAGGGGAATGGGCTTTTACCCAGTTTCTGCTAATGCGAGTCTCCTGGAGTTCCCCCACTCCTCTCACCGCTGGTGCCACATCTGCTGGCCAGGTGTTTGGCCACTCAGCGGTTCGGATGACGGAAATATCCGCTCCAGTATCTAAAAGACCAAGAAAGGATCGACCATTCAATAAGAATGTTACCGTAGGTTTTGGTTGACTAATTGGTCTTTCAATTGCATAGAGTTGCTCTTGTTGTTGGTCTAAGAGCACAATCATTTTTGCCACAACATCCACCTCATTTATAGTAACTTCTGTATTAGCAAGTACAGACAGACAGACATCAGACAATACAGTGGGATCATGCAGAAAAGGAGAGGCAAGAATACCTTGTTCAGCTAAATCCCTTACAGGAAAGACTAGCACTGGAACATCGGGGGGCATATGAAAAGGCTGAACAGGACGTACAAAGAGAAAGTCAGTGACACCAGGAAGATAAGTAACAGTTTCATTAGCAACAAGATCGTAAGCGAAAGAAGAAAAGTTGCAAGTTTCAGCAGCCTTTGTTGTGGGGCTGGCTGCCTGCCCCGTTTCTAGTTTCCCTGATTCAAAAAAGGTTTTTGAATAATTGCAGGGTTATTCTGCTGTTCATTCTTTTGGACTCTGCACTGATTAGCCCAGTGATAGCCCTTTTGGCATCGAGGGCATGGCGTCTTTGGGTGAGCTATCTGGTTTCTTCACATATTTGCTCCCCCGCCCGGGGCTCTGCATTGGCTCTTAAAGTGACCTGGCTTGCCGCAATTAAAACAATTGCCCATTTTGCGAGTGTTTTGTTGGGAAATGGGAAGAAGAGAGCTCATGTTCTGCTGCATGCCTTCAGTAATGGCTGTAGCCAGAGTAGACATGGAATGGGATGTGGTTCCTATGATTCGGCAGGCTGTAAGATAATCTGCCAAGGTAACATTTTTCTTATTAATTAATGGTTGCAAAACTTTCTGACAATCAGCGTTTGCATTTTCATAAGCAAGTTTCAATTGTAATTCATTACAAGCCTCCTCATTATCAATTTGTCTCTCTAAGGCTTCTGTGAGATGGTTTATGAAGGAGGAAAAAGGCTCAGAAGGTCCTTGAATAACTTTAGAGAAAGATTTGGGTACGCATCCCGCATTATCAACCTTTCGAGCAGCGGCCAAAGCACAATCCTGTAATATAGGGAAAGCAGCTGCGTCTGTGGCAGTCTGCTGGGCAACGGTAAGCATAGTGCCAGTACCGTTAAGCATATCTAGAGTGACATTTGCCGGTCAGCCTCTAGCGGCTGCGGCTGCAGTACGCTTATGAAATTCTGACTCCCAGACCAAAAATTGTGAAGGCGTGAGGATCATGGCAAATAATGTACGCCAATCAGCATTTATCAAGTCAGCTCCTGGTTGGGCTATTGATCCTAAAAGACCCTGTACATAGCGAGATTGAATACCATTTTCCTTGCAAGCTGCTTTTAAATCCTTAATTATTTTGTACGGCATTGGGGTATACTGAGGAGCTGGAGGATTGCCGGCTTGTATGTTAGGATAAAGGGAGGCAGCTGCAAGGGTGTCCTCATCCATTTCTCCTTCAGAAAAGGCTTGTTGAATGGCTTTTACAACACCCCCCCCACCTCGGGAGGGTGGTGGAGGACACGAGAGCTCTACATTTAAAGAAGTGGATTGGATGGAGGGAGGCTCTCGTAATGACTTATGATCATTGGGAGCGGAGGGTTGAAGGACAGAAAAGTTATCATAACTTGGTGGAGGAGATTCAAATACACTCTCTGCTTCTATTTTATAATGGACTTTTAAAGCCTCCATAATTTTCCTCCAAGTGACCAAAATGCCAATAGGTGCACGAGGAGGATTATGGAGATAGTCACCAATTTTTTCCCAAATGGAGATTTTTAAGGATCCTTTCTCTGGATAAGTGGGACAATGTTGCCACACATAAGTCAATAATGTAGCAATAGGTTTCATTTTTACAGGCGAGCCCTTTAAATTAGCAGAATATTTAGAAGAAGAAGCGACTAACTCCCTCAATTCCTTCAGATGCTCTGTCTGTTTTTGAGAAAAGTTTCCGCCTATACTTACGAAAGTCGAGACCGTGTTTCAGATCCGATGATGTGCAATTGGCTTCAGGCCTGGCGATGCACAGCTCCCATCGAGCGGGTAAGATACGAGCGCGTTGCAACGTATCCCCCTTAGGGAATCACGTCGGGGTCACCAGAATGTGGTATCTGCTATCCCGCATCAGATGGGCGTCTCATGATAGGGAGCGAAAGGAGAAAGAAACGACAGGAGACGAAGTTCCTCGGGATGAGTGCGTGCAGAATGTCTTGGCACATGCTCTTTTATTATGCTCATTCAAAAGGGGGTGATTGTTTATTCAGAGCCTAGGTCAAGCCCAGGTCAGACAGGATACACAGGATTTATATTAGCTCAAACAAGGTAAGATACCAGGTCAGACAGGATGGCAAGATTTATAATTTGATCAGGATATTCCTTCTTCACAAAGCTGCATGCCAGACAATGTAATCACAATGTAAATAAACTATTTCTACAGATGTTTAGCTCCTTGTCTCTGTACGTGCCCTGCAAAAGGTCACTGAGGAGACAGAAGCTTAATGATTACACGTGAATGATACAATGTTGCAAATGCCTGAACGATACATAGTTGCAATTATACACAGTTGCAAACACATAAATGATACATAGTTACAACAGGGAGGACGCACATCGGATGGAAAACGGATGCAGAACGGAAGCCTAGCGGATGGAAGTGGATAGGAGCAGATGGCAAATCCACTAGGCTTCCGGGGGACCTCAGCAAAGCGGATGCAGAACGGCTACAGTGGATGCACAGCAGACGCTGAGTGGATGAAGCTGATGCAGAGCGGAAGCCCAGCGGATGCACAGCGGAAGCCTAACGGATGCCTAGCGTTAATTGTTCATGCAGGGAGGATGCATTGCATAAACCCCACAGATATAAAGGAAACAGCTCGGAAGCAGGTCACCATTCAGAGGAAAGACCTGCTGCAAGATGGATTGACAGCCTTGCCTGCCCTGCCTGCATGCCTGCCTGCCAGCCTTGCTGCCAGCCTCCCTGCCAGCCTTGCTGCCAGCCTTGCTGTCTGCCTTCCTGCCAGCCTTGGTTCATGTCTGCCTGCCAGCACTGGTGCCTGCCTGCCAGCCTGCCTGCCAGCCTTGGTGCCTGCCTGTCTGCCAGTCTTCCTGTCAGCCTTGGTGCCTGCCTCCCTGTCAGCCTTCCTGCCAGCCTTGGTGCCTGCCTCCCTGCCAGCCCTCCTGCCAGCCTTGGTTCCTGCCAGCCTCCCTGCCAGCCAGCAACCCCACAACCATGCGGAAGCACAGCAAGCCTCAGCCATCTGCTGCCAGCCCTTGCAAAAGGGACAGGGCTACTATTCCGCCCCCTGGCCCTCACTCTGGTTCTGCTGGGGCTTCTGCAGCATGGGCTCGCTCTTCTGGCGCTGGGGCTTCTGCTGCTTCTGCTTCTGGAGGAACTGATGACAAGCACTCCAGTACCAGCCACCTCCACAGCACCTGCACCCTTCACCCCTGAGACTGAGCGACCAAGAGGACTGCCAGAGACTCATTTTTGTTTCATAGCTTGTTGTTAATAAAGTCTATTTTTGATTCACACACTTGCTTCATTTCTATTTTTTAATAAAGTCTTGCTGGAAACTTTTAGAAATGGTTTAAGCCTTTGCAGGCTTGTGGGATGGGTTAAGATAGCAGTGGGATGGGTTGAGATACCTGTGGGATGGGCAGGAATACTTTGGGATGGGTAATAGCTGTGGGATAGATAAACCTCCAGTGCAAGCATAGTGGGACTAGATGGTCCACCCTCCCAGGTGCCACACCTACGGCCCTTTATTATCAGTAACAATGTAATCAATCATCCACACATGTCAACATAAACACAACTCTTTATTAAATGCCCTGTTCATTGTAGGCCCACCCAACATACATGGCCCAATCTCATCTGTGTGATGAGACAGGCTGAAGGAAGCATCCATTAAGCATCTATCATCCTGTCTTGCCACTCCCCTGCTCCAGCTGGGGAGTTGCACCAGTGTTTCAGGAGGTTGCGCTGCTTCTTCCCTTCACGTGAGGCTCTGTTGGGGCCTTGCACATCCTCAGTGTCTATCAGGTTTTGCCCTTGCCTCCATTCCCCAGGCTTCATGTCCCCATTGGCTTGTTGGAGGTCCATGAGCCTGTTCTGCAAGACTGGGTAGCGGGTGCGCATGAGATTGTGCAGGATGCAGCAAGCTTCCATGATCCTCCTTACGGTCTCTGGGCGATGCTGCATGGTGGTGAGAAGTACCTGGAACCTGTTGGCCAGGATGCCAAAGGAGTTCTCCACCACCCGCCTTGCCCTTGACAGCCTGTAGTTGAAGATCCTCTCTTCACGGGTGAGGTATTTGGAGGTGCAGGGCTTCATGAGGTAGGTTGTGAGGGAGAAGGCGTAATCCCCCATGATGAAGTAGGGCATATATTGCGTGTCATTGGGCAGGGGGTCTGGATCTGGGAAGCCCATGATGAGGTTGCGTTCCAGGCCCTTCTTGAGGTGACTGGCGTTGTATACCTGGGCATCTGAAGATGAGCCGTTGCCTGAAGCATCGATGTACATGAACTTGTAGTCAGCATCGACCATGGCAAAGAGGACGATGCTGAAGAAGCCCTTGTAGTTGAAATAAGTGGACCCCGACTTCGCTGGAGATTTGCAGGCCACGTGCTTGCCATCGATGGCTCCAACGGTGTGGGGGAAGTTCCACTTCTGATACCACTGCTCTGCAACTTTCTTCCATCCTTCTTCAGTGGAGGGGCACTGGAGGAGCTCCTCCAGGTATTCTTCGATGATGGCCTGCACCAGTTCTCTGACCACAATGCTGATGGTGTTGTGTGGCACCCTCCAGCCGTACTTCATGCTCCTGTAGGTGGTCCCTGAGGCCAGGTGGCGCAGAGTGAGGGCCACCTTGAGCCCAGGTTCCAGGCTGGGCCGGAAGTGTTTGCCTTGGTCAACTTGGGTGTCAGCCGCTGCACAACTTCATCAAACATGGCTGGAGGCATCCTCATGAAGTTCTGGAATGCACGAGGGTCTTCGTTCCTCAGCTCCACCATCAGCTTGTTGTACAGTCCGTACTCTGCTCTTCTGGTGAACCATCTTCGTACCCAGACGCTTCTTGGCCACCCCTTTTTCTTCCCGTAATAGAGTTCACAGAGCCTGTAGATGGCTTTGCACTGTTGCAGAAGGATGGTGGCTGCCAAAAGGACTTTGTTACGATCCACGGTGGACATGACTGGATGCTTTGGAAGAAGAAGAGTCAGATGAAGGCTGCAGAGGTCTGCACCGCAGGGCTGCTGTTCTGAAAGTGCGATCCAGATGAGTTGCTCCCCCTTTTTATAGGCAGTATAGGTGTCCCTTTGCATCCTCTAGGCATCCTCTAGGCATCCTCTAGACATCCTTAATATCCGAGATAGGTCCCCTCTGCGAAGGTTTTTTCCATTTTAAATGCTTTGTTTCCGTGCTTCATCCGCTAGGCATTAATTCTCCATCCGTTCTGCATCCGAGAGGATGCGAGTTGCGCGGATGCGTAGCGGATGCCTAGCGGATATAGCGGATGCCTAACAAATGCAGAACGGATGCCTAGCGGATGCGTAGCAGATGCAGAATGGACAAATTGGATACATTTTCCACGCAAAAGTTTGGAGCAGCTCAAAACTTTCTGAGCGGATGAAACGTCCATAAACGGATGCTGGACAGATAGTGAGGAAGGAAAACGGAGGCAGTGAGTACAGAACGGATAAATCGCATTAAGCAAAGGATGGCAAGCTTTTTTGTCCGTTTTACATCCTCTTTTTATCCGTTGGTGCAGTGTGACAGGGGCTTTACTAAGGCTTTATAGACTGGTATTAGTACTTCCCTTGATCTTGACTGTATCCCTCTGTAAATACAACTTAGGATTGTATTAGCTTTTGGGGCAGCTGCTTCACACTGCTGGCTCATATTTAACTGGTCGTCCACTAAGACTCCAAGATCCCTCTCACAGTTATTCCTATTGAGCCTGGTTTCACCCAGTCTATATGTGTACTTTTGGTTTTTCTTGCCTAAGTGTAGCACTTTATTTTTCTCTATATTGAATTTCATTTTATTAGATATGGCCCAGTGTTCTAGTCTGTCAAGATCCATCTGGATCCTATCTTCTTGGGTGTTAGCTATTCCTGCCAGCTTAGTATCATCTGCAAATTTGGTAAGTTCCCCTTCTATTCGCTTATCTAAGTCGTTAATGAAGATATTGAAGAGGACTGGGCCTAAGATGGAACCCTGTGACACCCCACTGCTTACTTCCCTCCATATAGACTTAGACCCATTAAGGACTACTCATTGAGTATGGTTTGCCAGCCAGTTGCAAATCCATCTAGTGGTGGTGCTATCTATTCCAATTTGTTCTAGCTTACTAAGAAGTAGGTTGTGGTCTACTTTATCGAATGCCTTGCTGAAATCTAAATATATTATGTCCACAGTATTTTGCTAGCCTACTAATTTAGTCACTGTGTTGAAGAATGAAATAAGATTGGTTTGGCATGATCTGTTTTTAATAAACCCGTGCTGACTGCGAATTATTACTTTACTTGTTTCTTGATCTGTTTTTTTATTATCCTTTCCAGTATCTTCCCAAGTATTGATGTTAGGGTGATTGGTCTATAGTTTCCTGGGTTTGTTTTTTTTCCCTTTTTTGAAGATGGGAACCACATCAGTTCTTTTCCAGTCCTTTGGTAGGTGCTCCAGGATTTTTGCAAGATATGGTGCAGTGGTTCTGAGAAGACCTCTGCCAGCTCCTTTACAACTCTGGGATGTAATCCATCAGGCCCCGGTTATTTGTTTCCATCATGATCAGACAGGTGTTCTCTTACTATTTTTTTTTTTTTTTGCTTATTTTAACTTTTATTTCTGGTCTGTCTTTTACAGTTATGTTTTTGGTGGGTTGAGCTGTAGTTTCTTTTTTCGTGAAGACAGAGGCAAAGAATGAATTAAGCAATTCTGCTTTCTCTCTGTTGCCTGTTACTTCCTTGCCAGCTTCTCTCTTTAATGGACTCACTGTTTCCTTGATTTTTTTCCTGTTATTTATCTGTTGGAACTACACTTAGGCAAGAACTAAACTTTTTTATTATTATCTTTGACTTTTGTTGAAAGTCTTTGTTCGTTCTGAGCCTTTGCTTTCCTGACTTCGTCTTTGCAGATGCTGGCTATCTGCTGATATTCTGCCTTAGTTGTATGTCCTTCTTTTCATTTTTTGTACTTGTCCTTTTTTTCTTTCAATTTGCCAAAGAAATCTTTGTGTAGCCATGCTGGTTTCTTCTTGGGTTTCTTTTTTTTTTCTTTTTCAGTGGTGTTGTGCTAGTCTGGGCTTCTATGATCATACTTTTTAGAGTTTCCCAAGATTCTTGAGTTGTTTTCCCCTTTAGGATTTTCATCCATGGAATCTTTCCCAACTTCTCTCTGAGTTTATTGAAATCAGCTCTTTTAAAATCCAAGACTGTGGTGTCATTATGTTCTGTTGCTTGTGTTTGTGTTATGTTGAATTCTAGTATGACATGGTCACTCTAACCCAAGGTTCCTGCAAGGTTCCTGTTAAAGCAGTTGATAAGCAATTTCCAAAAGTGATTAAAAAAGGTAGTATTTGAACGCAGTGTCCTTTTAAAGTTGCCAAGCATGGCTTGAGCAAGATGATATTACCTCCTTTTCTAGAGCTTTAAACCCACCAGAGATTACTATCTTAAAATTTATTCATAGGGATCAACTGTCTGGAGGACATGTGGGTGATCCCAAGTCCTCTCCTTGTTCTGAGAAGAATTCCAAACAACTGATTCATTTGTTGGCTCTTCATTACTCCATAATCATCATATTTGCTCTCATTGGAACAATCTTTAGTTCACCCAATTTTACTCAGTGGTTTAAATGTTTGATGCTTTTTCATGAAACTTTTATTAATAATTTTTTGAGAGAATGAGAGTAAGCAACCAGCTGCTTCCTTGTTGCTTTCGATCACCAATAAATATCTTTTGCAAAAAGTCCTATATATAAAATCTTTTTGAATTATACATTTTTATTTAAGAGGACCACCTGGGAATAAAACTCAAAATATATTTTGAAATATGTTGCAAATTCACAGGATAGCAAGTAAATATGTAAAGTTCAAGCTATTAAGATGACTGCATTGTATTGCTCTTCTGCCACAAGAGTGACGAGACACAGTCTGTGGCCCCAGGTTGTATTTGGTCTCCTAAAGTTATGGGTGTAACATTCTCCAGATGTTGCCCTTCATAAAAATATAACTCAAAAGCCAGATGTGCCTCTTGTTTGAAAAGAGATGCTCATGATTTTTTGATTCAATGAAGCTTGTTTTTCTTATGTTGAGGAAATATTATAATTATTATTTCACTTTTTGTTTTATTATTTCTTGTGGAGCTGTCAAGAATCATGGGGAGCTGATTTTAGACACCAATAGTCTAAAGAAGTTAAAAAATATAGTCCCACAATCATTGACTGAATAATTCCAAAGTTTTTGATCACTGTTTCATCAGGATCTTTTATCTTCATTGAATCTGCCGACTCTCTCTTGGATGCTTATTTTTATGGCTTTTTTTTTTCTGAGGTGACCTTTAATTCTGGTATTGGAGCGCTACTTGTTCTGATCATCACTACTCTTAATATAAGTTTGGTACCTCATGAATCCACCCTCTTTGCATGAGCATTTAACAGTGGTATTTTGTAACCTTGTTTATGTATATTATACTATCTTATTGATTAACTGCTGCTGAGTGCTATTTTTTCTGTTCATACTGTTGCAGAGGGGATTGTTACTTCTTGCTGTGTACTATAGCTGTATGTAGATTCCTGTGAAAGTGAAAAAAAAACACACCAGGTAATATATATTGGAAATAAATCGTTTTATGGAGCAAAACTGGCCAGCACTCTAAAGCTTAAATCTCAAAGCAGGAGAGCTTATTCATGCCTTTCTGCCTTAATCTGACTCTTCAGTTATTTCTTCCTTGCCACTTACAGTGGTCTTGATTTAAAAATAAAAAGAGAAAACAAAACAAATGAAAATCTAGATCCTCTTAATTCCTAAAGGCCCTGTCACACTGCCCAATGGATGCAAAACGTTTGTAAAAAGGACACAGCAGAGAAAAATGTTCCATCCATTGTTATCCACTCTCAAAAGGGGCAAAAATTTGCATAACCAGAGCAGACAACACTGAAAGGAATGGACGGGGGGAGGACGCAGAGCGGATGGAAAGCGGATGCGAAATGGAAGCCTAGCGGATGGAAGTGGATGGGAGCAGATAGGTCCCCTCTGCGAACGTTTTTTCTGTTTTAAATGCTTTCTTTGCATGCTGCATCCGCTTTCATCCTTTCTCTGTCCATGCCACTAACGCTGTGCGTCCATTCTGCATCCGTTCCGCTTCCTCCCTGCGTCTGTTTACTGCTAGAATGGATGTGAGTTGCGCGGATGTGCAGCGGATGCCTAGCGGATATAGCGGATGCGTAACGGATGACAACGGATGCAGAACGGATGTCCCCCGTATGCCTAGTGGATGCAGAATGGATGCGTTGGATACATTTTCTGTTCAAAAGTTTTGAGCAGCTCAAAAACTTTTGAGCAGATGAAATGTCAATAGATGGATGCTGGACGGATAGAGAGGAAGCAAAATGGAGGCAGTGCGTACAGAACGGAAGCATCGCGTTAACCAACAGATGGTAAGTGTTTTTCTCCGTTTTACATCCTCTTTCCATCCGTTGGTGCAGTGTGACAGGGGCTTTAACCATGCTGTGCCAAATGAATTCTGAAAACACCTTCTAGTTAGGAAGCTTACAGAGCCCTAAAACTTAGCTAAGATGTAGAGATTTTCAGAGTAAGGACTACTGGACTGGAGGGCTCTTTGTTTGGAAACTGACACAGCTGAGTCACCCAGCAGATCTATCCTACCCAAACAATACAGAGCAGCCAACAAGTTCTAAAGGGGGGGGGATTTTGCATCATTTTCAGGTAAATTTACACTGGGTCATTCCAGCCTTCCCAAATGATTTTGCACACAGATCCTGCATTGTGCAGCTGCCAGGGACTGTCACTCAAAAACCCATTCAGAAAGAGAGGTTCAAATCAGAAATGAAGACAGTCAGCAAAGGACACGTGTTAGAATGGGTCTCTCTCTCTCTCTCTATAGAGTTGTTCATCAGTAGTTGAACAGTTTCTCAGATAGTATCAAGAGACACCTGGTTTCCATTTAACAAGAAAAAGAGAATACTTTTGGCATAAGGTTTCATAAGCAATTTTCTGTCTCCCTCTCTCTGAATGTATTCTGTTTTACTCAGAAATATTTGGCAATCAGGTAGACAATACTTTTCAAAAGCCACTCCATAGCCAATGATGTGACTGCTGAATAGTTTTGAGTTCATTTTTAAAAAAAGTGTTTGTTGCTGTGGGAGGCATTGCTGAAGAGAAACTTTGAGACAGGAGGTGGAAGATAAAACAGCTTTGCAAATGAGATGCTGAGAACATTGCCAGCACACTGACCATGCTTGTATGATGTTTTACTCTGGGACCTCTTCACAGGATTTTGATGTCTCACAATGTGACATCTTGGTAATACACTGAATATGCATTATTTAAAGAGTCTAAGCCACTTCTGATATGCCTTTGCTCACATTGGGCTCGGCAGGTATCCACCAAAGCTTTATGAAGCTTGAGAGTTGCTGTGTGCATTGCAAGTTCGAATCTGTTTAAATAATAAAATTGGACCATAGCAACTCCAGAGTTCTTTGGCATCACACAAGGTGATAAAACTTTAAATCTACTTTCACTGACTTCTGGTTTGGAAGTACATTAAAGGCCAGTCAGTCTGCCACTGTTTTTTAACAACCTGGCATGCCAGCAAGAAGTACAATCAATATTGTAGTTATGGAATAATTATGGGATATGCCCAGAAATATAAAAATTGGAGTATTTCAATTAGACCTAATAACTAATAATGATGCTTGATGAAAAAGAAGATAATCAGAAAACAAAACAGTCATAATAAAGATGACTGGCAAGCAAAATTATTATGGCCAGGAATAAAAAAACACTCTAATCAAATGCAAATTATCAAAATAGTTGCTTAAAAGTGGAATCAAACAGCATAACTCTAAAGGGTGCTATCCCATTTTCAGCTTCTTTTTTAGCTCCATGCTTCAATAGTCAATGAATGGCCATTTATATGCTAATCTTCACAGAGACAGTTTTTCCCACTCAAAGTCTTAATTTCTGTTTAGTGATAAGTAATAGGGAAGCCTAATTTGCACTAGAAAAGTTAAACTTTTTTAATGTACACATTGCTCAATAGAGCTATTATTTAGCAGGTGCCAGGATAACAGATGCCACTTATGCATGAAGTGTTAGATTCTCTGCACATAAAAGACAGTCTGCCTTGCATCTGCTGTATAAAATGGCTACAAATTCCCTGGTAAGCTCTCCCACCTGAGAGATAAAACCTCCCACTAATATGGTCAAGTTCTATAACAGAACTATTTACAGTGTCCTCGAGAATCTGATAGCCTGGCTAAGGTAGCCACTGCTTCATTGCAGCTTCGCCTACTGTAACTAATTGATACCCTATATTGTTCTAGTAGCAATGTCAAAGCAATGTGATGATTTGGTATCATTATTCAAAGTGTTTATTTGAGAGAAGAGGCAGAGAAGTTTTCAGAAGCTGGATAGGTGGTAAATTGTGTTTATTGTCCAATAGGAATCTGGTCTGGTGCTGAATTTCAACAATGAGGTTCTCCTAAGTGTTCTTCCATTGTGAGAACTATACGAAGCAAGAATATACCTGGCAAAAGTACCTCAGCTTTGTTTTTGTTGGCATTCTGTTGAGCTGTGAAAACATTTTGGTGCCTGGTTATTTTCATGCTAGTGACTCACATCATTTCATAGCTTCACACTGTCACTATTGAAGTAATATAAATCACATCCTTATTGCTATTTATTATTATGGCATAAGGATGATTGAACAACTACAGAAGACACTCTAAATTACTAGCACAGAAATTACAGGAAGTCCAGTGCCTCTTGCGTGACAGGACCAAGGCCTTTAGGTCCAGTGATGGGGCAAGATGCAGTGTTGCCAGAGCTAATCTGAAGAAAGGTATTCAGAAAGCCAAGACTGATTATAAGAGGAAAATTAAGGATAATTTTTATAGCAGTAACATGAGGCAGGTGTGGCAAGGGATTCAACAAATTACCAACCATCAACTGACCAATGTCATCCCTGCTGAAGGGGATGCTTCATTGGCAGAAGAACCAAATCATTTCTTTGCTCGCTTTGAAGTGGAGACATCAGAGACAAATAAAATACAAGCCAGTTGTAGCCCCCACCTCGTTGTGGAGGAACAGGAGGTGAGGAGCATTCTAAGGGCTGTGGACCCTAGAAAGCCTGCCGTTTTTGATGGTATCTTTGGCCGAGTGCTTAAAGACTGTGCTGATCAGTTGGCTGGAGTCTTTACCAGGATCTTCAATTGGTCTTTATCCCAGTCCACTATTCCATCTTGTTTGAAGGCTTCCACCATTGTTCCACTTCCAAAGAAGTTTCCTATCAATAACCTCAATGATTACAGATCAGTGGCACTTACTCCTATCATCATGAAGGCTTTGAAAAATTGGTCTACCGGCACATCATTTCTGGTCTTCTGCATTCATTTAATAAACACCAGTTCGCATACAGAAGAAATATATCTACGCTATAGCCATCACTTTTCACATTGCTCTGACTCATCTAGATGTGAGGATGCTTTTTGTCAAATTTAGTTTTGCATTTAACACAATTCTTCCACATAGACTAGTGTCTAAACATCTGGACCTTGGGTTTTCTTATTCAATTTGCCTTTGGATTATGGAATTCCTGTCTGCCAGTCACAGAGGGTCAGATTAGGTGATCATACCTCTTTAGCCCTTATTCTTAACATTGGTACACCACAGGGTTGCATGTTGAGTCTCTTACTCTATACTCTTTATGTGCATGACTGCATTCCCACTCTCACTAATAATACTATTACTAAATTTGCAGATGATACAACAGTGGTGGGACTCATGTCCAGGGGGAATGAGTCTGCCTACCGAGATGAGGTGGATCAGTTGCTTTCATGGTGTGGAGACAATAACTTGGTCCTCAACACCAATAAGACCAAGGAGCTTATAGTGGACTATAGAAGGAACAGATCAGACATCTAGCCCTTGCTTATCAATGCAGACCGAGTGGAACAAGTGTCCAATTTTAAGTTTCTGGGTGTTACCATAAAAGAGGACCTGACCTGAGATGCTCACATTACAGCACTGGTCAAAAGATTACACGAACTGAGACTTCTCAGAAAACAACAACTGAATGAAAAATTACTAGTGACCTTCTACTGCTGCACCATCGAGAATATCTTAACTTACTGCACCTCTGTATGGTTTGTCAATTGCACAGTGCAGACAGGAAAGCACTCCAGAGGGTTAATGTCATTGCCCAGAATATCATTGGTTGCCCTCTCCCCTTTTTGGAAGAGCTTTATAGCTCCTACTGCTTTAAGAAAGTTCAAAACATTCTCAGAGATCAATCTCATCCTGGGAACACTTTTTTTGAACTGTTACTATTTTGAACTATTACCATCTGGTAATAGTTTTTGAACTATTACCATCTGGCAGATGGTACAGAATAAGAAATACAAGGACAAATCAGCTAGGCAGGGCAGTAGCTCTTTTGAATTCTATTGTATAGTGCAGTGTTGGTGTTGTGTTGGGGTTTTTTGGTTCAATGTGTGGAGTGTGAAGGATGTGTGTTTGTGTTTATTTTCATGGTCATGATCTGCACTGAAGATGGTGTTTGATTTCATTGTATGAGGTGCAATGACAATAAAGTAAACTAAACTACTGTTCTGCGACTAGTGTTTAACTAGTCTTAGTCTCAGTCTTTTACTCACTGACCCTATTTATCTAGCATCAGATCTGCAAATGACACCAAACTGGTAGGAATAGCCAGCACTCCAGAAGACAGGCTTAAGATACAGAAGGTTTTTGACAGACTTGAACATTGGGTGGTATCTAACAAAATTAAATTCAATGGTGAAAAAAGTAAGGTTGCACATTTTGGCAAGAAAACCAAATGCATAAATATAGTTTTGGTGGTATCTGTCTCAATAGTAGTAACTGTGACAGGGATCTTGGAGTCCTCATGGATAATCATTTAAATATGAGACAACAGTGTGTCGTAGCTGCCAGAAAAGCCAACACGGTACTATGCTGCATTAACAGAGAGAGAAAAACAAGATCACATAAAGTGTTAATATCACTTTGTAATGTCTTGGTAATACCACACTTGGATTACTGCATTCAATTTTGGTCACCAAGATATAGTGAGGAAATATGTTCCAGCTTTTTACTGCATTCTTGTGTTTATCAAGTATGCAGTAAAAAAAAAGCTGGAACACACTTCCTCACTAGTCCAACACATGAAAGCCACAAGTCATAGCATTGACTTAAGTGGCACCAAAACCTTAGCCATTATAGAAAACCCCAGCCACAGAATTATCAGAAAAGCCATAGAGATTGAAAAAAGACCTGAAAGCATGAATAGAAGAGATGATTCCACCAGACTGTCAATTATTTGGAAGCCTGCACTCACAAACAAAAAAATATCCATACCACAAGCCAAGCAAGCACCTGAACACAAATAGGCGCACCCTGAAACCTCCAGCCCAAACACACCCCAGTCAGCCACCCAGATGAAACCTAGCTTCCAGATAAATATCAGTCAGCCATTCATCTGAAGCCAAGCCACGCTGAAAGACCCCAATATACAAAACACAATGTTTCCAGCTAATCAAGACAAAAAATGCTACAAAACAGACAGAAGATATTAGAAATACCAATCAAGCAGCCAACTCCAAGACCAATTTACACAGACCAAGACTCCCAACCAATCAATATGAAGAAAAAAACATTTAAACAAAGCATGAGGCTAGCACCAAATTTAAAACAGAAACAGCTATAAAACCTGACACATACCACAAAGATGAACTCAACACATCAGCCTGATGATGGCAGATGAGATTCTGCTAAAATGTTGCTACAACTTTAAAAGCACAACTATAAAGATGTGGGAAAATACCTGAACAATCAATGTGTGTGTGTGTGTGTTTACTGTGTGTCTGTTTGTGTGTGTGTGTGTGTGTGTGTGAATATGAATATGATATTGAGATTTTAGAAAGAATGCAGAGAAGAGCGACAAGGATGATAAGGGGACTAGAGGTTGAAAAATATAAAGAACAGTTGCTGGAATTGGTTATGTCTAGTTTAATGAAAATAAGAACTCGGGATGACATGATAGCAGTGTTCCAATATCTCAGGTGTTGCCACAAAGAAGAGAGAGTTAAGCTATTCTTCAAAGAACCTGAGAGCAGGACAAAAAACAATAGATGGAAACTAATCAAGAAGATAAGTAAGCTATAACTAAGAAGAAATTTCCTGACAGAACAATAATTAGGGGAACAACTTGCCTCCAGAAGTTGTCAATGCTCCAACACTGGAAATTTAAAAAAAAAATATTGGATAACCATTTGTCTGAAGTGGTATAGGGTTTCCTGCCTGAGCAAAGAGTTGGACTAGAAGTCCAACTTATTAGTATACTATAATCTAGTATACTAATAAGCTTTGACAGATCCTTCAAGCCCATGTCACACTGCCCAACGGATGCAAAAAGGACACAACGGACGAGCAAAATGTTCCTTCCGTTGTTATCCGCTCTCAAAAGGGGCAAAAATTTGCATAACCGGAGCGGATAACAGGGACGCGGGGAGGACGCAGGGCAGATGCAAAGTGGATGCGGAACAGAAGCCCAGTGGATAGAAGCGGATAGGAGTGGATGGCACATCCGCTGGGCTTCCGGGGGGCCTCAGCAAAGCGGATGCGGAACGGAAAGAGTGGATGCACAGCAGACGCGGAATGGATGAAGCGGATGCACAGCGGATGCACAGAGGAAGCCTAATGGATGCCTGGTGTTAATTGCGCATGCGGGGAGGATGCATTGCGTCAGCCCCGCGGATATAACAGAAGCAGCTCGAAAGCAGGTTGCCATTCAGAGGAAAGACCTGTTGCCAGACGGATTGGCTGCCTTGCCTGCCCTGCCTGCATGTCTGCCTGCCAGCCTTGCTGCCAGCCTTGCTGCCAGCCTGCCTGCAAGCCTTGCTGCCAGCCTGCCTGCCTGCCAGCCTTGCTGCCTGCCTTCCTGCCAGCCTTGGTTCATGTCTGCCTGCCAGCCTTGGTGCATGCCTGCCTGCCAGCCTTCCTGCCAGCCTTGGTGCCTGCCTCCCTGCCAGCCTTCCTGCCAGCCTTGGTGCCTTCCTCCCTGCCAGCCTTCCTGCCAGTCTTGGTTCCTGCCAGCCTCCTTGCCAGCCAGCAACCCCACAACCATGGGGAAGCAAAGCAAGCCTCAGCCATCTGCTGCCAGCCCTTGCAAGAAGGACAGGGCTACTATCCCACCCCCTGGCCCTCACTCTGGTTCTGCTGGGGCTTCTGCAGCACGGGCTCGCTCTTCTGGGGCTGGGGCTTCTGCTGCTTCTGCTTCTGGAGGAGATGATGACAAGCACTCCAGCACCAGCCACCTCCACAGCACCTGCACCCTTCACCCCTGAGACTGAGCGACCAAGAGGAGTGCCAGAGACTCATTTTTGTTTTATAGCTTGTTGTTAATTAAGTCTATTTATGATTCACACACTTGCTTCATTTCTTTTTTTTAATAAAGTCTTGGTGGAAACTTTTAGAAATGTTTTAAGCCTTTGCATGCTTGTGGGATGGGTAAGGATAGCTTTGGGATGGGTTAGGATACCTGTGGAATGGGTAATAGCTATGGGATGGGTTAGGATAGCAGTGGGATAGATAAACCTCCAGTGCAAGCATAGTGGGACTGTATGGTCCACCCTCCCAGGTGCCACACCTATGTCCCTTTATTATCAATAATAATGTAATAATTTTCCACACATGTCAACATAAACACAACTCTTTATTAAACGCCCTGTTCATTGTAGGCCAACCAAACATATATGGCCCAATCTCATCCGTGTGATGAGACAGGCTGAAGGAAGCATCCATTAAGCATCAACCATCCTGTCTTGCCACTCCACTGCTCCAGCTGGGGAGTTGCACCAGTGTCTCAGGAGGTTGCGCTGCTTCTTCGCTTCATGTGAGGCTCTGTTGGGGCCTTGCACATCCTCAGTGTCGATCAGGTTTTGCCCTTGTCTCCATTCCCCAGGCTCCATGTCCCCATTGCCTTGTTGGAGGTCCACAAGTCTGTTCTGCAAGACTGGATAGCGGGTGTGCATGAGATTGTGCAGGATGCAGCAAGCTTCCATGATCCTCCTCACGGCCTCTGGGCAATGCTGCATGGTGGTGAGAAGTACCTGGAACCTGTTGGCCAGGATGCCAAAGGCATTCTCCACCACCCGCCTTGCCCTGGACAGCCTGTAGTTGAAGATCCTCTCTTCACGGGTGAGCCATCTGGAAGTGTAGGGCTTCATAAGGTAGGTTCTGTCATTGGGTAGGGGTTCTGGATCTGGGAAGCCCACAATGATGTTGCGTTCCAGCTCCTCCTTGAGGTGACTGGCGTTGTATACCTGGGCATCTGAAGATGAGCCGTTGCCTGAAGCATCGATGTACATGAACTTGTAGTCAGCATCGACCATGGCGAAGTGGATGATGCTGAAGAAGCCCTTGTAGTTGAAATAAGTATACCCCGACTTGGCTGGAGCTTTGCAGGCCAGTGCTTCCCATCTATGGCTCCAACGGTGTGTGGGAAGTTCCACTTCTGATACCACTGCTCTGCAAGTTTCTTCCATCCTTCTTCAGTGGAGGGGCACTGGAGGAGCTCCTCCTTGTATTCTTCGATGATGGCCTGCACCACTTCTCTGACCACAATGCTGATGGTGTTGGATGGCACCCTCCAGCTGTACTGTATGCTCCTGTAGGTGGTCCCTGAGGCCAGGTGGCACAGAATGAGTGCCACCTTGAGCCCAGGTTCCAGGCTGGGGCGGAAGCTGGTGCTCTGCTTGGTCATCCTGGGTGTCAGCCGCTCCACAACTTCGTCAAACTTGGCTGGAGGCATCCTCATGAAGTTCTGGAATGCACGAGTGTCTTCGTTCCTGAGCTCCACCATCAGCTTGCTGTACAGTCCGTCCTCTGCTCTTCTGGCGAACCATCTTCGGACCCAGACTCTTTTTGGCTGCCTCTTTTTCTTCTCGCAGTCGAGTTCACAGAGCCTGTAGATGGCTTCGCACTGTTGCAGAAGGATGGTGGCTGCCGAAAGGACTTTGTTACAATCCATGGTGGACATGACTGGATGCTGTGGAAGAGGAAGAGCCAGATGAAGGCTGCAGAGGTCTGCACCGCTGGGCTGCTGTTCTGAAAGTGAGATGCAGATGAGTTGCTCCCCCTTTTCATAGGAAATATAGGTTTTCCGCTAGGCAACCTCTAGGCATCCTCTAGGCATCCTCTAGACATCCTTAATATCCGAGATAGGTCCCGTCTGCGAATGTTTTTTCCATTTTAAACATTTTGTTTCCATGCTGCATCCGTTCTGCATCCATTCTGCATCCGTTCCGCGTCCGTTCCGCTTCCTCCCTGCGTCCGAGTGGATGCGAGTTGCGCGGATGCGCAGCGGATGCCTAGCGGATATAGCGGATGCATAACGGATGCGTAACGGATGCCTAGTGGATGCGTAGCGGATGCAGAACAGATGAACTGGATACATTTTCCACGCAAAAGTTTTGGGCAGCCCAAAACTTTTGGAGCGGATTAAATGTCAATAAACGGATGCTGGACGGATAGAGAGGAAGCAAAACAGAGGCAGTGAGTACATTGCATTTTCCAACAGATGGCAAGCTTTTTTCTCCATTTTACATCCTCTTTGCATCCATTGGTTCAGTGTGACATGGGCTTCAGATCATGGCCTGTGGAAATGTCAACTATCAAGAGAAGGGAGCACTGAGGAATTTATTTATTCCTGGTGCATCCAAGTAGCTTGGAAGACCAAGGCAACTTTTATTGATCTTGAATGATAAAGCAGGATTTGACCTGGATTTAGAAGGATTAGAGTGTGTTGTTGGTCCACGTTAAACTACAGGCATTTCTATGAACTCACTAGGAGCCAAGCTCTCAATTTAGAGACTTCACTTTTTACATCCAGAAAAAAGACTGAAATAAATTCTACATTTATATCCAAGAAAAAGGTTCACATAGTCTCATCATATCTATAAAATATCATTTCTGAGTCTGTTTCCCATTCACTTCAAGGGAAAAAGCAATGTTTGGATGTGGAGGCTGAGTATTCCACTGGATGTGCTAATTACCATGCACCCTATCTTAATATTGGGAAAGTTATCTTTTCTAAATAGGACAGATTAAACAGCTTCTTGTACTGTCATATTAACTACAACCAAACAAATTCATACATGAATATAAGCAGTAAGGCAGCTGTTTGTAAACAGGAATATTCCAGGGCGCACAGGAAACACAACTATGTGAAATTATTCAGAAATTCCTCTTTAAATGTCTAGTCTAAAGGTTCATCTTTTTCCCCCTGCCAGTGAATTTTGTCATGACATGTTTTTATCAGGAACAAAAAAAAAGTGACATTTGCAAATAAATAAATGGTACTGTGATGCAAAAATCAACTATTCATCTCTTCCCTGACATTCAAGAGGCAGAGATAGCATTCATAAACTTCCAAGCTTCGCTGTCTTCACTTATCTCTACTTTAAAACAATATTTTTCCCAGTCTATCTGTGTTTTATCCAGTCAGATTTCTTGATGGTCAGCATGCATTGAAAAGAAAAGATACAGTGGGAGTTCATATAGATTAAATGCTTTTTTGACATTTCTTTCAAGCCCTACATACAGACTGAATTGTATGTGTTCTGGGAGAAACTCATGTTATGAGAGAAGCAAGAGATCTATCCAGAGAAGGAGAGCAAAAAGGAGAACCAATAGGATATGTTCCTAAATTTTCATGCATTAAAAACAATGTGTTAACATGAGATAAGATGGTCTCCCTAAACTTGTTCACAAAGCGAGGGCAACCTGCTTAAACACATCATCCATGTACTATGATGTGTCTCCTGAGATTTCCTACTATTTTTCTTGCTATTATAATAATCCTAGCTTCAAATGGATCTGATATGGCTATTGGCTTTTATGTGAACCTAGGAGACAAATGTTTGTCAAGTCAGCAGGCAGCCAACAATTCAGAATTACTTGATTTACGTAGTTTAGCTTAATTAAGATTCGAATATAAAAATTGAATTCCTTTGTGCTTAGATGAAAGTATGGATCAGTTCTGTTTTGACCAAGGAGCAACATCATTTTATAATTACAAGATTGATCTTTTTTTCTGTACTTCTCCTTCCTCTTCCACCAGAAAAAAAAAAAAACTCAGCATAATTGATAAAAATGAATTGAACTAGAAAAGATTGATGTTACTGCTAAAGGTAGCATTAAAGATTGGGTACTCATTTGGCTTTTCAGAAGGCCTAATGAGTCATCCCACATAAATGAAGTTTGTGATATGTTATGAAAAGCTTTCTATACTCACTGCAATCAAATTAGCAGACCCTTTGAAGAAGCAATGCTTAATGTTACTTCACATTTGTTTCAAATCAAGGATATTTTAGGAGAGGCTTTGGCTCCTATTTGGGTACTGAAGGTATTAGATTAAGGTCACCTCTGGAAAATAATGAGTGAAAAATCAGTTATAAACATGCAAACCTAAAAATATAATCAGTCTGCTTCACTGCCTAAAACTAATAGAGCATTTCCCCCAAATTGGTCATTCTCTTTTTCTGAGAATAATGTTCATCTGCCCTGTTTTAAATAATAGGATAAAATATTCTTGTAGAAGGGTGTGATTGAGAAGAGGAAGGTTAAGAAAAGTAATCTTCCATTAAGGCAGAAAAAAATCAGGCTGCCTTACAGTTTTTGCCACTGAAGGCTGCAAAAGCATGGAATTATGTAGATAAATGGGTTCTGCCTTCATGGTTATCAGAGCCAATCTGCAAAAAAAAAAAAAAGACTACATCTGAATTAGCAAGGGTAATTATGTGTGCTTTGAGAGTAGAGTTCACATCTGTAGGAGGAGCAGATGCAGTAAGCTGCAGCTTTACCTTCCCTGACCTCTGCAGATATATTAGAGGTAAGGGGCTTCCTTCCCCACAAGTCTTCAGATATAGGCTAGCACATAAACCCCAGTCCATCTACACCCTACATTTAGAAAAGTGATTCATTCAGTTTCACTGGAATTGTATGACCAATATTGTTAGGCAGAGAACAGTACGACTTGCAAAATTTTACATCTGAAAACAGAAATATGTTTTAGAACAGAGGAAGAACTTAGGCAGCCCCTGTCTTCAAGTCACCTTTTCCTAGGGTTGAGAACTTCCCCCCTGCTGCTGGAATAAAACAGGATTTCTCAAACCAGGCAACTTTATGATGTTTGGACCTCAATTCTCAGAATCCCCCAGCCAGCCGTGGGAAAACATCTACACATTTTAAAGTTGCCAAGTTTGAAAAACACTGATGTATAGTGTTGCATGCAGGGGTTATGTCCATGGATCCACACTCTTTGAAGCCAGAGGTGCTATTTAACAGGTTCTCACCAGTTCTGGAGGACTGGTAGTGGAAATTTTGAGTAGTTTGGAGAACCGGCAAATTCCACCTCTGGCTGGTATTCCCTGCTCCTGAGTCCCAGCTGATTGGCTAGGTCTTATTTTGTTGTCCTGCACAGGTTAGTGGGGTGTGTAGGGAATGGGGACTTTGCAGTCTCCTTCTCCTGGAGTTGGATTGGATTGGAGATTTTGTCAGATGGGATTGGAGATTTCCTCTGTCACGCCGACCAAGCCATGCCCACAGAAACGGTAGTAAAATTTTTTGAATCTCACCGCTGTTTGAAGCAGAGGTATTGGATCGTAATATTTCCATAGGAACAAAGCAGCTATTTTAACAGACAATACCACAATTAGCCAAAATTAGCACATAACGTTCTAACCATTTTGCTTGGACGATGACAATTCTATTCCGGCCCCTTGGATCTAAATCTAAATTCCTTCCCCACATTGTCATCTGCTCAATTATGCTGTGCCTCAATCCTATTCTTCTCTTCAAGAAAGAAGAGAAAAGCAGGCCAGGATGAAAATGACACAACAGATATTACCAGCATTGCAATAGTACTTAATAGTGGGATCTACTCTGTGTTGTTCACCTATTGTCCATTCCCTGGAACAGGAAAGTCAACAATAGGGGCACTTCACAATATTCTGACCCCTGGCAACTTTGCTCCAGTCCCATATTTACTCTGCATAAATTCATGCTTTCAATCCCAGTATCTGGATCAAAGGTATAACTTCATATATGCTGGTTCCCATAAGATCCAAGGATGTGGAATTTTTTTCTCTGCTGCAGGTGTTCATAAAGTTCAACCCCACCATCACAACAATTGGGAAATATTTCAAAATTTTCTGATACAGTTAGAGAAAATGTAGACTGATATGGTTATGCAAGAAAGAACTCCAGACATTTTGTATTTCAAAATGGCCTCATCAGATCTATTCTCAAAACAAAGAAGAAGAAAAATATGGTAAGAGAGCTTTGGATTATTTTTACAAGGCATGATCCACTATAAAAGCAATAGGATATGTCTTGTCAGAGCAAAGAGAGAATTTGATTTGCTACTGAAATAGTTTGGTTGGTTCTTCCTTTGGAAGGTACCAAAGCTAAAAGCAACAGCAAAGGGATGCTTCTCTTGAAACTTCCACATGAGAGATTCCCTCAGAACTTGTACTCTGTTAGAAAAAAAAAATGAAGCAAAAATACAGAAAAGAGGAATGGGGATTCAAAGTAATTCTGCAGTGGGAATTGATATGTTTAATGGACCTGTGTTAGGTTTTTTTTTATGATCTGTAAAAGTAATTACAATCAGAGTGATTGCAATTACACTATTAAATTGGCCTATAATTGAATATCCCATCTTTCAGTAAACAAAGTTTAATAAAATCTATAGACTCTCAACTATCTTTGCTCTATGCATTTTCTAAATGGTTCCAAGCACCAAAACTTTTCCTGAAGTTACTGTTATTAATAGAATATAATATACCAAAGTGTCAAACTCCAAAACTCTGTGGGATAGAGTTTTAACATGTAATAGTTGTTCTGTTTATCTTTGATTATTCTCATTACTATGATCTAACTAATCCTTTTATAATATATTTAGGGATAATTTCAGTACAAAAGGTGTTATATAAAAGTAAATAATATATGTTTCTAATCTGCTGTGGATTATTTCTTACCAAGAAAGTTATATGCTATTTTCATGTAGCTGCTATGTAACTGTTTAATAGTAAAGAGACCGTTCTCCTGGTATGTAATTTTGTGAAGATGCCTAAAGGTGTGTTGAAAATGCTTGGGTAGCATAAGTAGTTAAAAACAGCATCATTACAAAAATGTAATATAATTGATCTTGATGTACTTTTGGATGGTAAAATGTATCATTTTTGTAATCTGTTCTAAACAGCATAAAAAGGAGGCTTCTTGTAAAAAGTAATACAAGATAATAGTGACAACCAATGCCAGTCCCAAACAAGAAATGAATGTTAGTCTATCATATTTTATTATTATTAAACTTGTTCACAACAATGTGAAGTTACAGCTACCAGTTCCACAATTGGTGCTGACCTTCATATGGATTGAGCTTTTTTTCCAAAAAATCTATGATGTCATAATGCAAGGTTCTCAACCTTTTCTTCACCATGGATTCTCAAAGTGGCCATTCTATGGCCTCGGACACCCCCAAGACTTAACTCAAGATTTTTATCACAACATTTCTTAAAGCCTTCACAGACCACTTGTGACCACATCATGACCTCCCAGGGGTCCTCAGACCACACAGTATTATGAGACTCTGTCATAATGGATTGGTATAGTATATGTGCAGTTCTAAACAGTATGGCCTGTTGCAATTGACAGATGGAAATTTTGTCAAGGTTCAGATTTTCTAATTGTCACCCAAGACTTATTGATAGTGTGTCAATAACCACTGTGACCATCATGACCTGTTTATGCCATATTTTTTTTAATTTCAGTTTTCAGATCATGGTGCTTTGTCATCTTCTCCAATTCTTTTTCTTCTTTTCTATTATTCCCTGGTATTGCCACATCACACTTCCTTTTGTAAATCATATATCTGGTGTGTTATGAGCCAAGACTTTATTAGTCTGTATTGAAAAATCTCATATTTTTAAACTGCTAATTTTCAATTACTTTTTCAATTCCTTGGCCCCACCAATTTTTCATTACTTCTACATGATTATTTTTAAAGATATAAATTGCTTTAGTGACTATGTTATGCTGTTGCTTATACTCAGTTTGTAATATCTTCTTGCACAAGATGTGTATATAACCTACAATTTCTTCTGTTTCTTGGCACAAATCAAGCTTTTATTTTCTTTTAATGTTCCAGTTGTCACCTTTATCTATATTACCCTCAATCTTTTGTAAAAATTAACCTTGTAATGCTCATCTTTACTAGCATTGTATTCATGTTTTTATTACATTATTTGGATATTTATTTTTTGTTTATTGTACATTTAACAAGATCCAATTTTTAATTTAATCAATGCTTGTCCTTGGATGCCTTTTACATCATCAAGCAATGTTCACTCTTCTTTGATAGTTTGGCTTGAAGTAAACCTCTACCTTCATTTATGTGGGGCACGTACAACCTATCAATATTTCTATAGGAATGTAATGTATAGTAAATAATTAACAGTTTTCTTTTTTCTTTTCTTTTCTTTTTGTTCAAACTAGCTAGTTTAGCTTGTGTCCAGTTAAATTCCAGCAGGGTATCATATCATAGGTATGCATCAAGTATTTATGGCTTTGATGGCATTTCAGTCCTTCAGTCTGATTTTCAACTTTGGAACTGAATATGATATTGATTTTGTTTTTCTAATCAATTACTTTTGTTCTTCTCCAAGCATCATAGCTGCACTGTAGGCAAACTGATTCATTTGTTCAATATATGTTATTGAATCTTTGCAAATATCTTATTCATGATAGGTTCCTGGTCTTTTGGGAGCACTACTTTCAATGCTGGCAGTCTTTATCTGTCTACTAGCAGTTCTGCCTATGCTATAATATTCTCTTTAATTTGTCTTATTTGGGGGCTGTTTCAGTGTTGGCTGTACTGGTTTTATTCTTATTACTCAAGTTATCATTTGTGTAGTTCATATTAGTTATTTCCTTTATATTTGCAATTGTTACCTCAGTTTCTTCCACTGTTCTATTATTGTTTTGGGGTTTTTCATTTTGATAATTTTTCTGAATCTCTTCCAGTTCTGCTTCCCTGAATATTGTACTTCTGATCATGAATCTGCTTTGATCTGCTAATTGTGGTTCAGTGTTATCTGAGTCTGAATAAATTCATTCCCAGACCTCAAACATTCACTTTTAACAGCACCAGTTTGTTTGTTCTGATTTATACTAGCAGGCCATAAAGGTATGATTTTCAAATACAGTATACTTTTGTTTTACCCATGGTTATTGTTTTTTCTAGTAATCCTATAGGACTAGCCTGGTTGTCCAATCAAAGATCCCAAGTCTCATTGATCACTTGTCAACAGAAATCTGATGCGATTCTTGTTGACTTTGGCAAACCAATTTGATACAAGATTCTTTTTCTGTTTTCTCACCAGAGTTAATGGTTAACCGATACACTTAACCTGCTCTTTTGCTGACTTGTCTGGTAAAATATGCTACCACCAGGATAGCTCTCAACATCATTAGAACAAGTCTTTCACAACAACAAGGGAACATCCATGAAGGGATTATTAATTATTATTACCATCCTGTTAGGTGTCAAACTTCTGCTACCCAGGTGATTGTCCAGTTTGTTTCACATCCTTTAGCTACTATAAATAAATGTTCAATGATACTTGGGCAATTCTGCTTCTGAGATAGTGCTCCTTTCCCTCTGCAGGGCTATGAAAAGGATTCTGATCTTTTCTCCTTCATCTTTCCCCACAGAAATCTTCTCCACACAATTGATATCCTCTCTATAGAAGCTTGATTGGTAAAGAGAGACAATAAACAATTACCTCTCTACTTTTCGTTCGCAGAATCTTGTCCTGGATTGAAATGTCTATGGAGATTCTCAGTCATCCAGGTTTTGGTTTTCCCAAAGGTGTTTTCTTTCCAAAGACAACTGGACTTTCTTGTTTTAACTAAAGACATTTTGCTTCTCATCCAAGAAGCTTCTTCAGTTCTGACTGAATGGTGCAGAATGAAAGTACTGCAAGGAATATAAATTCTTCCATTTCTCACCATTCAGTCAGAACTGAAGAAACTTCTTAGATGAAAAGCGAACATCTTCAAACAAAACAAGAAAGTCCAACTGTCCAGTTTTTTAGACATCATTCGAAGAGCTTCAATCATAATTAATACAACAATATATTTTTCCTCCATTATTGTTTTATTTTATTTATTTCTCATTGTGAATTCATGCCTACAATGTACTCAATCAGTAGAGTGGTGGACAGAACAACTTGTCTGCAAGTTATGTTACTTATTTTTATTAACTAAATTGTTTTTTCTCTTGCGTTTCTATTAAAGGAAAACTCACCTGCTGATAAAAGAAAATGTGTTGTCTCAATAGTAAGCTGCTTAAGAAAAGAATATAGTCAATCTGTATCAGAAGCTTAACTCTGTAGCTTTGGGAATTAATGGCATACAAACATAGAAAGTTGATAAATAAATAAACTTAACATAAGATAAGTGGTATGGCAAAGATCTGCTCCCCCTCCTTACAGATTCTGATCCTTTTCACCTCCATTGAGAAAGTCAGATTAATGTGCTACCATATTCATTATTTCCATCCTAGGTTATTAGCTGGCTTAAGTGTGGAGTTTATCTATATTTGCATTTTGAATATTCAAGCATATTTGTCCAATTAAAACTTCTGCCAAGCCTCCTGGCAAACTAATGTGCTAACAAAATTGAAAGATATTTTGGATAAACAGCCATAAATAATAATTCAGGAGCAACAGTTGGGATTGTTTTGACAGATTCATCCCTCTTAAAGAAATATGCAGTTTCATATTTGACACATATGTGCTTGCTGGAATTACTACCATGCTCAGGTTTCATTCAGATTGTATACTAACTGCAGGGGTGGTAGACTTATTTTTGTCAACAATGTTGGAGCATTTAGCTTTGGCACCAGTTACTTATTTCCATACAACAAAAAATACTTGGCAGAAAAATATTTTTTATATAGAGCAGGGATGCACTAGACTTTGCCAATGTACTCGACTTTATGCCACTGCACTTTGTCTTATCTTAGCAGTACCTTTTTATTTTGCTTATCTTAAAACCCAGAATAAGAAGTAGCTTCTTTGTAGAATGCTAAAATGGGTAGCTTGCATGACTAATCCTGTTGTGAAGCATCTTTTTGTCTTTCGATACGAAGGACACCTTCCTGACACAAAGACTTTTTTTTTTTTTTACAAAGAAGTCATTCCTCTCAATACGTCACATATCCACTACATTTCCACCAGCAATTGTATATTTTAATTAATATTCTATCAAAGTATACAGTCTGCTCACTGCAAGTTTTTTTAAACCATTGATTTGTAATGTGCAGTAATTCACTCCATTTTTTCTTGTTGAACATGACAGTGTTGGTCCTTGATACATTTTTATAGTATGTTTTTTATTAAAGATTAAAATTTACAACAAAAAAAATCTAAATTGAAGAAATAATTTGTGCAAACTATTTGCAAACATATAATCACATTAGAAAGAAACACAAATCCTCATGAGGGAAAGGCCATGTATGTAAAGTTTTATAAAAAAATACACAGGGTTGGGGTTATCTATATCTTGGGGAAATGATTCTCCTAGGGCAAGTGCAATAAATCAGACCATCTGGTTCCAAAAGATGATTTTTTTAAAAAAAGAAAAAGAAGTGGGACACAGACTTGCTAATGCTATTAGATCTTTTTTAGATGATCAAAGCTGTTCTGGGACAGGTGGACCTGCACAATAATATCTCCCTGTACCGAGAAGATTAAAAAAACAATGTTACTTGAAAATTCCAGTTTGGTTATCGACTATTGAAGCATTTTCCTATCCTATGATCTATAAAAAGGAACAAACAGTTAGATATGGGGAACTGTTGGATGAAAAGGGTGTACTTAAAACGATCCAAAACTTAGAGGAACAAGGTATAAGGATGAATTGGTTTTCATATGCGCAAATACACTCAAGATATCTTGAAGATTTTAAAACGGAAGGATTCTATGATAAACAGACTGATTTAGATAAGATATTGATGGGTACTGATGAGAAAGTGATTAAAAAGTTATATGGTTATTTATTGGGAATTAAGCTAGAGGAAGAACAAGTTAAAGAAACTATGATTGCTTGGGGGAAGTATTTTGGATATGGGATTGATTTAGAGCAATGGCAAAAATTGTGGTCACAAAATTATAAAATGACAATGTCAATAGCATATAAAGAAAACTTGTATAAGATGTTCTACAGGTGGCACCTTCCCCCGACAAGAATAGCAAGAATGTTCAAGAACAAATCTGAAAAATGTTGGAAATGTCATCAGATACCTGGCTCATTATCATATGTGGTGGACTTGTGAGAATGCCAGAAAATATTGGACTAAAATTCACATGTGGTTGGAAAAAATGACAAAGAAACACATAGACTTGAAACCAGAGATCTTTTTATTGGGAATTTTACCTGATATATATAATAAAGACTTGAAATATTTGATTGTAAATGTATTAACAGCGGCTAGGATTGTATTTGCTAAAAACTGGAAGAATGAGAAAATACCATTGCAGGAAGAAATTATTAAGAAAATATTGGAATGTGCTGAGATGAGTAGATTGACATTTGAAATTAGAGAACAAGAAGATAAACAATTTTATGCAATTTGGGGTTTTTTTTATCAATGGTTAGATGATAAAATACAATAATAGAGCATTAGTATTATATATATGAAGGGCTTTTAGGATTGATTTGTTATGATTATATGATAAGTTATAGAATAAACTGTTTGAAGTATTGTTATCTCACAAAGCATGAATGATTAAAAGTATAGTCAGAAAAAGTTTTTTTTTTTTTTTTTTAGTAATATTAGAATAAGGATTGACAATATGAGTGGTTATGCAATATAACTGTAATTGACACTATAAAATGAATGCACAAAACTGATGAACCAACCGATACACCGGAAGTATATATGAGAGTAGATGTTTTTAATGTTTTGTACGTTTGTCTGTTTGTAGAAAATTAATAAAAAAATTTAAAAAAATAATAATAATATCTCCCTGTACCATGAAGAACTTCAAGATGTTGCTTCCTTTTCATCAATTTCTTCTGGATATTAGCATTTGTAGTACACCATCTCATTCTTTAGTGTATCACTATAATCCCATATTAATCTGTGAAATACTCATTCCAAAAATCCATTTTCATCCCAAATAATTTCATCAAATTTATTTTAAAACTATCTTGGAAACTGCTAAGTATGAGTTGAGTTGGAAATTCCTCTTTTTCCCCCATTCAGTGTTAATTTCTTCCCAGGATCCATGCTTGACACTACTAAACTTAGATGGTCCAACATTCTTATGTCATTTACAGAGTCTCCCATAGTCAATCAAACTTTAAAAAATCAAATCAGTCATACTTTATTTTTTCCATATGAACTTATGAATAGATTATTCTAAAACTTTGGTGATCTGGGAAGAGTTTGAGACTGATTCCTGAGGAAGTAGACAGGATCTTGTTTGATGAGACACCTGTATATTAAAATCCTGTCACTCCTGGGTGGTTAAGACCACATAGTATGGAACCGGCAGTTGTGTCCAGTTGTGATGGGGGAGTAGCCTCTTTGAGAAAGGGAATGATCCTACCAATCTTGAGGGAAATGTACTATACTCTCTTCTCAAGGGGGCTTCAGTGGATCCAATCAAGATAAAGGGCTTTCACCCAATCTCCAACCTTCCCTTTTTAGGGAAGGTCATTGAGAAATCATTGAGTTATAATTACACAGGGCTATGAAGGAAATTGATTATCTTAGACCCTTTGCACTCAGATTTCAGTTGAGATATGATAAAGACTGATCATGCTTGTGGGTTCCCTAGGGTGAAGTGAGGATGGGTACAGCAATGTTTAATGTATAATTTACCTTCTTTCCCAACATTTTTAGCATTTAGCATTAACCTGAATTGGGATTTTAACTTGAAGCTTCCTTTCAGGTCACAATCACGTAACATCTGTTTTCTTCTATAACTAGATGAATTATAACTAAGAATTAAGCTGATATTCATGAAATTGTCACAATTCCCATTCATTGCTGGGTTTCCAAATGACTTAGTCACTTTTTTTGTATTCTTTCATCTCATTCTGTTCCTTTAGTGATATAATTCATATTACCAAGCACATTTTGATGAATCATATTCATTAAGAATTTATTTTATTTATATATATTTTTCTCAAAACTCTGTTCTGCTTCTTACATTCACTGAAACATAGAATGTAATTACTACCAACCTAGGAAAGCCACCAACTGATCTTTCCATTTATATTGATCTCCAGCATCCATATTATCTTTGGGCAAGCCAGACATGTAAGTTTCAGACTAGGTTACCAGCTGTCTACTCTACAGACAACAAATCAGTATATTCTTGCTTTCATCCTATAAATTACTTCTCATACATAAGGAGACAGTTTAGAAACAAATATTAAGTTGGAAGATTAGTCATAGAAGTAGCTAGTAAAAACATAGGCAGATAACTGGAACCAGTATGTTTTATGCAAATATTAATTCCTATTTTTATTGAATGACCAACTATACATTTCTCAAAGCATCTCATCCTCTGCTGTCTCTTTCTCTTTTTGCCATCAATCTTTCCCACCATCAGGGTCTTTTCAAACGAGTCCTCTCTTCTTATTTGGTGACTACAAGTTAATTCTTTGGGGTAGGGATGTGGAAGGAAGTAGGAAAGTATATATTAATAAAAATGTCAGCTACATTAATGTTGCAGGGCAAACGTAAGATACCATTCCAACCTGTCATTCTGAATGGTAGGAAAATCTGCTTTCATTATTGTAGCTGCCTTTCATGAATACCTCAAGCTCTGAATAAAATAGCCCATTATATGTGGAGTTTTGCACCTTATAGCTTTACTCTTCCTCCAACACCCCAGTAAGAATGAGCTGGGGGTTACTGGGAAGAAAAGCAAGTCATGTATAACTCCCCGTTGTTTCCTGCTGTTGATTAGAGAAGGATCTCTGAGGAGAAAGCTGTTGAATGCAGGTTTGCTAGCAACAGTTAGTAACTCAGTGATCCCTGGCAGGATTTATCAGAAGAAGTGGATCTAGGCTTCTTCTGTATCTCAAAAAATGATTTTGCTGAAGCACTGTCATTGAGCAAATGAAAGAAGCAGCTACCATCAGAAAACCATAATCTGATATTTGCCCAATTACACTGATCTGTTTGTACAAAATGCCATCTGTTTTGCCTGATGATCAGCTGATTGCACAGATGCTAGTGGAAAACATGCTTAGGTACTCTGCATCTCTCAGGAATTGGAGCTTTTTTATCAATAACTTATGTAATTGCCCACTACTTGATATATTCAAATTGCAGTTTTGAATTTGATTTTGAACAGCAGATTTCATAGCTTAAAATCTCATTTAATATTTGGACCCAGCTATGGATTTTGAGTTCCCTTCCCTCCCTTCCCCTCCACAAAAAAACACCATAGTGGCAATGATTCCTTTCTATGGATTACTTCTGCCTTCTCCATGAAATTAAATGGGTAATGTTCAGTCCTGAATAGTACCAGATTAGGCCATCTGTTCTGTCAGAATGTTACCTAAACTTCCTGTTTCAAGTTTTTCATCCACATGAATTAAAATAGAAGAGGGCTTTATCTGGAATTGTTGTTACCCTTTGGAATATTTTTGCTCCAGAAGAGATGTGGCCCCTCATTTTATTGGACTTTTGAAGAGTTTGAAGACCTGGGAAACAGGCCACACTGGGGTTGGCTGCAGCCTTGGTCACCCTCTGCCTACTTTTTAGCTTATTTTACTCTTGTTTATATCTGGCTTCTTTTATTCATATATTCTGTATTTAATATGGTTTTTAGGCCTCTTCTGTCATTGAAATGAGGAGTACCTACACTTGACAAAAAATAAATATGAATATGCAACAGTTGTCACTTGCCAAGGAAATTTTCAATCAAATCAGCACTAAAGTATTCTGGGGTTGTACTGTTGGGAAACTAGATTGAAAAATCATCCCTGAAGGCAAAGGAATATTAGAATTTACCTTCTTTTACAACAAAATTCTTTAAGAGGTTATTCCCCTGTCCTAAGTAGACTGGAACTTTCTATTAGGAGATGAATTGGGAACTAAACTTGATACCTTCCTTTGACAAGTTTCCAGGTCATGATCACATAACAGCTGTTTTTTTCATAACTAGATGGATTCTCAAAAAGAATTAAGCCAACAAACTTTTAAGCATGAGATCAGGGTGCTTTCTGCCAACTAGGGAGGAAACACTGACAACCATTGCCTTTGGTGAGCTGGCATTTGTTCCATTACTAGTCTTTAGTAGCATATTTATCATATGAGCCAGAGCAGTACTGAAATCATAGCACTGACTATAAGGAAGAAGATAACTGGGTAACTCACTGGAAAAAGCTGTAAAAATGAAGAATCATTTAACAATTTCTTCCCACAAAATTATACTGTACATACGGGTAAACAATTATTCCAGAATAATAACCTGAGTCAGAAAAAAAATACATTGAGAGTTTTCTGGAGATCAAACTGGAGTCCCTGAAGCTCATAAGTAGGAGATCTGCACATAAAGATCCATCACTCTCCTCTAGTGGTATTCTGATTAAAAGGCTTAACTTCCTTCTAAATGTCTACATCAATATATTTCCATAATTGTCAAAAATACAATTGAATTAACTACATCACACCAATTATTTTATAGGGTCCATTTTAACATTAGCATTAGAATTTAGGCTTATATACCACCCTATAGGATTTTACAATATTGTCTGGGCAATTTATAATGTTGAAGCATTTGCATATTGCTCGCAAAAAATCTGGGTCCTCATTTTACCAACCTCAGAAAAATGGAAGGTTGAGTCAACATTAAGCCCCATCAGGATTAAACTACCAATGTTAAATCAGTGTCTTTCCAATTCAGTCACCATCCAAGGACAGCCTCAAGGTATAGAAACTCAGTTAGGCTTTTGGTATGCATTACCTTGATAGGAAATAGCAGTCACTAGAAATAAAGGCAAGAGAGACAAGAAATAGATTGGCAAATGTTAATGTTTGTTGTTATATTTGCTTACTCTACTGCTGCTGATCCTGGTCCTGCTAGTCATGCTGCTGCAGGTGGTCCTGCTGCCGCTGCTGCTGCTGCTGCTGATGATGATGATCCTGCTTCTGCTGCTGCTGCTGCTGCTGCTGATTATGATCCTGCTGGTGAAACCTGGCTTCCTAATGGATAGCAGCCGTCCTTTCACATGAAGCCAAGCTGCACTGAAAGCCTCCAACACAGAAACAGAGTGTTGCCAGCCAATCAAAGACACAAAACAGACAGAAGAAACCAGAAACACCAATCAATCAAACTCCAAGTCCAGTGAACACAGACCAAGACTCCCAGCCAATCAGTATAGGCCAGCCTCGAATTTGAAACCAGAGGCTGTGAGACCCACATCCATACAGAAGCCTGATGATGGCAGATGAGATTCTGCTGAAACGTTGCTACAACTTTGAAAGCACTACAATGACGTGGGATAATACCCGAAGGAAGCTGAACAGCACATATATATATATATATATTTGAAATCCTACATTTATAAAACTCATCCATAAATCAAACGTTTAGTAATATGGTGAGAAATGATTGGAGTTATTGCACAATGCAAAGATTAATGAAGGAATCTCAATAATAATGCCATTTCCTGACATTTTAATGTCTATTCTTTTTCTGGATGATGTTATATGGGATATTTGCAAAGGTTTTTTTTGCTGAAAGGTTATTCAGTGAGGACTTCATGGTTCAATCAAAAGCAGAGATATTGATAAAACTCAAGCCTCTATAGCAGTCAAGAGAATTACAGAGGCAGTATTAAATTTTAAACAAAATACTGTTATAAGCCATTTTAGCTGCATTCCTATTTTTTGAAATATATCTCAGACCCACCTTTATAGCCACTAAGGTTAGGAAAATACTTTTTAGACAATGTTTTCACCACAATTTCCAGATGAGGACTCCCAAACTGCTTTTATAGAGAACTTTCCTTTTACCAATGGATATAAATTGTGGATCTTTTTCTTTGTAATATCAATGAATGTTTTTTCCTTTCTTTCTTTTTAGAAGTGGAGTGAGTCAGTTAGATGGTCTTGGTTCAGTATATTACCTGTTCACAACAATTCTCTTCATTCTAATTCTGTTCATCTGCTTTCTTTTTCCTGTATCTACATTTGTTACATCATTGGTCTATTCAACGAAATTATCATTCGGTGCTTTCTCCCAATTTTTTGAAGAAAAACCTTTACAATATAAAAAAGATTAACAGTGCCTCCACATAACACGTAACCTTCCAATTCATGCTGTAAAATCATGGGACAACTCTGGAACATGGGAGGCCCACAAAATTCCCAGCTTCTTAATTGTATTGCTTTAAATTCTAGGCTGGATTTGAACTTTTTCTTTGTCCCTTCCCCCCAGCCCCCCCATCTCCAAATTATACTAGCATCTTTCTTCTCTATTTATTACATTGTTGAATGTCAAAATTAAAGATATTTTTGGGGTAGCATCTAAATCTCTAACAACAACTTTCAGTGTTTTTTGTGTGTGGGGAGGTCTTGAACTCAATGTTGATATCTAGTAATCACTTGGGCAAATCTATGAAGTTTTCTTGGTAAATTTTTGGAAGTAGTTTACGACTGCTTTCTTCCTAAGGCTGAAAGAGAGTGACTGGCTCATAGACACCAAGTAGGCTTTGTATCTAAGATTTCTATCCTGGTATCATAACCACTACACCAAACTGTCTCTCTTCTTACAAGTAAGTAAGTAGGTAGGTACATAGGTAAGTTAGTAAGTAAGTAAGAATGAAAGCTGGTTGTTGATAGCCCAATGTAATAAAATAGTGTGACATAGCTCTCTGGGACTTTCTGACTTTATATTGGTTTTTGTTTTTGTTTATAAGTTTTATTACCAAAATGTTAATTTTGGCAACTGCCTGGATTAGTCCCTACAATTTCCCTTGACAAGGTTTTTGGAAAGTGCTTTGCTGTTCAACTTACAACCACAATTGACCCCAAAATTTTGGTTGCTAAGTGAGAAAATTGTTAAGTGAGTTTTTCCCCATTTTATGTCTTTTCTTACCACATTTGTTAAGTGAATCACTGCAGTTGTTAAGTTCATTTAACATGGCAGTTAAATGAGTCTAGCTTCCCCATTGACTTTGTTGTCAGAAAGCTGTAGAAGGTGACCATATGACCTTAGGACACTGCAAATATCATAACTATGATGCCAAGTATCCAAATCAGACAACCATGGGGATGCTGCAATGGTCATAAGTGTGAAAAATGGTCATGTCACTTTTTTCAGTGCCGTTGTTTCAAATTTCAATGGTCACTAAATGAACTATTATAACTCAAGGACTATCTGTACATCAGTCCTAGGCTGGAACACAGTGCCTGACCCAAGATCACTCAGATAGTTCTGTGACTAAGATAGGGTTCGAACTCATCGCCTCCAAGTTCCTAGTTTGACACCTTAATACTACATCACATTGGCTCTCCAATAATTTGTACAGTTCTTATTCTCTTATATGGCAATTCTAATTTCATTCTTTCTCTCTCTCTCTGACTCTCTCTCTCTCTCTGCCTACTTTCTGATTACATGTTTATATTTAGTATGATAACTACTAATAGAAACTTAATGAGGTTAATCTAATTAGCTTCACAGTAGGGGTGTGTACAAATCTTTAACTGTGATTTTGAATTTGTTTCAAAATCAGAATAACAACCAAATTGGAACATTCTGTCGGAACATTCCAAATTGGTTGCATTCCAATGAAACAAAACTTGAAACAGCTTGAGTGTCAGTACAAAACTCAAAACATTTCATGTATTCCAGCTACAGGAAACAACGGGAACTCAAATCAAGTTTTTTGCCTCCTTGTTTTTCACTCTAGGACAAAAAACAGTTAAAATGGTAGTCTCTAATTAGTGATTCAGACTGCAGAGAAATCAGCCAAAAACATTTATTTTTATACATTTTTTAAAAAAGTCTTGTTAGAGAAATTAAGAAAACAATTATAAATGGGAATTTAGATATATTTGTTTCATAACAAATACAAATACCATCTTGAGCTGAGTTCAACTTCTGATGATTACATGGAAATAACTATGAAGGTTTCTTGGCAACAGTACTGAAATGATTTGCCATTTCCTATTTCTGGGATAATTTTTCAACTTCCATATATAAGATTCCTGCAGTTCTTTCTGTTTTTTTTCTTTTCTGAGGTCAGCCAAGGTTAATTAAGTTTACTTCATAAGTTGTTAATATATTTATTAATAAATGTATTCTTAGACTTATACCTTAAGTTTAACAGATAATAAAACCTTGTGTAAATATAAAGCACATTTTAGCTATGGTGCATTTTATTTCTACATCAAGCCCCAAATTATAAGGATATTTATCATTACTATCGACTTAACTGCTACATAAAAGCACCAGGAATCATATATTACTTTATGATGAAGCCCACTGTTGATATTCAATTGTACATTGCTGCCCCCAACTGGAACAGAGGTTGGACTGAGAATGTTCTCAAAGTTGGAAGGGTCTACATAATCTCAAATTAAATCCCAAGAAGAGTTATTATTTTATGGGTGAGTCATCTTGGTTGATCCAGATTCCAACATTGACTCTGGGTAGAGTCACACTTTCTCTAAAGAAATAAGATTATGATTTGTGTATGTTTGGATTTGCAATTCCTTATTGTGAAGCAGACAGAGTTTGTAGCCAAAATATTAAGTTCTGTTTCTGATTTCTGATGAAAGAGGGAGGAGGAAGGGAGGGAAAGGGGGAGAGAGGGAGAAAGAGGGAGGGAGGGGGAGAGGGGAGAGATGGAGGGAGGGAGGGAAAGAGAGAGATTCTGCTAAATATCATATGAATCAGGCCAGAATAGTTGCCTTTAATGGCATTTCTTAATTGAATTCTACTACAAATAGCTACCACTGCTTTCTCTACTGCAAACCCAGTAGAGGCAGAAAGCCAACAGGCATCCTGCCAACAATGATTTCATTGTCTATAACAAATGATGTTGGGATTAGTACTACCTGACATGCCAGCCAGTCCTTCTGACACCACTTTTGAAGTAGTGATGATGATTATGGCAGCTATTCCCAGTCTCCTTTCCAACCCCCTTCTCTCTAAATGATGTGCCATTACTGCTAGCTATTTTGATATTATAAACATAGTTCTTATTTTTCGATAACACCCTTCATTTAAAAAAAAATCAAAAAATCAGGTAAGATCTATGATAACAAACTGGTAAAACAGTGCTTTTTAAAAAGTGGTCAACACTGCAATAAAGATAACACTTCCCAAATGTTAGCAGGCTAGGCTGATGTATATCAGGAGAGATACTTCAGCAAATGCTTTAGACTTAGGAACTTCTAAGTTAAGAACAAACATTAAAGTGGGCTTGAAGGTAACTGGGTAGCCAGTGCAAATATACGTAGTATAATATAAGTCCGGCATTGCAATTCACTCAGTAACTCAGCAGAGGCATTTTGTCCTAGCTCATGTACATAAACTGATAATTGAAACAGGTTTTCCTGCTGATGAGTGTGAGATCATTAAGAATATGCTGAAAATTTCTGAAGGTAAATGTATCTTTCAACATACCAAGCAGGGATATTTAATTTAATGCAACAGCAAATGTCAACAAAAGAATAATGTTTTTAAATGGAGAACACATTTCTCAAGATATATTTCTATTCTATACATGCCTTGAGTAGAGTATGTTCTATATATTAAAAAATAATACATTTACAATAGCAATAGCAACAGCACTTAGACTTATATATCACTTCATACTGCTTTACAGCCCTCTCTAAAGCCCCTGTCCCACTGCACCAACAGATGCAAAGAGGATGTAAAACGTTAAAAAATGTTGGAAAATGCAATGCATCCGTTGTGTACTCATTGCATACGTGTTTCATACGCTCTATCCTTTGAGCATCCGTCCACTGAGATTTCATCTGCTCAAGAAGTTTTGAGCTGCACAAAACTTTGTGAACGGATGAACTTTCCACTTTGTACGATGTAAATCCATGACATCCGAGCAACAAACGTTCTATGTCCGTTTATCATCCGTTAAACGTCCGCTGTATCCTCTCTGCATCCTCTGGGTATCCCCTCAACTCACATCCGCTGCAGCTGAAAATGGAAAGAGGGAGGAAAGAAAAGGTACACGGAACGTCTACACAGCGTTAGTAGCACGGAAATAGAAAGGATGAGCAGTGAACGGTTTGCATCCTGTATACATCCTCTAGGCTTCCTATAAACATCTGTTTAACATCCTCACTACATACTACCCACGTCCTTTCTTTTCCTTTCTTTTCTGTTCTGTTTATGCAAATTTTTGCCACTTTTTGGAGCAGATGACAATGGATGGAGCACCCCCGAAATTTTGCTCGTCTGCTATGTCCTTTTTGCATACATTTTGCATCCGTTGGCCAGTGGGACCTAGCCTTATGCAGTTTACAGAGTCAGCCTATTGCCCCCAACAATCTGGGTCCTCATTTTAGCAACCTCAAAAGGATAGAAGGCTGAGGTGATCCTGAGCTGGTCAGGATTGAACTGCTGGCAATCATCAGAATTAGCTTCCAATACTGCATTCTACTACCAATCTGCCTCGGTTACAGCAGAAACTATTTATCAACATTGAATTTCAGTTTTCCATATGGATTTATCCAAAATGGAATTGTTCATAAGTTTTATCTAAAGGGAAACTTCGGATGAATCTCAAAGTACTAATATGTCCTATATCAAAAATCTTCAGTAAGACCAATGGTTTGTTATGGAAAGTTTAGTTTTAACCACATGTTTAGATAACCATCAAATTTCACTGAAAAGGAATTTAAAGTTAATTTGAAGGTTCCTGCTCAGGCATAAAATGAAATATAAACAAAAATGTCAGTATTTTTCCAGCTTCTATGTTCCTGGGCTTTTATTACTTGAACAGTCAATGTTAACAGTTTCAAATGCCAATAACAAAGTTGGCAGTGTCCTTGAAGTTATGTCCTTTTTATTGTTATGAAATTAGTTGATTATTACATTTCCTGCATCCCATTAGTGGAACAATTGATGCAGTAACTTAAACTGAAGTTAAAATCTATTTTTTAAGGATAGCTTCACCCAAATTCTACATAAATCTCACTGAAAGGGTATCCTGCATTGTAAACTTACCTCACTCTACCCATAGTAATCAGACAATGATTGTAGAAACAATGTTGTTTTGGGCAATACATTAAAGTAAACATATACAAAATATAATCATAAAATCCATGAAACATATTTTTTAAAAAATATTGCATTACTCAAGATATATTTTAACAGGTTCAGTCTATATTCAGTCTTTCAGCAAAATGTATTTTGTTTTTTGCTGGCTGAAGAATTCAGGGGGTTGAAGTCCAGAAGTCTTAAAGTTACCAACTTTGGAGACCTCTGCTTTACAGAAAGAAAATAAATAGATATATTTGTAATTAAAGCATTAATAGTAAAAGTTAGGCACTAAAAAAAGATAGTAACTTCTATCATTTGCTTTTTTAAATGTAGTCATAACTGAAATACCCATGATCTTACCAAATATTTAATTTTTGAATGGCCACATTTCCTTTTCCTTCTTTTTTCCTCAATTTCTGTGATGGCTTCTTTGGCATAAAGGAAATGTGCTTTTCTTTCCCTCTTCTTCTAGATTCTCCTACTTTTTCTGTATACTGTCTGTCCCCACTCCAGCAAATTCAGTTAAATAACAATAGGACTAATGGAAAGGAGACACAGAAAAAAGAAGAATAGCAAGGGTGAGGAAGGAAAGAAAGTAAGAGAGAATTATTACTGTTGATCTGTGCTACTGATCCCAGAGAAGGAGCAGATGAAATAGGAATAGTAATAAGGGAAGGAGATGACATGGAAAGTAGAAAAAAAGAAGGAGGAGGCTTTCCTCTCTGGCCTGGATTAAAATCGGAGTCAGAAAAGAAAATGGAACCTGAATTTTTATAGACAGCATTATTATAAGTTCTCATTGTCCATACTCTGAGCCAAGTATTATAAAGTGACATCTCTACTTGAAATTGATTCTTACAGAATGTGATTGCTGTGGCAGCAGCTAGGTGAGTTGCCATAGTGATCTTTGGACTTAATAATTGCGACTCCTCTCAATGTCAAGCAATATGCATTGCAGCTGTTTTCACACACCTTACACATTGTAGCCATTTACTATCTGTTTAATGAATCCCTGTGTACATAAGAGGGACAATGGAATTGGTTAGCTCCTACCCCTATCATATGCATAAAAATACATTCTGAAATTACCCTGCAGAGGACTGGTGTAGATAGGAAGTACTTTTCTTAAGCATTTTGTTGTGTTCGTGAAGAATGAGACTCAAGACCAGTGTAACTTCAGCTCTTTTATTAGTTGCTGGATTCCGTCTGAGTCAGGAGCCGCGGCAGCCCTTTTTTATAGAGAGGCTGCTCATGGCTTGTGGCCAATGATGGCTCCTTGATTCTCCTGTCACTGGGGCGGCCAATCATAGGCTAGTTATTTTTGAGCAATCACGGTCGAGTAGAATACCAATCAGATTTGAGTATTTGTGGACCAATGGGAATAGAGTATTTGGAGTATGCTAATATGTAACACCCCTCCCCTCTTGGTTTGGCCCTACCTTATGTAGTCACGTAAGTAGGCGGGGCTTTTATGTTGTCTAGTTGACCTGCGCAGTTTAGTCGTGCTGTTGTCTTTGGTGGGTTTGGACAGGATCGCTGTTTCTCCCATCCTTCTCTGTGGAACCTCCTGGAAGGTGGAGTCAGCCATGCCGCTCTTGCCTGGCCTACCCGGGTTGTAGAGTCCGCTCAGCTGCTCCCTTCCAGAGTGGCTTCTTGGTGTTCTTGTGCCTCCTGTTCCTCTTTGCCGAAGTCTTCTTCAGGTAAGTAGCTGTTTCTTTCTGGGTTTATTTGAGAATTTGGTTTGTGGGTTGTTTTTTGATTTTGCGGTGTTCCTTGTTCTAATGGAGGGTCTCCCCCCTCCCCTCTTATTTGTGTTTGATTATTATTGTTTTTGTTTAATGGTTGCTGGGTTACTGGAGTGTGTTGTTGTTCTTCGTGCCTGGGTGTGTCAGTGGTTCGTTCCAATGTTCTTGATATTAATTGATCTATGTGTCTCCTCCAGCTTCTTCCATCGTTCATTTCTAATCTGTACGACTGGGGTCCTGTTACTTGTGTTATTTTTGCCGGGACCCACAGTGGGTGCCCCATGAGATTTTCAACATAGACTAGGTCCCCTGGGTCGAATGTACGGTGTTTGCTGGAGGACTCTGTTGATTTTTCAGGACTGTATGTGGGGTGTAATCTATCCAGATATGATCTTAATTTTCTGCCCATTAGTAATTCTGCTGGGCTTTTATTTGTAGTGGAGTTAGGTGTAATGTGTTGTATGGTGAGCATTTTGTGAATTTTCTCTTGTATGTCTCCCGTGTCTAATTTTTCTATGGTTTCTTTGGTAAACCGGACCAGGCGTTCTGCCCACCCGTTCGTAGCCAGCTGACCTGGTGCTGTCAAAGCATGCCTTATTCCGTGTTCGGCAAGGAACTTTTCAAATGTCAATGCTGTGAACTGTGGCCCGTTATCTGAAACTAATAAGTCCAGTAACCCATGTGTGGTGAAAAGTTTCCTCAGTTGTCAGATAACTGCTTCAGTAATTGTTGAGTTCATGATGCTTACTTCCAGCCAATTTGAGTAAGCGTCTACTATAATTAAAAATGTGTGTCCTTTTGTAGGCTCTGCGAAATCTATGTGTATTTTTGACCAGGGCCCTCTCGGTGTTTCCCAGTCAAGTATAGGTGCCGCAGGGGGTGCAGGTCAGGATCTTTGACATTTAATGCAGATTTCTACCCATCTCCTGATATCCTTATCCATCCCTGGGCACCATACATAACTCCTGGCCAGGGATTTCATTCATACGATACCCGGATGTCCTTCATGTAAAATATTCAATACTTGCTCTTGTAATACTTCTGGTATGACCACCCGATCCCCCCATAAAATATAACCTTTTGGCAATGAAAGTTCAGTCTGCCTGTTCTTGAACGGTTTAAAAATCACGTCTGTTTCATTTTCCAGCCACCCTTTTCCGACCCAGTTTAAAACCTGTGACAATTTTTTGTCTCTTGTGGTTTCTTTTGCAATGTCTGCTGTAGTTATGAGTAGGTTTTGTAGTGCCTCAATCTGTAGGGTGGATGTGGTTGGTGCCGGGTCACTCTAGTTCAGGTAGGGGAGTACGGCTCAGTGCATCGGCATGTGAAATGTCCTTGCCTTGTCGGTGAATTAATTTGTAATTGTACATGGCAAGGAACTCGGACCATCTTGTCATTCATGGGGAGAGTATGGTTGGGGTAGCCCTGTTTCCTGCTAGTATTCCCAATAGGGGCTTGTGGTCTGTAATGAGTGTAAAGCTCCTACCATAGAGGTATTCATGGAACCGTTTGATCCCGGAAATTGATGCTAACGCCTCTCTGTCCAACTGGCTGTAGTTCTTTTCAGCTTTGGACAGTGTTTTGGAGTAGAATGCGATCGGCGCTTCTCTACCATCTGGCAGCGTGTGGCTGAGTATGGCTCCAATGCCGAACGGTGATGTGTCGCAGGTGACTGTAAGTGGTAGTGTCTCGCTGTATTGTATTAGATTCAGATGTTATTAAATCTTTTATTTTCTGGAACATGATCTCTTCTCGTTGTCCCTAGGTCCAGGTGACTGCCTTGTCCAGTAATCTATGTAGTGGTTCTGCCGTCGTTGCCTTCTGTGGCAGAAAAACATTATAAAAATTGATAAGTCCCAAGAAAGCTTGTAAATCTGCTTTGTTTTTTGGTCTGGGTGCTTCTTTAATCGCTTTGATTTTTTTATCTGTGGGGTGGATGCCATCTTTATCGATTAGATACCCCAGGAATTTGACTTTTGAGGTGGCTGGCTGACATTTTTCTTTTTTGACCTTGAGTCCCGCCTTTTGGAATCTTTGCAATACTATTCTGAGATGGGCTTCTAGTTGTTTCTTGTCGCTGGCTGACACTAGTACATCATCAAAGTATGGGACTACCCCTTTTATGCCTTGTAACAACCACTCCATCAGGCTTTGGAACACCCCTGGGGACATGCTGACTCCAAATTTCAGTCTTTTGCATTTGAATGCTCCCCTATGAGTCACGATCATTTGTGCCTCTGCTATTTTGGGGTCAACTGGCAATTGTTGGTATGCTTGTGCAAGGTCAAGCTTTGCGAAAAACTTGCCTCTCCCCAATGAGTGTAACAGGTGTTGCACTACCGGAACAGGATATGTGCTTTGCTGTAGTGCATGGTTTAGGGTGGCCTTCTAGTCACCACAGATTCTCATGGACCCATCTGGCTTAATTGGGGTTACAATTGGGGTTTCCCATTTAGCATGGTCAATTGGTTCCAATATTCCTTGTGCTATGAGTTTATTTAATTCCTCATCGATCTTCGGTTTTAATGCGAAGGGAACATGCCTCGCTTTTAACCTAATTGGAGCTATTGTTGGATTTAAATTAAATGATAGGGGGGACCCTCGGTACTTGCCTAGTTTCCCATCGAAGACATCCTGGAACTCCCTCATTAGGTTCTCCTCCCAGTCTGTCTCGGTGATGCTGCTGATTCCGGTCACTCCAATTCTCAGGGGTTTGAACCATACGAGTTCCAGCAGGCTTGGGCGGTTCTGGTCTACGATGGTTAGAGGCAGAATTTTTGTGGGTTTTTTGAATGTGGCTTGGAAGTGTCTGAGTCCAACTATGGGGATCCTTTCTCCTTGGTAGTCTTTTAGTATCAGTGTTTGGTTTTCTAATTCCATTCTGCGTATGTGTGGTATCAGTCTTTTAATGGTATTCCATAATACCATTGATAGGTGTGGGAATAAAACTTTGACTTCAGTATTGGGTAATGATTAGTCTAAGACCTTATACATACATGTCTGCCTAAGGGTCACTGAGATAAGCAAGGAAATTAAAAACAAACACCAGAAACAATTAAGCAGCTCAGACAATTGTAAACAGTTTTGTGTGCTATATCTAATTATTGTAATCCACAATGTGTATGCTAACTATGTACAAATTTCTCAATAAAAGGGGGCACTAGAATTTGCTCTAGACTCCCATCCCGAGTACACCAGCCTCTGTGTCTCATTCTTTCCATGGGAGTCCACCACAAGTGGTGACCCCAACGTGATCCACTGCAGGTGGTACGTGTCCGGACCTCCGTGTTTCCTCGCCTGGAATAGGTAAAGTACGTACTTAACTATTGCTGGACAATAGGATTATTCAGGGAGCATGGGGGGAAAACTCTCTCAACCACAGGAACGGCATGTTAGTGAGTTGCAGAAGTTAGCAAGGACAAACAACTTTATCTTTAAACCCTCCAGGGGGGAGCAAATAGTTCTTTCAAAAGATAATGTGAGAGAGCTGCTGCAAGAGATCTGACGGCAATGTCCCTGGTATCCAGAGAAAGACTCTTTAAAGTTAGACACATGGAGGAGAATTGGAAATATCCTTCATGAAGAGCCACGGGCAACAGCTGAAATTTTGATATTTTGGAAAATTGTTATGACTGCTTTAGAGACCCAGCAACAACTTCTTTTAAAAACTTTAGTAGAACCTCTTCCTAATAAAGGAATTGTATTGCACCCTCCTTCTCCTAAACTGGAGTATGCTTTATCATTTCCAACAGCACCTATACCTGTGAATGATAAAATCCAATCAAAAATGGGAAAGGTTCAAGCCATGATGCATCAGGCTTTCAATGAGGGGAAGTTAGAGTCTGATGAGATTACCCAGATGAATTTGTTTCCAGTCAATAGGCAAGTGGATGATCAAGGCAATCTGCAGACTGAATGGGTTCCGATTCCTTTAGCAATTCTTAGGGAAATTAAAAAAGCAGTAAAAGATTATGGTATTCAAAGTCCTTTTACAAAGGGGCTTCTGACAAGTTTGGCTACCTCACGCATGATTCCTAGTGACTAGAAAGATTTAATGAGAATGATATTGAGCTCTACTCAGTATGTGATCTTTGACTCAGAATACCAAAGGGAGGCTGTCACTAGGGGAAGGAATTCGGGGGGGGCTATATACACCAGATCAAATCTATGGGGCAGGCTTGTTTGAATCCACTGCAGATCAAGCTGCTAATTTGCCTGATCACGTATTTCCAGTGGTTATGGCAGCTGTCCTTGGAGCATTGTCCCGCATTCAGGATGTGGGAACCCCAGCACGGTCTTTTTCTCAAATTAAGCAAACAGCATCTGAGTCTTATAATGATTTTGTGGAAAGGCTACAATTGGCTATTACCAGACAAATCTCTAATGAGGAAGCTACAAAAGAACTTTTGCTGAAATTGGCAGTTGAAAATGCAAATGCTGACTGCAAGCGTATCTTGCAGCCCTTGGTGGCTAGAGGTGAGGTTACTCTGGCTGATCTGTTAAAAGCATGTGCAGTGGTGGGTTCTCAGGCTTACAACATGGAGACTTTGGCTATGGCATTGCAAAAAGGGATGAAACCTACAGGGAATTGTTTTAATTGTGGAAAGCCTGGCCATTTTAAAGCCCAGTGCCGTGCCCCTGGGGGGGGGAATGGCATTTAACAAAAACAAAATTAAGGACGTCCGTCCAAAATCAGTCTGTCCAAAATGCAAAAAAGGGTTTCATTGGGCAAATCAATGTCGCTCTAATCAGAACCAAAATCCGGGAAACTAAATTTGGGACGTGCAGCTAGCCCCGCTCCCAAGGCTGTCACAAAAGCATCGCCTGCAATTACTGGGAGTGCAGGTTTGGGTTTAAAAATGTTGAACTCAATTAATGTGACCTTTCCTAATCAAGTGTATATTGAGGACACTCATTTGCATGGCCAACTGCCAGAAAAAACAGTGGGATTAGTCCTTCCCATGTCTTCTGCATCAGAAAAAGGGTTTTTTGTTATTCCAGGAGTTATTGATCAAGATTATAAAGGAGTTATTAAGATACAATTGTACACTGATATTCCTGCATCATTAATGGCCGGTGACTCTATTGCCCAGTTATTATTGCTTCCATACATCCCTATAAATCCTTTAATTGGGATCCCACAAACTGGTGGTTTTGGGTCCACTGAAATGGCAAGTTCTCCAGTTGCTGCAGAATTGCTAGCGCTGACAAAAAATTTGACTACAGAACAACCAAAAATGACAATTGAAATTCAGGGAAAATCATTTTCTGGCCTTATAGATTCCGGAGCAGATGTCTCTATTGATACGCCAAAAGGAATGGCCAAATGAATGGGCGCTTGAGGACTCTCCGGCTGTTCGTGGAGTGGGTGGTATGCAGTTTGCAAGAAGTAGTGTACATTGGTTGAAGGCATTGCATAGAGAAACTGGTGAGACTGCAAGGATTCAACCTCTTGTGTTGCCCCTACATATAAACTTGTGGGGTAGAGATTTGCTGTCACAATTTCGCACAAAAATTGTTATTGGATAATGGAAAAATTACAATTGTTAACCTCTCAGCCAGTCTGGATTGACCAATGGCCACTTCCAAAAGAAAAGCTTACAGCTTTACATCAATTGGTAGCTGAGCAGCTACAATTAGGACACATTGAGCCTACTTCTAGTCCATATAACACTCCTGTATTTGTTATTAAAAAGAAAAATGGAAAATGGAGATTTTTGCATGATCTGAGGACCATTAACTCCATCCTTCAACCAATGGGAGCGTTACAATGTGGTTTGCCTAACCCTAACCTGATCCCACGTAATTGGGATCTAGTTGTAGTAGATTTACGGGATTGCTTCTTTTCTATCCCTTTGCATGCAGATGACAAGAAATTATTTGCCTTTACCGTACCTGAGTTGAATAACAATGCACCTACCTTTCGTTACCAATGGAAGGTTTTGCCACAGGGAATGCTAAACAGTCCAACAATGTGCCAGACATATGTTCGAATGGCTCTGGCTCCATTCAGAACCTCTCATCCTGGGTGGAAGGTTTACCACTACATGGATGATATTTTAATAGCAGCTCCCGGCCCGCCGGGAACAGTTAAGGCAGCGTTACCTTGCCTTAAAGAGGTATTATTACAATTTGGACTTCATATTGCCCCAGAAAAAATTCAAAGTCAAATGCCATATGCCTACTTAGGGCATAAGGTCCTTGCAACCTATGCTCATCCGGTCATTCTGGAAATCAAAATTGAGGAAAAGATTTCTCTAGTAAAATTACAACAAATACTAGGAACAATTAACTGGGTTAGACCCTACCTGGGGTTAACCACAGCAGTACTCCAGCCCTTGTTCTTGGCCCTAAAGGGCTCTGCGAGACCGGATTCTGCTATAACCTTATCAGCAGAACAAAGGAAGGTACTGACACATGTTAATGCGTCCTTAATGCAGCGTTGGGTTGATCGATGCATTCCTGATACTCCGTTTGCTTTGGCAATTTTACAAACTCCAGCCTTGCCTACTGCAGCTTTATTTCAATTACATGAAGCTCAGGTTTATATCATTGAATGGTTGCATTTGCAGAATACTCCCAGAAAAACAGTTTCTACTATGGCTATGCTTTATAGTGAGTTAATCATCAAAGGCCGAAATTGCAGTATGCATTTATATGGCATAGATCTAGTTCAGTTATTTTTATCTATCTCCCTCACTCTGTGGGAAACTTGGTATAGTCAATCCATTGAATTGCAAATTGCTCTTGAAAATTGGCCAGGGAAGATTTCTTGCCACACCCCCAGTGACCCTCGTTTCCAGTTGCTTCGAAACGTATCTGTAAATTTTAATTCAGTTATTGCTAAGCAGCCAGTTGGAGGAGTGACCGTTTATGCGGATGGTGGTAAGACCTACGGCGCTTGTGCATGGAGACAGGAAGGGGTATGGAAAACAAAAATTACCCCTCCTCAGCAATCAGCACAAAGGGCTGAATTAGCTGCTGCTATTTTGGCCTTACAGGATTTTGCACAAGAACCACTAAATCTTATTGTGGACTCTCTTTATGTTTATCAATTGATACTTAACATTGAATTTGCTTATCTTTCTCCATCTGTTGATGCTAATCTTATGAGTTTGTTTCTAGCTCTGCAAAACTGTCTTCATTCTCGCACACATTCTCTACATATTGCACACATTCGCAGCCACCAGCCACGTCCCGGGGAGCTGCAGGAAGGGAATGACGTGGCTGATGCAGCGGCCTCAGCCATGTCCTGTCTCTCGCTTTCTCCTGTTACTCCATGGGACTCACATAGCTATTTTCATCAAAATGCCAAAGCTCTTTGTAAACAATTTGGTCTCACTGCTGCAGAAGCTGCAGCTATTATTCAACAATGTCCTAGTTGCAGTGCTCAATCCACTGCTCTTCCTCAAGGAGTAAATCCTCGGGGGACATCTGCTTGTCAACTATGGCAGATGGATGTCACACAACACCCTCCCTTCAAACCATGGCACCATCTGCATGTCACCATTGATACCTATTCAGGATTTATTATGGCAACACCTCAGCGAGGAGAGGCTACAAAACATGGAGTCAACCATTGCCTCCGTACCTTCACACATGTGGGGCCACCAATGGAGATAAAAACCGATAATGGCCCTGCTTACATTAGCACCGCCTTTGCGGAATTTTGTCATCGATGGTCAATTATACATAAATTTGGCATTCCCTACAATTCCACTGGTCAGGCCATTGTGGAACGAGCTCATCAGACGCTAAAACAAGCACTCCTTCACACAAAAACAAAAACGGGGGAAGTGGATGATTATGGCTTGCCTTACATACAAAACATTCTTAATATTACCTTATACACTTTAATTTTTTTAAACATGACAGGATCTCCCGCTGCTATGGCAGCCAGTAGGCATTTTGCTTCCTCCCCTTCTGCAGGTACGCCAAGACCAAAAGTTCGGTATAAGAGACTACCAGATCCAACGTGGAAAGGACCTGTCCCTCTGATAACTTGGGGCCGAGGATACGCTGCTGTTGAAGATGAGGGGACAGTTGTTTGGGTTCCTGCTCGCTGTGTGCATCCTTACCATCAGCCAAAGGGGCAAGGGGATGGATTTGGGGGAATGGAAAAGAAACACATTGATCCAGGACATGGGGAAGCTAGCAAACCTTCATAATAAAACTGATTGTTGGGTATGTATGCACATGCCAACTCACAAAACATCAGGGCTTCCAATGGTTGCAGTACCTTTGGCCGAAGGTGACTGGTATAAGGGACAATGCTATGGTTGTTCAGGGATGTGATCTAACAGTTGGACTAAAAGTAACATAAATACATTGCATCTTGGAAGCCGAATCCAAGAGGTGGCGGGTATCTGCTGGACTCACAATGAGACAGTAGAGAATATGACTTACTTGGGAACATATCCATTTTGTAACAAAACAATTGTTATTAGCAATGGAAGTCGGGTTTATCCGGATGACATGAAAACTAAAAATCTCACTTACTTTGTACATAATATTTCTAAATTTGATATCATATCTTTGATCAATGAAAATGGGTGTCCAATTATCCCTGCCAAATGTTGTCCCATCATGATAGAAAACCAGCTGCCCAAATGTGCAAATGGGAAATACGCACCACCGCCCACTTATTTGGCTATGTTAATGGAATCTTTTGTACGATTAATCTATGCTGAACCAAATACGGTTGGTCATCTCTTGGGAGCAAATCTATGGCTGCTGTGTGGACGGATGGCCTATGATCGCATGCCAGCATGATGGAAAGGAGTCTGCACCTTTGGGAAAGTGATCCCATCTCATGTCATTTTAAAATCTTTGGGGACTGCTCATACCCGCAATGCGCGTTCCGCAACGGAAGTAAACTCTGTTTTGAATCATGACTACTGGACACAGATATCAAGGGGACTTATTCCTCCTTTAGGAGTCATGATGAACTATAGAGATTTGCATCGTTTAAACAATTGGACAGTTACTATGTTTAAAGACACCATTAAAACGCTAAAGCTGCTTGAAGAAGAACAAGGAAAAATGCTTGACTTTGTCCTGCAAACCAGATATGCGGTGGACACTATTTTGGCTGCGCAAGGGGGAGTTTGCGCTGTGATTCATACACATTGTTGTATGTATATTTCTGATTATTCTCCAAACATTACAGCTACTATACAGCATATGGAACAGACCCTGAGTGAGAATCCATTACAATCGGAGGACGAGGGACTGGACATGTGGTCTGCACTTTGGTCCTGGTTGCCAGATGGTTCATGGATTCGTCACCTAATTGTTGGAGTGATATTGCTTTTTATACTTTCTCTTTGTGTATGCTGTTGTATCCAATGTCTCCCTAGACTTTTAGGAATGTGTCGGGTGAAGCCTACGGAAGGAGAACTGTTGTTGCAAATGGCGAAAAGCTACCGAGGCATCCGCGATCATCAAAAAACTAAAACAGGGGAGATGTGGGAATAAAACTTTGACTTCAGTATTGGGTAATGATTAGTCTAAGACCTTATACATACATGTCTGCCTAAGGGTCACTGAGATAAGCAAGGAAATTAAAAACAAACACCAGAAACAATTAAGCAGCTCAGACAATTGTAAACAGTTTTGTGTGCTATATCTAATTATTGTAATCCACAATGTGTATGCTTACTATGTACAAATTTCTCAATAAAAGGGGGCACTAGAATTTGCTCTAGACTCCCATCCCGAGTACACCAGCCTCTGTGTCTCATTCTTTCCATGGGAGTCCACCACAATAGGAATGAGCCAGAGTCCACCTCCATCTCACATTTTTGGCCTTCGATGCTGACTGCCACATGTACCTTCCAGCCATTGGTTGCATTTGAATGGCTGATAGTTATAGTTTGGTGTGTTTCTACTTTTCTGTAGCTTTCGTTTAACCGTTTGCCTCTGCTTTCTCTACTCTCAAGGCTCAATGTCTGTCTTTCTTTTATTCTTGGTGGGGTGTTGTCTCTACGTCGGGAGCTGTAGCTTTTCCGGTTTCAGCAGACCCTTGCTATGTGTCCCCGTCTCTCGCAGTACCTGCAAATGGCATCTAGGAAACGGCACTTGGAACGGAGGTGGTCTCCTCCGCACCCGGCACATTGGAACCCTGACTTACATCCTTTCCTCTCCCGTCTATTTTGTTCCAACTGGAGTCTGTGGATTTCTTCCTCTTCATTGTCTGTCTCAGACAACGATTCGCTATCCTCTTGGTGAGCAATGGTCTTGTGTGTGTTCTCTGACTTCTTCTCTAGAATTTGGCTAATTTCTGCTGGTGTTTTTTGTGTTGTCGCATTCATTTGTTGCATTTTGGCTGCTGATTTTTTAGTGGCTTCAGCTGCCGTGGCCTCAGCAATAGCCTCAGTGACCGTAATTTTTGGTCGGGTTAGCAGTCGGCTCTGCAACATGAGATCTCTTAGACCAAGGACCATGCGATCCCTCATGGCTTCATCAATGTTGAGGAACTCGCATGCTCCTCCAGTGTCCCTGAGAGCCACTACGAAGTCTGCGATACCTTCTCCCTGGTCCTGTTTGTAGAACTCATGTCTCCGAATAAGGCTGGAGATGGTCGGTGCGTAATGAGTCTTCAGAAATTTTTCCAAATCTGGCCAGGCCATCTGCTTTACATCCTCTGTTTTGGCCAATGCCTTGGCCATCTTGAACACTGTGGGCCCACAGTGCATCAGGAACATGGCTCTCTTTCTGTTGTTGGAGATTCCTTGTAAGTCGTTGCTCTCAAGGAACATGAGGAATCTGTTGATGTATGATTCCCAGTCCTCCGTCGCTGGATTGAATGGTGCGGGTGGCGAGTTGGTTCCAGCCATTTCATCTGCTCGGTTCTCGTTGCTACATGCTCAATTGGTCTCCTTGTCTCAGAATCCCACATTCGTCGCCAGTGTTGTGTTTGTGAAGAATGAGACTCGAGACCAGCGTAACTTCAGCTCTTTTATTAGTTGCTGGATTCCATCTGAGCCAGGAGCCGTAGCAGCCCTTTTTTTATAGAGAGGCTGCTCATGGCTCGCGGCCAATGATGGCCCCTTGATTCTCCCACCACTGGGTGGCCAATCATAGGCTAGTTATTTTTGAGCAATCATGGTAGAGTAGAACACCAATCAGATTCGAGTATTTGTGGACCAATGGGAATAGAGTATTTGGAGTATGCTAATATGTAACACATTTCTGTTCTTAAACAAAGAAAATACAATTCCATATGTGAAACATATGAAAACAGTACTATTGCAAGCTTGCAAGAAGAAATGTATAAGTCACTTCTGCTTCATCTCCCTCTTGCCTGTTGACAACAGTTAAAGATTTTGTAAATCCAGTTAAATGAAAGGGAATTGGGAAAGTTGGGGCATCTTTTTTCTTGACAAGTTGATCTACCCGGATACAGAAATAGGTTTATTCTAAAAAAGATTTTCTTTGCAGGTTTAGATTTAGAATTCCTCTTTTAAAGACAGCTTCAGTACAGATTTTATCTTTGTCTTAATAATACTTAAATATGAGTTAACCAGCAATGTGACTTTTAGCAAAACAATGTCATAGCCATTAAAAAGTTATTCTGACATCGAATGGCAAATGCCTTCTCAATCTTCCTCTTGCATTCTGTCCAATTTGATAGGAGAAACCACCTCCAGCAAGATAACAGATTTGAAGATGAAAGTGAAGTCCTTTCTGTTTGCTTTCCTGAAGCTATTGAGAGCCAGACTTCTTGAAATATTATCATGATGCCCTGTGTGATGGTAATTTAGGCTCCTGGATGCGAATGGCTGACGTACATGGTTTCTACGTAAGTAGGTTAAGTTGAGCATACCTCATTGCCAACAATTTTCCCCCAGACTGATATTCAACACACAGTGAATTCAAATGAGTTTTATACACATTCTCTTGATTAATAGAAAATGGCAGAGTGTAGGAGACTGAAACAGACCGTGCTTTGCTTGATTAATTAATAAGGGACTCTCTTTTCCCAGCTTCAACTCATTATGCTAATGAAGTGTCATCAATTAAGGCTTTCCCCTGATTATTGAATCTGTCAAGGAGTGTTCAGTTTAAAAACTGCATTCCTTTGCTATCTTATTCTTTGTGGAATTGCCATTGCAGCTTTTTATAAAATGCACCATCCATTAGCTATTGTTTGTTCTACTTTTTCATTATTGTATCTTCCTTCTGACCTTGAGGCAGTTGGAATACAGAGTGAGATAGCAAAATGATATGGCAACAACCCTATCACTGCAAGTGTGGGTCAAGATAGTGCATTAACATCAAGACAAACTGTATTTTCACTCCCTTACTAATGACATGGTTGAAGATAAAGTTAGAACAGCATGTTACTTTTAAAAAATCTATGTGGCTACAAGAGGCAGTTATGATAGATTAGTTCTCAACTAGAATGATGTTTTCACTCTAAGGATACTGTCTTAGGAGACAAGGTACCAGAATGTACCTATATTTGGAATTTGTCTTCTGCATAAAGTGACCATGTAGTTGGAGTTTTTTGAAAAAAAACAAGAATATGAATTTGAGGTTTAAATAGAAGGATTAAGAGCTGTGGTAGTACAGTGGTTAGAATAAAGTATTGCAGACTAAAGGCCCTGTCACACTGGCCGACGGATACAAAACGTTTGTAAAAAGGACACAGCGGACGAGCAAAATGTTCCATCCATTGTTATCTGCTCTCAAAAGTGCCCTGAATTTGCATAACCAGAGCGGACAACACGGAAAGGAACAGACAGGGGAGGACGTAGGGCGGATGGAAAGCAGTTGCTCCACGGAAACCTAGTGGATGGAAGCGGATGGGATTGGATGGCACATCCGCAAGGCTTCTGGGGGAGCACAGCAAAGCGGACGCGGAACGGAAAGAGCGGAAGCCAGCGGATACCGAGCGGATGCCAGTGGATGCCGAGCGGATGAAGCGGATGCAGAGTGGAAGCCTAGTGGAAGCCTAGCGGATACATAGTGGATGCCTAGCATTCACTGCACATCTGGGGAGGATGCATTGTGTCAGCCCCGCGGATATAAAGGGAAGCAGCTCGTTAGTAGGGCAAGACAGCTGTTTCATAGGTCTGTTGGTCTTCTAGGTCTCTGTTATGTCTCGGTGTGTTTTTGTGGATCAGGTTGGTGATTTTGTTTTTTTGGAAGCCATTGGCTGTCAATACTTCAGTCAGGGTGCATAGTTCAGTCTTTATATGTGTCTTATCTGCCAGGCGTTTGGTTCTGGTAATTAGTATTTTTGCTGCGGAATTTATCTGTGCTGGGTGGTGGTGGGATTGGGCGTTGAGGTAGCGGTTGGTGTGTGTTTTCTTTTGGTATATGGTGTGTCCCAGTGTGCCATCTATTCTTTTGTAGATTAGTACATCTAGGAATGGTAGTTGTTTGTTTATTTCCGTTTCCATGGTGAACTTGATTTTGGGGTGTGTGTTGTTTAGGTGTGTTAGGAAATTTCTTAGGTTTTCTTTTCCATGGGTCCAAATCACAAATGTGTCATCGATGTATCTTAGCCATAGTTTGGGTTTGTGGGTGGCATTAGCCAGGGTTTGTGGGTGGCATTAGCCAACCTGATCCAAAAAACACACCAAGACATAACAGAGACCTAGAAGACCAACTGACCTATGGAACAGCTGTCTTGCCCTACATAAGAGGTACCACAGATAAAATCAGTAAGATACTACACAGGCATCACATCAAGACTGCCTTCAAAACAGACA
>BLBF01000005.1:36863720-36897682 GCA_015471245.1 Laticauda colubrina | reverse complement strand
CTGTTGCCAGCCAATCAAAGCCACAAAACAGACAGAAGAAACCAGGATCACCAATCAATCAAACTCCAAGTCCAATGAACACAGGTCCAGGCTCCCAGCCAATCAGAATGAACCAGCCTCAAATTTAAAACCAGGAGCTATAAGACCCATATCCATACAGAAGCCTGATGATGGCAGATGAGATTCTGCTGAAACGTTGCTACAACTTTAACAGAACTACAATGACGTGGGATAATACCCGAAGGAAGCTGAACAGCACACATGTAAGTACCCGCGATAACTTAAAAAAACATATATATATATATATATATATATATATATATATATATATATATATATTGTTTTTTAAGACAGAGACAAACAAAACACAAAACATCAAGCCACCTTCCATATTTGTAAATATAGTGTATTGGTTGGTTTACAAATTGGTTTGTGCTTCCACTTCGTAGTCTTCCATTACAATTACATTGTTTATATTCCCATATTGTCAATCAAATATTCCTAAATAAATCAATATCATTGTTAATCAATTATTTGACTATACTCTTATTTATTCATGTTTTACAAGATAATTCATATTTTAATTTGTTTTATGACAGATTATATTGTCATCTCAGATTTATCCTACAATCATTCTGCAGATATAATAATAAATACATCTTTGTATATTCATTATGTTCTAAAAATCTACATATTTCATTACCATGTTTTATTGTCTTACCATTGGTAGAATATATCCCAAATTTTCTAAAATTGTTTATCATCTTGTTCTCTGATATCAAATGTCAATCTACTCATTTCAGAACATTCCAATATTTTCTTAATAATTTCCTTCTATGATGATATTTTCTTGTTTTTGGTGAAAACAATCCACTGTTAATACATTTACAATCAGAAATTTCAATTATTTACTATATATTTCAGGTAAAATTTCCAAGAAAAATATATCTGGTTTCAGTCCATATGCTTTTTTGTCATTTTTTCCAACCATGTGTGGATTTTAGTTCAATATTTTTTTGCATCCGCACAAGTCCACCACATATGGTAATATGAGCCCGGTACCTGATGACATCTCCAACGTTTTTCAAATTTGTTCTTGAACATTCTTGCTATTCTTGTTGGGGGAAAATGTCACCTGTAAAACATCTTATACAAATTTTCTTTATATGCTGTTAACAATGTCATTTTATAATTTTGAGACCACAATTTTTGCCATTTATCTAGATCAATCCCATATCTGAAAAACTTCCCCCAAGCAATCATTGTTTCTTTAACTTGTTCTTCTTCTAGTTTAATTTCTAGTCACCTTTTCATCATTTTTAGTCACCTTTTCATCAGTACCTGTCAAAATCTTATCTAAATCAGTCAGTTTATCATATATACCTTCTGTTTTAGAATCTTTATCATACTTTGAATGTATTTACACCGATGAAAACCAATTCATCTTTATACCTTTTTTCTTTAATATTTGAATAGATTTAAGTTCACCCTTTTCATTCAATATTTCACTATATCTAACTGTTTGTTCCTTTTTATATATTATAGGATAGGAAAAAGCTTCAATAGTCGATAGCCAGACTGGAATTTTCAAATAACATTGCCTTTGGTCTTCTCCCAGTTTAACCACAGAGACCCCCATGTATAATGTCTTCTGAAATACCCCTGTGTACCATAAAATACCCCTTTGTACCATAAAAAAGCATGCCACCCCAACAACAGATCATGTCCTTCTAATGTCAACAATCTAGCATTTCTTAATGTTATCCATTCCTTAACCCATATCAAATTTGTAGGTTGGTAGTACAACTCCCAATTAGGCAAACGAAATCCTCCTCTTATTCTAGCATCTTGCAAAAGTTTTAATTTTATTCTCGCTTTCTTACTTTGCCATATATATTTGAACACAATTTTATTTAAAACTTCAAAATAATCTTTTCCAAGCCTAATTGGAATTGTTTGGAACAAATATAAAATTCTGGGTAATATAGTCATCTTGATGATTGATATTCTCCCCATTAATGACAGTTATAAATTTTCCTATTTTGACAAATCTAGCGCTATTTGCTGCTTAAGTTTAATATAGTTATTCTATTTTAGTGTTCTACATCTTGCTTTCAAATATATCCCCAAGTACTTGATCTTATTCGTGACCTGGATTTTTAATGCATCCACCAGTTCTTCCTTTTGTCTTGAAAACATATTCTTTGTCAAAATCTTTGTTTTGTTTTTATTTATTTTCAAACCAGCCACCTTCCCATATACCTTTATCTTTTCTGTCAATTTTAATGCTGTTTCTAGTGGGTCTTCTCAGATGAAAACCAGATCATCTGCAAATGCTTGCAATTTAAATTCTTCTTTTTTTAATTTTCATCCCTTTTATGTCCTTTTCTTCTCTAATATTTATGTTTAGCACTTCCAAGGTTAACACAAACAACAAAGGTGACAGTGGACACTGTTGTGTATAGAACTTGGTAGATTCCAAATGTCTTAAACTGATTGGCTGAATAGGCCGTTCTCAGAGTGGTCAGTTAAGCGCCATTCCAATTGGCCTGCCTAACAGCGGGAACACTTGAACAACTGTCATTGGCCACAAGCCGCGAACAAGTCGGTATAAGAAGGGCTGCCGCAGCTTGGGTAAATGTTCCGTTACAAGTCACTATACTGTTTAAATAAAGAGCTGTTTGTTGGAACCCAGTCTCGTGCACCTTATTTCCAAATGGAACACTGGCAATGAGGATGGGATCATCCTAGAAGAGCGAGACTGAAGCACATGGCAACAAGAACCGAGTGACTGAGATGGCTGGTAACAATGTGCCACCCGCACCATTCAACCCAGCCGAAGAAGATTGGGAGTCATAAATTGACTGCTTTCTGATGTTCTTAGAAAGCAATGAGCTATAGGAGATAACTGACCAGAGGAAGAGAGCTGTATTCCTCACACACTGTGGGCCAGCCGTTTTCAAAATGGCCAAGGCACTAGCTAAACCGAGTGACATTAAGCAGATGGTATGGCCTGAACTGAACAGATTGCTACAAGCCCATTACACACCTGTGATCTCCAACCTGATCAGAAGGCACAAATTTTATAAACGAGACCAACAGGAAGACGAGAGCATCAGAGATTTCGTAGCAGCCCAAAGACACATCGGAGGACCCTGTGAGTTCCAGAACATAGACGAGGCCATGAGAGACCGCGTGGTTCTCAGATTGAAGGATGCCACAATCCAAAGCAAGCTGCTAAACAGACCAAATATCACAGTGGCCGAGGCCATCGCAGAGGTCACTGCCGCTGAAACAGCCAAGAAACCCGCAGCCACTATGCACCAGATGAACTCCATTCCAGATTCGCCAAATCAACCCAGAGAAAAGAGGGCAGAAGGAAGCAAGAAACAGCCCACAGCGACCACCCACCATAAAGATCTTGACTCCCCGAGCGAAACTGATGACGACAATGAAGACATACATCGGCTTCAGTCGGAAAGAAAATGGTGAGAAAAAGGAAGAAGCAGGCAAGAATTCCAGTGTGCTGGATGTGGGGGAAATCACCCGCGTTCAGAATGGAGATTCTTAGATGTCATTTGCAGATGTTGTGAAAAACGGGGGCACATTGCAAGGATCTGCCGGAAGAAAAAGAGCTATAGTCCAAAAAGATGCGGAGGCACCCCCTCCCCACCAGAAATGAAGAGAGACAAGCTGGAAGCAGATGGAGCCAAGAGAGCAGAAACCAGTGAATGAACGACAGAGAAGAAACACACCAAACAATAATTATCAGAAATGCCAGGGCAGCAAACGCAAAAAAGGTCCAGATAAATGTGAAAATCGAAGGAAAGCCCTCTGAGATGGAAGTAGACTCCGGATCATACCTGTCAATGGTATCTTGGAACACTATCAGAAACCTGATACTAGACATCAAGCAAAGAGAACTGGAACAGCAAAAATTGATTTTAAAAGACTACCAGGGAAACCAAATCCCAGTAGTGAGCCTTGGACATTTCCTAGTAGAATTGAAAAACCATGCTGAAGTGCTGCCTCTGACAATCGTCGACCGTGATCGCCCTAGCCTGCTGGGAATTGAATGGTTCGCGCCTCTGGGAATTGGAGTGTCCGGGATCAACAGCATCGTTGCGGCCAACTGGGAAGAGAGCCTGCTGGAAGAGTTCTGGGATGTATTCGACAGGACCCTAGGCAAGTACAAGGGGACCCCAATATCATTCAGCCTAGATCCAAAGGTAACTCCCATCAAGCTCAAAGCCAGATGCGTTCCCTTTGCCTTAAAGCCAAAAATATATGAGCAGCTTAACAAACTCGTTGCACAAGAGCTGTTAGAGCCAATCGACCATGCCAGGTGGGAAACACCCATCGTGACTCCTGTCAAACCAGATGGGTCAGTGCGCGTCTGTGGAGACTATAAGGCAACCCTAAATCATGCACTCCAACAAAGTGCGTACCCAGTACAACAGGTAGTGCAACACCTATTGCACTCATTAAGGGGAGGAAATTTTTTTGAGAAACTTGATCTCACACAACTTGATCTCACACAGCTACCAGTTGACCCCAAGACTGCAGAGGCACAGACTATAGTCACGCACAGAGGGGTATTCAAGTGCAACCGACTTCAATTTGGCATTAGCTTTGCCCTGGCGGTCTTTCAAAGCCTCATGGAGCAGCTTCTAAATGGAATCAAAGGAGTCGTCCCCTATTTTGATGATGTATTAGTATCAGCAAAAAATGCACAACAATTAGAAAATAGACAAAGTAGTTTTGCGAAGGGTTTAAAGTCAAAAGAGAAAAATGTAAACTAGCCACTGATCAGGTCGAATTTTTAGGCTACCTTATAGATGAGCAAGGGATACACCCCACTGAAAAGAAGATAAAGGCAGTCAAAGACGCACCCAGACCTAAGAACAAAACTGACTTACAAATATTCTTAGGTCTCATTAATTTCTACAATATCTTCCTGCCCAAAAAAGCAACTGTAGCAGAACCTTTACATCGACTGTTAGAGAAAAAAAATTGTCTGGAAATGGGGCCACTGGGAACAAGCAGCATTCCAGAACATTAAAGACTTATTAACTTCTAACACCGTTTTGATTCAGTACAACAACACTTTGCCATTGATGGTCACCTGTGATGCATCGCCTTTTGGAATCAGTGCCATCCTGGGTCACAAGCTTCCAGATGGCAGAGAAGCACCAATCACCTTCTATTCCAAAGCACTGTCAAAATCTGAAAGGAACTACAGCCAACTCGACCGAGAAGCCCTCGCAATCATTGCAGGAGTCAAAAGATTCCAAGAATGCCTATATGGTTGGACATTTTCAATTATCACTGACCACAAACCCCTGCTAGGGGTCCTAGCAGGAAACAAACCAACCCCGAACATTCTGTCACCAAGAATGATGAGGTGGTCAGAATTCCTTGCTGCATACAATTACACACTCATCCATTGGCCAGGAAAGACCATCTCCCATGCAGATGCCTTGAGACGTTCCCCGCTGCCCGACATAGAAGGTGACCCAGCTCCCACAGTCTCCACTCTCCAAATTGAGTCATGGCCGAATCTGCCACTAACCGCAGCAGACGTCACTAAAGCTACCACAAAAGACCCGCTAACAGCTCAAATCCTGCATTGGGTAGGTAAAGGCTGGCTGGATGAGAATAGAGGCGAGACTTTTAAACCTTTTCGCAACCAACAGACTGAACTGTCTATTGAAAAAGGCTGTATACTGTGGCCAGGGTGGTAATCCCAAAAAAGTTACAGGAAGAAGTGTTGTGCATGTTGCACGAGGGACACCCGGGCATAGTCAAATGAAAGCCCTGGCCAGGAGTTATGTCTGGTGGCCAGGGTTGGACAGACATTGAACGATGGGTGGCAACATGCCATGACTGCCAAAAATCATGGTCTGGCACCAGTCATGGAATGGGAAACTCCCAGAGGCCCATGGTCGAGACTGCATATTGACTTTGCTGGGCCAATGAAAGGGAACACATATTTTGTAATCGTTGACGCCTACTCGAACTGTTTATAGGTTATCCTTATGGCGTCCACTACTGCGGAAGCAGTCATAAAACAGTGAAACAAACTTTTTGCCACACATGGACTGCCAGATGTAGTAGTCTCGGACAATGGGCCCCAGTTTACCACTTTAGCTTTCTAGCAATACTTGGCTGCACAGGCCATCCGACATGCCCTGACAGCGCCGGCTCATCCAGCTTCTAATGGACAGGCCAAATGCATGGTTCGTTATACTAAGGAGGCCCTAGAAAAAATGGACACGGGGGACTTCCAAGATAAACTTAACAAACTATTAACTATTCAACATATCACCCCTTGTACAACCACTAACAAAAGCCCAGGAGAACTCCTCATGGTAGAAAATTGTGTTCCTACCTTGATAGACTGCACCCCACCTATATGTGTGATGAACCCCCTGACTACTCCAATAAATATCACTCCTTTGATATTGGTGATTTAGTCTATACTAAGAACCTTACTGGGGACCCATTATGGCTTCCAGCCACAGTTACTCAAATTACAGGCCTCCGGTCATACTGACTTGCACTAGACGATGGCAGAACATGGAAGTGGCACATCGACCAGCTTTGCTCTCGAACATTGGAACGCAACACTACACCACCACCGCAGACACCAATAAATGAGCCAAAAACAACTGAGGAGGGGGGGGAAATACAAAACAATAAAAAAGGGAGAGACAAACCTCCAATAACATGACAACAATCACTAAACAAACCCGAACTAGAATCCCAAATGAAACAAAAAGAGTGCTTACCCATAGATGACCTCCAGAGAAGAAGTCTGGGAGCAGGAGAGCGAGGCGAGGTCTTCCTGGAAGGAGACAGCCAGGCCAGCTCGACCAGCCTGGACAAACCAGGAGGGAGTGGCAGAGCCACCTCAACCAGCCCGAGAAACTCAGGCGGGAGCAGCAAGACTGACTCACCCTTCCAGGAGGTTCCATGGAGAAGACACGGAGAGAAAGCAATCCTGTTCGAACAATTTGAGGACCACGCTGAGACTGAGCTGCGCAGGTCAACTGGGACCTGCAAAAGCCCTGCCTACCTGTGTGACTACATTATGCACGTTGGACGAAACCAAAGGGGGAGGGGTGTTGTGCATAGAACTTGGTAGACTCCAAATATCTTAAACTGATTGGCTGAATAGGCCGTTCTCAGATTGGGCAATTAAACACCATTCCGATTGGCCCGCTTGACAACGGGAACACTTGAACAACTGTCATTGGCCACAAGCCACGAGCAAGCCGCTATAAGAAGGGCTGCCACGGCTTGGATAAATGTTCCATTACAAGTCACTATACTGTTTAAATAAAGAGCTGTTTGTTGGAACCCAGTCTCATGCACCTTATTTCCAAATGGAACAGGCACTCTTGTTTCTTTTCTTATATCAGTAGAGTCCATTAATTCTCCCTCTACCATTACCTTTGCTGTTTGTTTCTGATATATAGCTTCTATTGCTTGGATGAATTTTTACCAAAACCCATCTGTTCCAGCTGTAATAACATGAATCACCAATTCACATTGTCAATTGCCTTCTCTGCATCTAAAAATATCAAAGCCATTTGTTTTTCAGGGTGTGCCTTATAGTGTTTCAAAGTGTCCAAGATTACTCTCATATTGTCTTTAATTTGTTTCTTTGGCAGAAATCTATTTTGGTCAGAGTAAATAAAAATATTTAAGTATTTTTTAAGTCTTTCTGCCAATATTGAAGCAAAAATTTTATAATCTGCATTTAGTAGGGAAATAGGTCTGTAATTCTTGATTTGTAATGGGTCGGCCTCCTCTTTTGGAATAAGTGTAATATAAGCTTCTGACCATGATTTAGGTATCTTCTTCTTTCTTTATACTCATCCTCTAATGTCTTAGAGGATAGTCTTTTTGTGGTATTTCTTTTCCTTGTATAGACTATTATCAAGCCTCTGACATATGCCTTCATTGTATCCCATACATTCTGGATTGATGTATCTTCTTTTTTGTTTTCTCTAAAGAAAAAAGCCAGTTCTTTCTCCATCCACTGTGTGAAGTCTTTTTCCTTTCATATCGTATTATTTAATGTCCATCTAGATCTTCTTCTTTGTCCTTTCCATTTAATTGTCATTGAATTGTGCCTAAGTACTTGTTTCAATATTTATTTCTTGAATAATAGTTAACAATTCTGTTGACATACATATCATATCTATTCTGGACCATGATAAATGTCTGTTAGAATAAAAGGTGTATTGTTTAGTCTTAGCATTTCTTTCTCTCCATGCATCTTTTAAGTTTATTTCATTTGTTATTTTAAAAAAGGATTTAGGGAGAGTCTTTCTATTTTGCTTTGTTGGAATCCTCTTGGAATTAATTAATTAATTAATGACATTTCTTTTGCTGTCTCCACCACTCTCCCTCCAAAGTATTCAGTGTAAAACAATTCAGCTTTCTCAACTGAGTCAATTATGTGTCTCTGTTCTTGCCATGTGAATATTAAGCCTTCTGGAGTCAGCCATTTATAATTCACCTCTTTTTTAAGTAGGATTTTAGTCAGAAATCGGTATTCTCTTCTCATCTCTCTCACTCTTCTGGGCACAATCTCCTTATCTTTATATTTCAATGTTTTCTCTCTTACCACCTGCAATATTTGTGTTTTAATGGCTTTCTTTGTAAATATAATATGAACTTCTCTCGGTAGGCTATTTCTCATTGCATATCTTGTGAAGACTCAAAAAACCTCATCTATTTCATCCATCATCTTCTCTTTGGTTATTTCCAGAGCTTCAGCCAAGATTTCTATCATTATCTCAGCCAAGTTTTGTCCCTTTTCTTCCTCTATGTTTTGAAATCTGAGATAAAATTCTCATCTATCCATCTCTCATCTCAGCATCCTACTTTTATCTTGTTACCAAGATTTACCACTGTTAATGTGCCATCAATATCTCCAATCTCTTTGTTTATTTTCTTCTTCAATTTTTTTGAATTTCTCATCATATTTCATCATTTGTTGAATATTCTCCACCTTTTCATCAGTTTTTTTCTATTCTCCTTTTAGTATTCTCTGTTCTTGCTTGTAAGCTTTGAATTCCTTGCATTATCATCTGCAATGTCACTTTTTCCTGTTCTTTTTCTTGTTGTAGCATCATCTGTATTGAGCGTTGTCCTCCAGATGGTGAAGAGGAAGAATTAGGAATTGAAGAACCAGCCTCTATTAGTTTCCTGCTCATTTCAGACAATTCAAAATCTTCAGGTTCTTCGAGACCTTAATCCACTCATGAAATAACCAATTATGAATCCAAGTAAAAATTGTGGAAAAAAAGAAGCAAGATAGGAAAAAAAAATGATTTCTTCAGGTTCTTGTATACCTTAATCCAATCAGTTAGTTAAAAAGCTTTTAGTTAGTAAAAGCTCAAAAAAGGAAGAGAAAAAAAAACCATAAACCAAGAAAGGAAAAAAAAATGTTAAATCTTGAAGAAGGCAGAAAAATTAAAAGTAAAAAAAAACTAAAAAGAAAAAGGAATTTCTGCAGGTTCTTCAACACTTTAATCCAATTTAAAAGTCTCAAGTATGAAAAAACTATACAAAAATAAGGAAGCCACAAAAAAATAAACCCAATATGGAAGGTAAATAAAAAATGCAGGAGAGTGAGAGAGAAAAAAAGAAAAAGCCTACTCCCTTTAAAAAAAGGAAAACATTAATACTAAGACTTTTTCTTTAAAATGAAATGCAAAAGTAAAAATTAGGCTCCAAAAGCAAAAAGAAAGACAAAAGCAGGTTCCAAAAGTCCAGAGATCCAAAAAACTATTATAAATAATAAGCTGATAAGAAGGGGGTGTGAGGAATAGCCCAACTTAAAAAAAGAGAAAAAGAACACACTGCACCTATTTAGTTATCCAAAGCTTTTGTTTATAGCTCTCTTCTCGAGAATCTTATCATCTTTTTTTCTGTATACCTCAACACCAGATTTCAGCTACGGATAGAAACCCAGAAGAGCACCTGCAATAACACTCTCCCATGCTCTTCCCTCTATCTTATCAGAAAGGCTCAGAGTCCTTGAAAAGAAGTCTGAATTCTTTCTCAGCTTTGTCTTAGCCTCTAATTTTCTTTAGGAAGGATTATCTGAAGAAATCTGTTTAGACACAAATATGAAAATAAGAAATATTCAGTAATTATAGCCAGAATAAAATTGCAAGATCCAGTCAGAACTAATAAAATCCACAAACTTTCTGAATAAGTAGAGTCAAATAGCATTTGTTTTATGAATTGAAGGAGGTTGTGGAACCTCTAAAACATCAGTGATCTGCAGATGCTTGGCTGATTCATGTTTTAAAGAGAAAAATATCACATAGAACTACACTAATGGACTATTAACATCTTGGATGGTGAAAGTGCTGTTGTCTTATACTCTCTGTCTGTCTAGCAGAGAATTATGTATTTTACTTTCCAATAACTTTCTAAGCAACTTTTCACATTATGTACCACCTGATATTTTTCCTTGGGAAAAATAGGGGATCATCAAAACTTTTATCTGCTATATACAATGGTACATTTTACCATGATTTCACTGATGGCAAATAAGCTGATTGTAAAATAAATTAAATATTGAGAACATCTTCTCCATGGATGAACAACAAAAAACCACTATTGAATTTTCTCTAATTAACATATAAAGTCAATTTGGAAAGTGATAAACACAGATGTGGAATTCAAAGAAAGCATTTTATTGTTGCTGCTGTTTAAAGATTCTATTTCTTCATTCCCAGGAGTTTCTAAAAACTATTTGATGCCATTAGAATGTATGGAGGAGAATTTAACAAAGGTTGAGATTTCTGTTTTGTGACAAAAAGTAAATAAGCTTCCATTTCGTGGTCAAAATAAGTAACTATTTGCTTAATATAGTTTTGCTTAATTATTTGCTTAATATAATCCCTGTGTGAAATGGGATTGTAAAAGATTCCCTGCCAAAACTAGTTTCCAATTACTCCATTCCTCAGACAGGAATTTTTTTTGTGTGTGTTATAAATGGAGATTGCTATCATTATCAAATGGAAAGCTGGTTTGGAAAGTTTATTGTATAATACCACTTTTAAAAAAAAAATACCACTTAAAAAAAAAACCTTCTTGAATTGTATATCTTCACACTGAATGAACTCAAGACAGATAAATTGTTATTAACTATTAATTGTATTTTATTAGTTTATTTTTTTAAATTTTATTGAAAATATATTTTAAGAATATAAGTCCACCTAACCACAAGATACAAAATGGATGATGAAAACTTTAAAATTCCATTTAAAGCATGTTTTATGAAATGTAAACAAATTTCTTCTCTTTCTAAAGAGAGACTTTACTAGATTTTATCTAAAGAGAGAGTTTATTAGATTTTATCAAGTAAAATGTGGAGTATTTAACTTATTATTTTTAAAAGAAAGGGGCAAAGAAGGAAGCAAGTGATAAAAAGGAAGGAAGAAGTAGTTGATGCTAAGATAAATCTCAGTAACTTGGTGAAAAAAAAAGTTACTATTAATTTTCAGTCTGTCTTTTTCCAGTGAAAAATTCTAGGCTGTTTTCTAGCTGGATCTCCTATTTTGCTTTTCCCAAACTTGTTGCATCATTCGTCTCCAGAACTTATCCTGGGACCAAGAGATTTCTAAAGGTCTCTGTTCCTCCAAGAAATGTTATGTCTTGAGGTAATAAGATTTGTAAAGGTAAGTTAACAATGCAATTACATAACCAGACTTCAAGAAATTGCACATTGGATCTCTCTCTCCCTCTCTCTCTGCTTCACAGGTTAAAGTCAAGCTACCTGTAAGCCATGGGCAATTATTTCAGTTGCAAAAGATGTCATAGATATTTCTCTGTTTTTTCCTGATACAGGGCACCTATATTTCACTTCACATATTTGACTGACAGCAATGTAAGTCACCTTCGACATCAAACCACAGTGTGCAATAAAGTAGTGCAAGTTCCAGCTTTACTTTCAGGCTTTTCCTTTTTTTTTAATTTCAAAGTCTCCATTTTGTGACAAGAAGGACAAACGTATAACTTATCTCACAGCTGGGAGATAAGTACAGATCTCTTGGCTTTCATTCAACTTACTGTCCTTTCAGATCAGTTAATAGTTCAATATTTCTTGCTCAGTGCCCTAGTTTCCAAGGACTAGGTAACTTAATTGCTTTTCATAGCCAGAAAAAGATCCCTTAATAAAATAAAGTTATAAATAATAACAATAAAGTTATATGGTATTTCGTCATTCAGAGATTGTGACTGAGAGGCAAGCTGAAATATCTTTTCTTGAAATCCCAGATGAGGAATGGGCAAATGTGTTGGCCCTAAGGATGACACAAAATACTGAATCAAGGTCAAATGCACAGAGATATTCACATGCAGTTTCCATGTGAATATCTCAGCAATTTCAGCACAAGTGAATTTTGAAGAAAAAGGAATTAAAGTCACATTCACTCTCTCCTAAGTTATCTATCTTGCAGGTAGTGGGATATTCCGGCCTTGGCCAATTTGCCTCAGCCAACCTGTCCCACAGTTGTCCCACAGCCATGGGACAACTCACTGCAGGACAAGAGTTACACTAATATCAAAAAAATGGTGAAATAGAATCATTAAAGAAAAGATGCAAAAGGATGGACAGAATGAAATACGAATGACAAAAATTAAAATATGTTTTATTTATTTAAAATAATTTAAGTGAATTGTTAAAATGTCCTACCACAAGTTTACTGGGTTGCATTGGTTGCAGCGAATTGGTTGTGGAAGTTGGCCACAGTGAGTTGGCTGTGGAAATGGGAATGATATCCCATTCCATCTGCAAAACCTAGCAACTTATGAGACCTAGCAACCTTTCATAGGATCTTCTCAGTGTCATACTAAAGCATCAGATATACTGGATTCTGTTCTTCAAGGGCTCAATTATGGTTGGGTCTTACAGAATGAGACTGCTCACTAATCACATCGTTTTTACTCTATACAGAAATGAAATTCAATCTGGTTTCTGCACCAGAGGACTCTTACTTTTGGGCAAAGATGCAAGCTTCACTAGCTGCTAAAATTGGAACAGAAAAAACGGAGGCAACAGTGGGCAATGGGCATCCCTTTCCTTAAAAGAAGCAGTGTATAGATGGATAATATCTAATCAGCTATAAAAGCCAACTATCTTTTGTGGGTAGTATTTCAGTCTTGATTTGTAAATGGGTCCACAGTGCAAACCAAATAGGGTCTTTACTCTTGAAATATTGTGAAAATAATTATTTTCATAATGAAAATAATGAAAAAGCTGAAATCAAATATCTCTCATATCAAAATTAATTCCCCAACCTTTTCTGGATAATTCTCATATAAAAGATTTTGATCTTATGAATAGTTGACTCATCTTTTTTTTTCCTTTTCTTTTGTGTTATTTCTCATCAACAATTGGTGGGAAGTTTTTTTGGTTGCGACTAAGATCATTTCACATGCTGTTGTGTGAGCTGCATTCGGTACCAGTCTCCTCCTGGATGAAAATCAAAGTGCTGTTTTTCACTTTTAAGCCCTACATGACATAGGCATATTATTTGCGGAACCATTTCTCCCGAAGATATTTGTTCATTCCACCAGATCCGATAGAGTAGGCACACTCCAGAACAGGGTTCCCCAACTCTCAATCCATGGATTGGTACTGGTCCATGGCATGCAAGAAAATGGGCCATGCAAACAAGTAAAGCCCCATCTGCAGGATGCAGGCAGCATGCAAAACTGTGTCCCCTCTGGTCTGTGGAAAAACCTCTCTTTTTGGAAATGGTCCCTGGTAGCCGAAAGGTTGGGTACCACTGTTCCAGAACCCTTCCCTAAAATGTTGCCATCTTGTGGAATATTTTCCATTGACAGCTTCTACCTTGTGGAACTGTCCTTCACACCCTGTCCCCAGTTCTGGCAGCCTCCATCATCTTAGTATTCTTAAATGCAAGCTTTCATAACCTTTGCTGAAGTGAATGAAGTTGAATCCTGGGGATAATTTTGTTAGATGACTTGGAGGAGGTTGGCTGAGGCACCAGGTTTTTGCCTTTTTTTTTTTTTTGCTTTTTTTTAATGGTTTTTTTGTTTTGTTTTTATTGCTATTGTGAATTGCCCAGTTATATTTCTTAACATGAACTTTCTAAATTAATTAAGTTAAATAAATAAACACATACATAAATGAAACTATCAGAAAGGTTTGTGCTGTTGATTAAACAAATTGTGTTTAATTGTTTAAGATTGTTTCAAAATGTTATTGAGAAAGTTGCTTTGTAGATCATTGAAAGTCATTTTTATTAGTTTTGATTCCATATATCTGCTTAAAAACACCCTTTCAGTGAATAACATAGAATAATTACTGCTTAGAGGCAGCATGAATGTATCAATAGTAGCACTCATATATTACTCTGGAATCAATAAAAATAAGAAATTAAATGTTTCTTTCAAAACATTTAATAAATAGAATCTACCCTTCTGGCTATTTTTAAACCAGTATGGTTTTAATGAACCATACACTTCCATGACTATTGGATATTTCTGCTTCTGGAGTAAAAAAGGAGAAAAATTATGGGAAAGGCCACAAACCAGATCACATTTTGAAACACAGGTCAGATTCTTTGTTTTTTCATTAATTAGGAATAATCAGAAGAAACCTTGAAACACAGCCTCTATTACATTCTTCAGCCTAATGTTTATAGACTTAGTCTGTAATTTCAAACACCCACAGGAATCATTGTCACATCATATGGAAAGTTATATTCTAAATATTTCTAATATATAGAAAGTTATATTCTAAAACATTTGGAGAGCATACATTGTAGAAGCGCAGAAAATCAGGAGACAGGAGACCAGCGTAACTTCAATTCTTTATTCAAGGTATAGATCTATGTAGCCTTTAGCGAGCCGCGGCAGCTCTTCTTATAGAGCTAGCTGGCGGCTCTTACCCAATGACAGCTTTCTGAATCTCCCGTGATCGGTTCATCCAATCATGGAAGATTCCTTACTAACTAATCACCGTTGTGCGTTTCAGCCAATCACAGTGTAGTTCATTTCAGCCAATCAGGTTAGGGTATTCCAAGAATGCTAATATGTAACACCCCTCCCCTCTTGGTATGGTCCATCCTACGTGACATAGTCGCGTAGGTAGGCAGGGCTTTTTACTTGCCTACTTGACCTGCGCAGTTCATTTGCTGCGTGGTCTTCAGCCAGTTCGGAAAGAATCTTCATTGTTCCCGCTCTTTTCCATGGAACTGCCTGGAAGGGTGAGTCAGGCCTTTCGCCGCAACTCCCACCCAGTCTACTGGGTTCGGTTGAGTTGTTGGCTTCTTTGTTCCCAGCCGGTCTTTCCGGGCTGGTTGAGCTAGCTTGACTGTTACTTCCAGGCGAGGTTCCAAGTGGGTCGTCTTCCTCTGGTACCCTCCGGCTGCCTTCATTTTCCGGTGAGTATTGTTGGTTTCTTCTTTTATTTAGCGGTGTTTGTATTTCTGGTTCAGTTTACGTTGGTTAGGCCCGTTCAGTTTGTCATTGTCTTGTAGTCATATTTTCTCTTTCTTTTTGATGATTGTCTGGGGTTTTCCCCCACCTCTAGTTTTTTTATTAGAGTCTGTTTGTGAGTTTTGTGGGTTTTCGGTGCTGTTTAAAATTATTCTTGATTGTATTTGGTCGACATGCCTTTTCCTGTTTCTTCTGTCCTCTATTTCCAGCCGGTACAACCGGGGGCCTGTTACTTGGGTTATTGTAGCGGGTACCCATAGTGGGTCCCCTCAATTTTTTTTAGCAAAGATCATGTCTCCCGGATTAAATGCCCGGTACTAGCTGGATGAGTCTGGTGGTTTTTCTGGATTGTAAGTCAGGCGAAGTCTGTCTAGATGGGATCGGAGTTTTCTTCCCATCAGGAGTTCTGCAGGGCTTTTATTGGTTTTGGCACTTGGTGTTATATGCTGTATTGTTAATAGTTTATTTATTTTTTCATGTACGTTACTAGTGTCCATCTTTTCTAAAGCGTCTTTGGTGTATCTGACCATTCGTTCCACCTGCCCGTTTGCCGGCGGATGAACGGGCGCTGTCAATGCGTGTCAGATTCCCCATTCTGCGAGGAATTGCTCGAATGCCAGTGCCATAAATTGTGGCCCGTTGTCAGATACTATCAAGTCAGGTAGGCTGTGGGTGGCAAAAAGTCTGTTTAGTTGTTTTGTAACTGCCTCCATCATGGTAGATCACATTAGGCTTACCTCCAACCAGTTGGAGTAAGCATCTACTGCGATCAAGAAAGTGTGCCCTTTCGTGGGTCCCACAAAGTCTATATGGATCCTCGACCATGGTTCCCTTGGTGTTTCCCATTGAAGGTTGGTGCTTCGGGCGGGTTTGGTCTGAATTGCTGACATTTGTCACATGTAGCCACCCAGGTTTCAATGGTTCTGTCTATCCCTGGCCGCCATATGTAGCTTCTGGCTAGGGGTTTCATTTTCACAATGCCCGGGTCTCCCTCATGCAACATGTGTAATTTTTTTTTTTTTGTAAGCTGTCTGGAACTACCACTCTATTGCCCCATAGTATACATCCCTTTTGGGAGGATAATTCAGTTTGCTGGTTTTGGAAGGGTTTAAACTGGTCACTGCTTTCTGTTTCTGGCCACCATTTTCCCACCCAGTTCAAAACTCGCACCAGTTTGCCGTCTTTGCTCGTCTCTCTCGCAATGTCTGACGCGGTTGTTGGTAGGTTGGACAATGTCTCTATTTGCAGGGTGGATGTGGTGGGTGCAGGGTCATCTTCATAATCTGTTAAGGGGCAATGGATTAGTGTGTCGGCATGCAAGATGCATTTCCCTGGGCGATATATTAGTTGGTAGGTATTGGCGGCAAGGAACTCAGAGCACCTTATCATCCGGGGAGACAGTATGTTGGGGGTGGCCTTGTTTCCCGCCAGGATCCCCAGTAGTGGCTTATGGTCAATGATGAGGGTGAAGTCCCTACCATATAAGTACTCATGAAACCTCTTCACGCCGGTAACTGCTGCAAGTGCCTCCTTGTTGAGCTGGCTATAACTTCTTTCTGCCTTTGATAGTGTTTTCGAGAAGTAAGCAATTGGTGCTTCTCTCCCGTCTGGCAGAGTATGGCTTAGTATAGCTCCGATGCCGAATGGAGAGGCGTCGCAGGTTACCGTTAGTGGTAGGGTCTCGCTGTACTGGATGAGGACTGAATCGTGATTTCCACAAATACTGTTGACTTCAACAGTTGTAGACATTTTGTTCTGTCTCCAACTTTTTAGAGAAGCTTGTTGAGAAAATGGCAAGAGTGCTGCTGCAGAAGACTCTGGAGCAAGCAGCAAGACTCTGCAGATGCTGCTTCCCCCATCTTACTTCAAAACATGTGAAATGTTAGAAAATTTAAAACTAAGATGTAGTGCAGAATGCTTCCTGGCAATTAATCCAGTGTTCATTATCCCACCACACTTTTTCAAACTCTGCCCTGTGAAACTGCAAGGTTCTACAATAATTTGAAGGAGGTCCATGAGAAATAAGCTGTTCCCACCAAAAAAATCTACTTGAATACATCAAGATTTTTATCACTACAACTTTGCCTCTTGATCATGGGTTCTGATAAAAAATATATTAATGAGCCTTACAAACTGAAAAAGTCTAAAAATCCCTGATCAAAATTATTTTGTCCTGAACTTATTGGTTTTCTCAGTTTCACACATCCTAGTAGTTCCTAAACAACAAAACAACAATTTTCTAAGAAGTTGAAAGAACTCAGTAAAATTGAATATTAGCTGGGAAGATTAGTTTATGTAAACCTTTAAATGAGGCTAATACAACATTTAATTGTACTCTGATTCAGAAACTGAAACATTAATTCCTTTGGTTAGGTTCTATCTTATTAACACCACATTTTGAGCCAAAATTTAACAGGATGATTAGCCTGAACTTATAATAATAGTATTTTAAATATTTCAAGCTATATTCCAATATTTCAAGAAGTTTTGACACATAGTGTATTCTGACCCAAGACATTCTGGCAAGGCAGAAGTTAAGTAGGTTCTATTTATTGTTCATAGTCTCAAATAAAGGTCCTGATGAAGCTCCACTCCAGTCCTCATTTTTTCCTCAGTCTAAATTCCCCAGCTCCACAACTAGGTCTCAGTTGACCCATGAAGCAAAGAAGGAAATAATAATACCCGCAAGTCTAGAGTTACAACAACCAAAGCACAGTCCAAAAGGCAAGTCCAAAGTCCACAAGCAAAGTCCAAGGTTCAAAATCCAGAAACACAGATCAAAATTCAAGAATCAGGATCCAGGAAGCCATCAAAACCAGCAGGTGTTCCCGACAAGAATATCATCTCCAGCATGTGATCAAATCACCTTTTCCAGCTTTTCTTTTGAGGAGGAGAGAGGCTACTTCCTTGCAAGCAGTCTTGCTGATCTTCTCTGTGGCCATGGATTGAATGGGTGAAGCAGTTGTTTCTTGTCAGAGGTGGTCTGGAGCCTGTTAACTCTGCTGCCCTTTGCAGTTGCTCTGTAACTGCAGGTGACTCTCTGTCATTCCCATACACACTGCCAGATGGCCTTGGGACAGCCTTGTACTCAGCCCCTGGACTCTTTACTCAGACTGTGCCCTCCCCATAAGATGGTCCATGTTCCAACTCCTCCTTCTCTGAACTGGGATCTGATGAACCCATGACATAGGGGGATGGCAAAATTTTCTGAATTATAAAAAGATAAATCCATACTGATTTGTAGCAATAAATTGCTAATGTACGAGGGATGCCAACATTTATTTACCTATTTAACTGTGTATGGATGGATGGATGCATGCATGCGTGTATGTATTTCTACTTAATCGGGCAAGGAACAGAACTTTTAAGTAATTCAGTCAAAATGTTGGATTATTATATTTATGACAATTTTACATATGTTTTTTAATTATTTTTATTAATCCAATACATTATTATAACTATCCATTTATAAACTAACTTGAAATAATAACATAAATACAAAATACTGGGAAAACTGGGCCACAATTATGGAGATTTTTATTCATAAAATGTAGATAAATAACAGACACTGGAAATCTGTAGGCAATCCACAAAATCAGACCAATGGAAAAATTCTGAGTTTTTTTGTTTTTTAAATGATACTTAGAAGTCTCCACTTACATGTTTCTAAAACCTGACTTTAAATGTTAATGGAAAAAAATAAGTATTGAGCTTTGGGTTAACAATGTTTATTTTAATATGCAAATTATGTTAGTAATTGAATAACGTAATTTATTTGTATGATGCTAATATTCAGAGCATACTTTGCATTGTGATTAATTTAAAAATACAGTAATCCAATTTATTCTTAAAATCCCTTTCTAGTTTGATTTCTTTTCACCTATGATACTATCTTTTCTTATTGGAAATAGAGGAGGAACATGCTACCTAGGTTGTAATGAGACAGAAGAAAAGTGAGATGGACCCTTCAAAAGTTTTTCGATTTCAGTCTGATTTAGCCTGATTTTATGTTGCACCAGAGAGAGTGTCAGAATAAGGAATGGAAGCAGTTTCTCAAGTGGTTAAGACTAAAGCCCTTTCTCTTTCATACCAGTTTGGGGGTTTCTAAAAAAATATGCAAAAGACCGAAATGATAAACAAGGAATCTACCTCTTTTAGCAAAAGTATGCAACATGTCACTAACTGAATCTCCTCACCAGGAGATAATAAGATAGTCAATGGAACAGCAAATGTTTTAAAAGAGATTTAAGAGGAGGACCACAGTCCTGAGAGCCTAATAGCCCTGAAAAAATTGAAGTGAAAGGTGCTTTGGGAATGTAAGGTGTGAAATGGCCCTAAATGAGAAGAGACTAATAAAGCAATGAATGAGGGAATTATATGAATGATTTTCCAATAAGAACAAATCTGGACATGAAGTTAGGGGAGACTGCCCTTATTAATGTACAGAAAATGCATAACCAGATTTTAAAAGAAACACTGAATGTAGCAAGGTTCAACACTCCACAGGCTATTAAGTAGCCATTACCATGGAAACTGTAGAGAGAGGCTCACTAGAATTTAATGGAAGTAAGGATTACAATCAGCAAGCACTTTTGGTGCCTACTTATTGGTATATGTTACAAAAAATAAGCTTGTATTTAAACTATTAGAAATATAAAATAAACATTCTTATAGTAGGGGTCAACAGATGATGACCAACTACAGAATATAGCTTGAGAAAGTCAACCTTCTAGTCACAATGGTAAGTTGACTCTAAAGGGCAATGACATTGTTTATGATATGACACAGAGGGAGTAGCAGCAATATTGAGAAACTGGTCATATAATGCTGAAAATTTTCAAGGAGGCTAATGTAGACTGTAGTTACAAAATAATTTCAAATATCAAAAAAGTAATTTTCAATATACTCAGAGTAATAATAAAATTCCATGGCAGAAGAAGCTGACAAAAAAGGATCTCAAGATGGTTGTGCATTCCTACCATCTCCCATGGCAGGGAGAAATGCTCAAAACATTCCAGTAAGAAAGCAAAATGAAGCCTTTTTAACTGAGAAAGAAGCCAGAATGGCAGCTCAGAAAGTTTAACTTTGAAAGCCAGAGATCTGTTTTGAAAACAAATCATATGGGAGGTGAAAGGAAGATCATTTTGAAAGAATGATTCCAGCAGCATTGCATTGCTAATTGTAAAAATACCTAAGTTCAGGATGCACTGAGGCTAACAAAGGGCTATCAAACCCACAGCCCTGGGCCAGATGTGCCAGTGCTTGCCCCATTCATGCCGAGTTTAGCAAAGGGGAGGGAAAGTCTCAATATGTCATGTGACGATGCTGTAATGACGTGAGTTGGACCCCTGCACTTGCCGGTCCAATCCTTCTTACATCATACTCAGAGTGACTTTCCCAACCTGGGAAAAGTTTCTGGTGGCTTCCATAGATCACTGTGTTAAGCCTGGGTTCCCCAACCAGGGTTAGGTAGACAAGCTAAACAGAATGTGCAGCGTTAGTCAGATAGGCACACAGATAAATGAGTGAGCTAAGCTTGTATGTTTATTAACATACAGTAAAAATAACAGATACGCTTGTGCTATCAAGAATATATTTTATTCCAGTATAAGTTTATAGCATAGTCAAAAACAGTCCTATATTCATTTACCATGTAGTCAGTCCATTCAGGGATATTCAGTTAGCAAAGTCCATGTAGAATATCCTATTGTCAGTTCACATAAATCAGTCCGTTGTTGTCTCTCCCGTTCGAGCAATGCAGTCTTGCTTCCAAGCAGTAATCAGGGATCATCAAAGCCAGAGAGAGAGAGAGCAAGCTGTAGCCTTGCTACTTTTATATGGTTTTCATAACCACACCCACAATTGCTATTTTACATTTAAAGCTGCATACACTAACTATGATTCATAGTTAGTATTTCACCTAAAACAGTTAGGGTGAACAATGTTATCCCTAACACACTGTATAAATCCTTCTTGGGCCTTTGTTTTGCCAGGAACAGCTGTATGACACATATTGTAACTTGGAAAATTTGATTGCAACTCATTAACTCCCTTCCCTGATTGATCAATCTTCTTTCATCAGATATCTATGCTCAGATCCATCCACAAAAACAAATGAAATTGTCTTGCAACAAATATCATAACATTTCCTCATGTTCTAATCATTAATGTCCATGAGAAGACAACACTGGCAAATGTCATAATGTGTCTTTATTTATTAATTAAATTGTTGTGCCATTCATCTCACTGGTACAGTATTGTGACATCATAATGCCAAAGTTGTCCTTTGGTTTTTACATTAATCTGTACAAACTTTCTACAATTCATAACTGTTCAGAGCAGTAGTGTTTTATATAGAAAGATAGGTAATGATAGGGAAGCATGGTATTTGGGGCTCATGTTCGCAATATGACTAATTGGTAGATGGTTCATTTATCATGCTGTCCTATCATGTTGCTTCATCATAGCAAGAGGGATTTCCTGGGAGGGATGAATGAAGGATTCTGAGAATGTTCAACAAAAATATATTGAATGAAACTATATAAGCCAATGTTACTATGTAAGAAAAAAGATTCACAGACTCATAGTTGCAAAAATGAAATTAAAGTATAACTTGGAATATAAGGAGAATGAGATATGTCAATGTAGTGAAGGGAGAAATAAATCATGGTCATTTTAAGCATTGAAATGAATGGAATTGGACACTTGCAGCCAAAATATTTTGTTTGTTACTCAGGAGATGAAAACAAAGAAGGAAAATGCTATTTTCATCGTAACAAGGGATTTAACATCAACAAGACTTGGGTACAGTGCAGTCAATGACTAAATAATACTGAAAACTCTTTAATATGATGGTTATTCAAATGTATACTCCAATATCTGATGACAAATAAAAGGAGGTAGATGAATTTATAATTCATTGAAATGAACAGAACCTGCAAGCAAGATATGTTGCTTGTTGTTAGAAATCAGAATGCCAGAATGTTGGAAAGAGTAAGAAGGGAAACTTTACTGACTGTATGGCATAGAAAACAGAAATGAGCCAGTTTCTGCCAATCTGATAATTTCTTCATTATAAACAATAAAATTACACTTATATACATGATTTTCTCCAGATGGAGTACAGAGACATTAATTATATAATTTTACAATGAGGTGAAAAAACTCAGTTCTAGCAACAAGGACAAGGCCAGAGGCTGACTGGCAACAAATCACAATTTGCTCATATGGAAGTTCCAAGTCAAGCTAAGGCAGAAAAACACAGCTAACAAATTGATTATAATATAATATTCACCATATATACACAATTTACAAACCAAACATTAGAAGTTGCTTTGAAGTTCTCAACTTTATTGAGAGAATTAGAAGTACTTTGCAATGAAAGAAGTTGTTAGGGATGAATGTGAAGAAACAGAAGAAAACAACCAATGTCAGAACAAACAGTGTAAATACATAAATGAAAGTGTAAATAAAGACAAAAATCTTTCTGGAAGATTGGTAGAGATGGAGCTAATTTCACCTTGGGACTATTAAATTATAATATAAATATATTTGTAAACATAAAAATATGTATATTTACCATTTCTTTCACATTTATCATTTTCCACAGCTAGGCTGTATTTGAAATAACTCATGAAAAAAAAAGTTGAAATACAATTATCAGTCAGATATAAAGTAGATTCTTGAAAACAGTTCATGAAGGCTTATGATATTTAAATAAGATAGATGGCATGTGAAATATAGTAAAAATAAGAGTGTCAATATTATCAGTCTAATATTATTTCATTTGCTTTTAACTAGTACATTATCACATGTTTTCTGGGGTCTGTAGGAGAGAGTGTACATCAGGTGTGATAAGATGGGTCTCTCTTTGACCATTGCCACAACTGATTGTGTGGATGAAATTCATGAAACCTGCTTTGTTGATGACTGGTGCATAAAGACAGTGGCCTACCATTGTTGCTGAACAAATTTTTAACACTTGTACCTATCAGTCTGAATAGACTGGAATATTTTACTAGCCTGTGCCAAATACCAAGCTCACAGATTCAAAAATCATTGCTGATGCTACCAAACTCACAAATGTAAATAGCTTCAAATAGTTGCCAACAGTTCCCAAACATGAGAAGAATCATTTCAAGTAATGGGGGTTTAATTCCATGATCAGGAAGGCCAAGTAGGCACTGGGACGGATTGGTCAATCAATAAACCTCTGTGTCACCTCAAAGTTACAAAGCTCTACAAAGATATGGCTATCCTTTCTCTCTTATATAGAAGTGAGTCCTGGAGTCTGTACTAAAGGTACAACACACACATGGACAAATTTCACATGTGCACTCTTAGAATAACATCAACAATTACTATAACAGTGAATTTCCACTGCCCTACAGTATTAGACTCTGCTTCTAGACTGGGACAGCACAGTCATCTCTGTGTCCACAAATGAATTGCACAACAGAGTACTTTCTAAAGAGGGACATGATGTAATCTCTGCCATTATGCTTGTGAATATCACATGACACACACACACACACACACAAATAAAAAAATGTATTGCGATACCACAATGTACTTTTCATCATTGCCCCACTCCATTCTGTAGATATCTATGTTTGAAATATTGCTTGAATTTTCCATCACTTTTACTCTTTTGTAGACATTTGAAACTCAGTTGGCAGCTGAATCACCACCAGTTCTCCCTTAAGAAATCCAGCCACTCATTCACTTTTATGCCACTCATTCACAATGGATTCAGGTACCCAATACATTGGCATACAAAATAAAGAACCCCCTTTTCTTTAAAAAAATGTGTAAGCCAAATGTGCAAACCATGTTCCTGGCAACCCTCCTTCAATTTTAATATACAACCTTTCTGTACATGATGGAAGATAGTCCAAGAGTGGAATATTTGCTTGGGAAAAAAGAGTGGTGGAACCTACTGAAAATGTTGCTTCCAAGTTCCTTTCGGATGGCAATCCTTTAGGGCAGGGGCTGTGAAACTTATGGTCCATGGGCCAGATGTGTCATGCACTGGCCATACCCATGCCCAGTTCAGAGAAGGGGAAAAAAGTCATGATACGTCACATGACACCACTGTGACAATGCAAGTTTGACACCCCTGCTGTAGGGTCATGATCTGTCTTGACAAATAGATAGGGAGGAGGTGATTAGTCAAATAATCAGAACTGGAAACATTTTGGGCGTAAAGACAACAAGCAGTACCTTCAACCACACACAAATCTAATTGACAATCAACACAGCTTCCAAAGCAGTAGATTGCCTGAGTTCATTGGGACACACCCATCATTTCCTGGGACACCATATTATAGACCAGATGTGGCTTCTGAATGTTCTCCAAGGGCCACTCCTACCAAGATCATTGATCCCTGGTGACTAATCAGCTTGGCGAATCATACAGTCAATGTGCTATGTGCTAATGTTCTAATTCCACTCCAGATTTGCTGGTTGCATGATAACATTTATAAAGCTAATTCAGACCAAGGGAAATATTTTCTGCCATTACTTGCTGTGGTTGAATGTTTTAATTCTTTGTCTTATATTGCCTTGAGAATTTGCCCAAATGGAGTTGCTTTTCACAGCGAATGATGGTTTTTATGTAAAGCATTTTCCACCACCCCTTTGGCTCAGTTCTGGTTTTAATCATGTTTGCTTAAGGAGTCTGACTTTCCCTTACCATCTGATGGTCATATTAGCATAACAAGCAGTGTTGTCTGCTCTGTTACTGCTTTTCTTTCTCTAATTACTATTTTGGATAATTTTTGGTGTTCATTGGTAATTTTGACTCACAGCTGCTGCCTCTCATTTGATTTGTTTATTTTCTATAGGGCAATTTATATTAGGAAAATGAATTTCATTAGACTGGAGTTTTTATGTATCTTCTGGGAGTGTAATCAATTTCTAAGGGTTCTTATTTGCAAGCTTTTCTTGTAATTATTTGTAAAGAATGTAAATGTATTGCTGGGTGCATTATTTTCTTTAAAAATAATCCAAGTTCTTGATTGATTTCACATTGGATGAATACTTTGCTTTTGTTGTTTTTAATCTTGTTTTTCCCCTCATCCTTCAGGATGTGATCCTGCCAAACCTTCAGATTCTAAGGAATGTGATGTTTGAAATCAGTGATTTTTTTTTAAATTGTTTTACATTGATTGGATAGTGTGAATACAGCCTCTTTCATGGTTCTGCTTGATATTCAAAGATCTAGATAATAAAAAGTGTTGATCTCTCTCTCTCTCTCTCTCTCTCTTTCTCTCCCTCCCCCCCTCTCTCTCCCATCCTCTACAATTCAATGCAATAATGAATGTTTAGTGCTATACAAAATCAAGACACTAAAAAGTATGACATTGGGATGTCCCTTGGATTGGAGAAGTGTGTCCAGTTACAGTCCAGAGAGGAAAGATAATTAGATGATGTGGAACTACCAGTGGGCCAGATAGCAAACATACAGCCCAGGTATAAGTATATTGCTATCCCTCAATAAGAAATCAAAAACAGCAAAATCCAAATGCCACCAAAGTATAAGACCAGTCGTGGTCTTCAATTTTTTTAACTACTGGTTCTCTGCCATAATGACCAGCTGGGTAGGTGTGGTTAGGTGGTCTTATGACTGAGTGGGCATGGCCAACTCAATGTCACTTACATCAAGGGGTGCCTCGCCTCGCCCACCCTCTCATGACCATGGGGAGGCTACAATGGTCATAAGTTTGAAAAGTGGTCATAAACCACTTTTTTCAATGCCATTGTAATTTTAAATGGTCACTAAATGCACTGTTGTAAGTCAAGGATTAGCTGTACAAAAATACAAAAAGCTTCTTTGCTTGCAAAAAGCTGCTTTAAATACCAGTCATTAGATTAGAAATGGGGGAATACATATTGAAGATCAATGAGTCACAGCCACCAGGGAAACTTAAACCATTCTATCTGAATGCCTTTCTGTTCTTCAGCAATACCTGAACCCAGAGTTACAAATCAGTCAGTTTGCCAGAGCACATTGAGGAATTAAAATTGTTAAAATACAAGGATAACTATCAGCAGCCAAGTTATTCTTGCTCATAAAGTGAAACCCTTTAGCAGAGAGATCATTTAAGCTCTCCAGAAAGTGGGTAGGCATATTTGGGCTACAAAATGCTGAGATAAAGAGACAAATTAACAAATTAACATCTTGGGTGAAGGCTAATCCCATTCTGCCTTTGTTCAGACCTTACTGCAGGGAATTTTTGCCTATGAATACAGCTATTTATCTCTTTATCTCTTAAGTGCTGACATCTTCTGTGGGTTATTAAGGAAGGTAGAGGCTGCTTTCTCCCTCTAAGAAAAACATTTTTCTCCATTTCTCATTCAGGGAAATATATTCTTTCTTTTTAATATTTCTCAAAATATTTCATTCTTCTAGGAGAGGGGTGGGTGCTAACTTTCTATAATTGGTGCCATGTTACTATGCCATATTATCATGAGAGAAAACTAAAACAAATTGGAAGGAGGACCCACTTATTATCAGTGAGTAATCATGTGCCTTGCCCACTCCGAAGCAATGCAAGAGACTCCTGTCCCAAAGGTGCTTTTTCAAGAGACAACTGGACTTTCTGGAAACCATGACCTGGATGAATGAAGAATCCCCATAGACAAGAAACTCCTGTGCTCAGTGAACTGACAAAGCACAGTTTCCCACCCAGGAGAAGTAATCATTAGATCCATTTGCATAACTTAAAGATAGCAGCTTGTCTCACTCACCTCACAAGATATCCTTAGGTAATCATCCAGATTTAAGAAAAGATCACATGCTTCCAAAAAGGCAGTAAAAAAAATCAGACAGAATGCCAAGCTTGCATCCCACCTCTCAGCCAATTCTTCTATGGCTATGCCAACCATCTATAAATAGTGTAGCAGCTGTGTTAGAAGTATACCCCCAAAAGCTTAAAACAACCCTTTAACAATCTTTAAGAAAGTCAAGCCCCAGAAATAAAAGTACCACAAAAAACTCCAGATGGAGGGGGGACTCTGGAGACAGAACAGAAAGTCTGGGCATACTGCCAAGAACTATTAAGGCTTACAATGTAACAACTTAACCCAGAGGCAGATTCTGAAAACACTTAAAGCAGCAGGGCAATTAAGATAAGGATTAGGCTAGAAATGCAAGCATACCAGAATGTTTCCTTCCTGCCTCCCTTGCAGAATTAGCCCTGTAAAGTGGGAAAAGATTTCTTCCAAAAACCGGTTCTCTGAACTGCTCAGAAAATTAATATCCAGTTCAGGCAGCCTATCTCTGATTTAAATCCTTTTAACCACATGTTTTCCCATTGTTCTATCCATATATTATGTGCAAATGAAATGGCTATTGAAGGTGGTTATTTGTTCTGTGGTTGCTTGGAACTCCTGAGACAACTTATAACACCCCAAAAGGGCCTTTCTTCTGAACAGGTCATGTCAAATGAAGTGAAAGTCAGTCATATCAATGAAGTCAACACATGAATCACTGAAAACAAAGCAAGATTCCCAAAAAATCCTGACAGCTGACCTATGAAGGATTCTCAAGAAAGACACAAAACAATTTCTACCCCTTAAAGTTCATGGCATAATGCAATAGGATGCTGTTGTATCAAGAAATTGTTGGATAAAATAATTATAGCTCTTTTTTTTTTAGTATCTATTAAATGTAGCTATGTGGTAAAATAACTTCATGCACTTTCAAGGCCAAAAGTTTTGGGCAAAATTTAAAATGTGTGATCATCTAAATGCATTAAATTTCAAAGCAAATTTAAAATATAACAATGCTTAATAACATGGAAATACCAGAGGTGGTACTCAGCAGGTTCTGACCAGTTCTAGAGTACCGGTAGCAGAAATTTTGAGTAGTTCAGAGAACCAGCAAATACCACCTCTGACAGGAAATTTTACAGCATCCTCCCCCTGTCATGCCAACCAAGCCATGCCCACACAACTGGTAGTAAAAAAATTTGAATCCCACCACTGGGAAGTACTGATTTTCTAAAATTATTTATCAAGTTATAGATGAATGCACACTATTTACAATGCCATAGACAATGCTAAATAAAAAGAATCACACATAAAGCTGAATTGTTATACTATGTTAAATATGTAAGAATGTATCTAATAAATACTAAAGTGGCAAAGTGTTTTCAAAATATTTAGATTCCATTAGCTGAATGCTCAAAACTAATATAGCTCTGCTGGAAAAAAAATAAAATAATAAATGCAAGTGGTTAAATAAACTTTTTCTTCTTGAACCCACAAAGAAATGCCATTCTAAATGAGTTCTCAGGAATTATTGACAATTATTGCTCAGTTATTATCATGGATCTCTCAGTTGCTTCTAATACAACCCTTAGAAATGGTTCAAAATCTCTAATTTAACACTATCAATTTAAATTCAAGGTTAGAATTCACCATCAACTTCTTCTTGAAGAAGAATATGCCAAGACTTTATACATATTGGCTAAAGAGTGTCAGCTGATAGCTCTGATCAACTGGTAACTTTTGACTGATTGTTGATACTGGAGAGGGGAAAGCAGTGTTATTAATTGTTATGGTTTTTTTTGTGAGATGGGCAACCACATAAATTGTCATACATACAATGCAATACAGTACAAAAATTATTTTGACCAAGGCTTCCAAATTTGTTTCAATAAAGGAGAATATTTATAGCTCAGGTTTGAAATGAGGGGTCCTTGGTGCTCTCTGGGTTGCTTGTTTTCTTGCAGATGTTTCCTTATAGCACTGATGATGTTAAAATGAAATGTCTGCAAGATAACAAGCAAACTCAGAGAGCACCAAGGACCCCAGATTTATTTACATGTTTTAAATTATCTGGAACTCAATTCTCACTGTTAGTTATAGACTATGCCTGTCTGTACCCTATTCAGTTTCAGGAACAATATCATAGGAAATCAACTCCTTTGCATTCCATGTTCAGTAGTATAACGCTCTGAATGGAAATTCTATTATGAAAAGGTTAAAGATTTCTAGTTATAGCTATTCTATATGAATAACAAACAGAATGCTTTTTTGATAGCTCTTTTATAGCTTGCTATAGCTGGATTAAACTCAAGTGCAAAAAGACCTTAATTTTGTTTATCATCAGTGTGACATTGTTTAACAGATGTTTTCTGGAAACTATTGTAGTCTTTCGAATTTATCTCTCTATAAAATGTAGAAAATATCTCTGGTTAATAGCCTGATTAAGCTTAATTCTTTTTTCAATCACATGTATCATTGTTGTAGCAACTTTGAATTCAAATAATAAAAATGATTAAAAGCTGTTGTGTTTTGACTCTGAAGACTTGAATATCAGGAAGGTATTCTGATAATTTTCACTTTCAAACAGAAAGAGCTAAATTCACTTGTGCTACTTATTGCAGTGGTGGAAAAAAGCGATGGGAAAAAATCATATACTGCTCGTATATTAAGAATAATCATTGCAAACTACAATTGTTGGCTCTGTAGAACATTAAACTCAATAATATGATTTAAAAATTCCAGTGTGGGTTCATGTATCATTCTGAGTCATAAAGTGGTAGTTTGGTTTTGACTTATCATGTTTTATGAATCCTGGTTATGGAGCAAATTAAATATTTATATGACCATACCCTTGATTAGGGAAATTAATATTATCAGACTCCCTTTCTCATAGAACTGTTTTTGCAGATGGTTGTATGAAATTGTTGTGAGTCATCACCTTCTATGGATCCAAAAGAGTAGTGAGTCTTTGAAATTGCTAGTTGTCATGAAAATGCTTATTTTTGTTTAATAAAGTTTCTGAACATCTATCCTATGGGGTTGAGAGTATCATCAGCTTAGTCAGTATAATCCCCTACCAGTGGAAAAATTCTGTTAGAAATATCTTTGAAAATATTGTTCCAAAAATGTGTCTGTTTTTTTAAATACATCCATTGTAGTGAAAAGTGACATTCCATTGTTGGTCTGAAATTGCTGTAGTGGACTTAGATCAGAACTATAAAATCTCAAGCTAGATTGTGAAACTCCTCTTTCAGAGTTATACTGGTAGATCAGTGGACAATGGCAACTGGAGTAAGATTGAAGAGGAAGAAAGTGCAGGAGAAAATAAAGATTCTAGTGAAAGGATTTAAAAAGAATAGTTGGAAAAATGGTATCCCTCATAACAGCTGATAATCAAGAATAGAATAATGAATTGGGGTTGGAAGTTTCTGGAGAGAGATTGAAAGGAAGAATTAGATCAAGAGGGATGAAATTAGAAGAGAAACTTAAGCCATGTGGAGATAAGTTAGAGAAAACCTAAGCCCAAGTAATCTCTTAGGCATGTGGCCACAGTTATAAAGGGGCAAAGGAAAAATGGAGGGGGTTGATTTATTTCCTTTTATTAAATTTATATGCCACTTATATGATTCCATGGGTGTACCTCTGATTTGTTAATATATTTGTCCATAGTATTGAGAGAAGGTAGTGAGGCACAAGCAAGTGAGGTCTGTGATTCTGGGTATTTCAGTCTTATTATATTTTGCTATGTTTGGTGCATTCATATGAAGAAACTTTCATGTTTGCATATTCAGATCTATTCACTTTTTCCTATACTCACTGTAAATAAAGGAATGCATTTAGCATGTGTTTTTTTTTTTTTAGATAATGTGTATTGTGAAGTACAACTGCCATGGATTCTTTGCTATTCCTGGATCTATGAATAAAAAGAATGCTATGATATTGAATGAAATTATAATCTCATCTTCTGCTATCTTTGATTTTCTGGAGGCATAGTACCAAGTTGCTTAAAAAAGTAAAAGTGGGGAATTGACAGAACATTTGGATCCTTTTTGAGATGTCCGACTTCCTTTGAAAGTTCTTTAGATAAACTGTATGTTGGTATCTCTGGTGACGATACAAATGGAAGAACAGGTATGTCCAGGGATGGGATTCAATTTTTTTAACAATCGGTCCTGTGGCCGTGGCTTAGTTGGTGGGTGTGGCTTGGTGGTCATGTGGCTGGACATGGCCAACTCAACATCACTCACATAGAGGCATGCATCTCCTTGCCTGGCCTCTCATGATTGTGGGGATGCTGCAACAGTCGTAAGTGTAAAAAATGGTTATAAGTCACTTTTTTCGGTGCCATTGTAACTTTGAATGGTCACTCCACACAAGCAAAGTACAAGCAAAGGAGGGGAAAAACTCCAGAGAAGTTCCAGAGACAGGAAGTCTAGTCCTGCCAAGAATGTAATAAGGATTAACGGAGAGGCAGTTTCTGTAAGCAACACCAGAATATTTCCTTCCTGCCTTCCTTACAGGATTAGGCCATTAATTTCTTCCTACAACTGGTTCTCTGAACTGCTTAGACTGTTAACAACCAGTTCTAGTGAACAGGTGAGAACCTGTAGAATCCCACCCCTGGGTATGTCAGACTTGTGTTGTTTGAAGCGAAAAAAAGAAGCATGAGACACTGCTTTCATGTGCTATTGTTCTTGTCCTGTTTTCATGGTTAAGTCATTAAAGGTTCCCTTAATCAGGCTGTCTAGTTTCTGTATTGGTCTTGTATTAACTGTAATGTAGGTTTCCTTTTCTTCAGTAATTTTATGGCTTTTGTATGTATAAGATGTATATGCATTTGTTTTTGCTGAACCAAGACTTGCTGACAGAATACAAAGCAAACAGGTGGATGTGGAATGATGGGCTGAAAATTATTGATGGCTTTTTGGATTTGTTAATGATGTGATGTTGCATGATATGATATAATGTGAATACATTCTGATTCCAACAGACTATGAAAGACTTAGTAGAGGTCACAGGAAAATCTTTCAAGATAAAAGAAACCAACAATTTGATAAAGATTTATACTTATAATTGAATGGTCCATTGTTAATCCAAATAGTTAAATTATTGGTAACTTTGGCATCAAGCCATTGATAGTATGTGCCAGATTGGTTTGCAACACAACCATGATCATCCATGCTTTTACTGGGGATAGCAGACCTGGACTGCATTACCAAAACATGTTTGGACAAAGAATTTAATATGGTCTCTTAATTCTGCCCTTTTGGTATAATTGTGGTGGAACCATGGCCTAGTCACAGATTTGATATTGTACTGTATATGTACTTGATTTACTGTTAAAGTTGTGTTGTTGTTTTTTATTTTGACAGTTGAATAAAGCAGAATAATCTGAAACTTTTGGATTATTTATGAAGAGCTCATGGTACTAAATTTCATAATGCATTTTACTGTTTTGCCCTAAGGATCACATCATGTTGCACTAGAACTTTTTCATACTTGCGTAATGATTAAACATGCCTTTACTTTATACATTAACTGCATATTACCATTGATTTCTTGAAGGGAATGCTTAAGAGTGATGTGATATATAGTTTCTCCTTCAAGGAGACCCTATTAATTAAAAATTTTAGTCCAATGATAGCTTTCCAAGCAACAAATATATATACCAATGGAACAGTTGTCTTCCCCTGATACTGATAAATCTAATTCTGACAAAAATATGAATAGATTACATACAGCAATGTACAGAAATATCTAATGGCACCTAGGGGTGAGACTAGGAACAGCTAATGATTATTATGAAATTTGCATAATATGTATACTTGAGGGAAATAATATTCTACTGTTCACAGTAATTATTTCAACTTCAAGAAAGTTCTCAGCTAAGAGATTTTATCAATGCTGCTTTCCAACTGCAATATTAAAAAAAGGAAAAGAAAGAAAAAGCATTATGCAGCCCATGAAAGTATTAAACTATTTCCCATTTGTTTTATTTGGCCATGTCCCAAAGTTTCTTGACCTTATTTTAAGTACCGGAATGAAGTTATAACATTTTAAAGATTCCAAGATCAAAAAGATGTTGAATATTTGCAGTTTCTTGCTATTTATATTAAATGGTACTAAGAGTTGAACTCCATTCTTTTAATCTTATATTTGTTCAATTTAAGAGTAGATCAGAGTGTAGATTGCTGTCCATCCAACAACATGTGCATTCAATCATATTGCCAAAAGAATGTCATTTTATTAAGGTATTTTCCATTTATTAACATTTAAAGTTGATATTGTAAGCTATCTATACTGACATAATATTTCTAGATATGAGTGTTGAAGACTGGTACAAACATGACAAAAAATGACCAAAAAGTGCATTGCAACATCCTTTTGGAAATTCTAGCCTTTCATAATACTGCTCAAAACCATGCTGTTGAGACCATACTTGCAATATTGTGTCCAGTTCTGGTTACCACAACACACACAAAAAGATGTTGGGACCCTAAAAACTACACAGGGAAGAGCAGAAAAGATGATAAAGAATCTGGAGGCTAAGATAGATCTCTCTTGCCTATTGAAGACAATTGCAGGGGGGAATATGACAGCTGTTTTCCATTACTTGAAGGCTGCCACAAAAAAGAAGGATTATTTATTTATTTATTTATTTATTTATTTATTTATTTATTTATTTA
>BLBF01000005.1:36835660-36863710 GCA_015471245.1 Laticauda colubrina | reverse complement strand
TTATTTATTTATTTATTTATTTATTTATTTATTTATTTATTTATTTATTTAGATTTGTCAATCGCTTACAAGATAATAGGTATAAGGATAAACATAGTTATGAATACAAGAAATGAGTACATATAAGAAAAATAAAAGAAACAATAGGACAGGGACAGTAGGCATGTTGGTGCGCTTATGCATGCCCCCTACAGGAAAGGGGTTTCCTTTCTCTTAGGAAAGGGGTGAACTCAATAATAGACAGTCTGGTTTGGGGAAGAAACCACAGTCAGGGAGAGTGTTCCAGACATAGACCACTCTATTGCTGAAGTCGTATTTCCTGCAATCAAGTTTGGTATGATTAACCTTGTATCTATTTTGTGCTCTTGTGTTGTTATGGTTGAAGCTGAAGTATTATTGACAGGTAGGACATTGCAATGTATGATTTTATATACCATACTTAGATCAGACCGAAGACGGTGTAATTCAAGGTTTTCTAGGTCTAGAATTTCAAGTCTGGTGGCATAAGGTATTCTACAATGAGTAGAGGAGTAGAGAACTTTTCTTGTGAAATATTTCTGGACTTTATCAACTGTGCTAATATCAGATAAATAATGTGATGAGCTGTATTTGAGTATTGGTCTAGCAATTTTGTATGCTCTAGTTAGTAGGGTGATATTACCAAAGAAAAAGCTATGTAGGATAAGGTTAACAACTCTTAATGCCTTTTTGGCTATGTAAATACAGTGGGCTCTAGTATTTAGATCATTAGAGATGAGTATTCCATCTTTATAGAGCTTGGATCATCAACAAGGTCTTGACTATTCAGCTTGTATTTTATTTTCTGATTTTTTTTTCCAATATGTAAGACAGAGCATTTATTTGTTGAGATTTGAAGTTGCCCTTTGTTTGACCATTCTGATACATAATCAAGATCTTTTTGAAGATAGCAGTATTGTCTGTGATATTGAACAGCTTCACATAATCAGCAGAGAGAACACAGCTGCTTTTAATATGATCACTGAGGTCATTTATGTAGAGTATGAAGAGAGTTGGTCCTAGAACACTGCCTTGGGGGACACCACTACTGGCAGGTACAGAATTTAATAGGACACTCCCAATTTTGACTATTTGTTGTCTGTTTGACAGGAATGCTTCTATCCAGTTATGCAGGTGTCCAGAGATACCATAAGATTTTAGTTTTAATAGTTTGTCATGTACCACTGAATCAAAGGCTTTACAGAAGTCTACATAGATTGCATCTATTGATTTGCCCTGATCGAGTTGTGTAGTCCATATGTTTTTACAGTGTAAGAGTTGCAGATTAAAGGATAGTTTTATTCTGAAACCAAATTGTTTATTGGAGAGCAGGTTGTTTGTGTCTAAGTGGAGGATAATGGATTGGTTAATAATTGATTCCATGACTTTACAGGTGATGCAGCATAAGGAGATTGGTCTGTAATTTTCAACTAGGCTGGGGTCTCCCTTTTTGAAGATGGGGATGACCATGGCTTGTGACCATAGGTTAGGAAAGGAGCTGTCCTGAAAGATTTTTCAAAGATTATGCTAAGAGATTCTGCTATGGCAGTGGATAGCTTTTTGAAGAAGTAGGCACATATTCCATCCGGTCCAATAGATAGAGATAGTTTTAGATTGCGTAGTGCTTTTTCAACATTGTCTTCTGTAAAATCAATATGCATTAGATCATTGTAGTTTTCTGTGGTTCGGCTAGGAAATACTGGGCATGATCCATTGCTGTTTACAAATACTGAGCCAAAGAATGTGTTAAAGATGTTGGCTTTAATAGTGTCCTCATTGCAGTCTTTACCATTAGTTCCTTTCAGGGGTGGGATGACCTTGAGTCTTTTAGTTTGTTGTTTACAAAATTGTAAAAAGCATGGGTGGAATTGGTGCATAGAAGGTTTTCTTCTTGTTTAATGTGATAATTGGTGCATTCAGTCTTTATCTGGTGGCATAAATTTTGTATCGGCTTTTGAAGTAGACAACGTGACCAGATTTGTTTTTCCGCCAGAGTGATCTCTTTTTGGATTGAAGTTTCCTTATTGTTATGGGTGATTTTTTTTTTTTTTGGAAGTTGTTATTGGTACATATAGTTTGATGACTCTTTTGACTTCAACTAAAAATATGTTGTAATGGTCTTCAACAGTATTGCATCCAGTGAATAGAGATTGCCAAACAAGGGATGCTAAATCATTGTCTATAAGATCATAGTTGCCTTTTTTGAAGTTATAATTGAGGATTACATCATTGTGATGATTTTTGTGTGGGCGTACATTGAGACAAAAGTCAATCATATTGTGGTCACTGTTGGAAAAGGGTTTATTAGTTTGTATTCCGTAAATTAAATTCAAACTATTGCAGACAGGCAGTTGTTAAGTCTAGTGTTGTTGTTTACTAGCTGTTCCAGTCCCAGATGTGTAACAGCATTGTAGAAGGTTGCGTTCAGCTAAACATTCGTTTAGGGTCCAGTTAACCTTCTTCTGACAGCAGGGCTGTAAAAGTTGCAGCCTGCAGGCCAGATGCATCATGAACTAGCCATGCTGACGCTATGCGACATCATGCACTGGCCTGCTGATGCCATGATGACACCCAGTTTTGTGAAGGGTGAAAAAATCCTGATATGTCACGTGACAACATCATGATGACATGAGTTTCACACCCATGCTATAGAGAATCAGAGGGTAGGACAAAATGTAATGAGTGGAAGCTTGTCAAAGTAAGATCCAACCTAAAAGTAAGGATGATTTCTCTGACTGTGAGAGCAATTAATCAATGAAATAACTTGCCTTCTAAGGTTGTGGATGCTGTGTCACTGGTGGTTTGCAAGAACAGACTGGACAACCATTTGACGGGGATAGTGTAAGGCTCCTACCTTGACTAGGGAGTTGGACTAGAAAACCTCTATGGTCCCTTTCAGCGGTACGATTCTATGACTCTAAATTGGTAATACATATATATTCATGTTTGCTATTTATAAACACATTGTGCCAAATTCAGAAAATATGATTATTTAAGTGTTAATATGATTCATATTAATATGATGATTTAATATGATTCTTTAAGTGTTATAACTCAATTTTTAAATCAGAATATTATAGGCAACTTTACTGAAGAAACACATTGGCATTCTGTTCCTTACTTGTGCTATTTTCACTTGTTGAAACTGTTAAACAACTGTTAAAACAATTAGTAGATTTTGCATTCAACAGTGAAACTATTTGCAGAATTTTTTCCCCCTGCCAAATAATACATCAACCCAAGCTGTGTCAGGAGGTATCTCAAGTTCTATTAAGAATGCTAAAGAACTTAATTATGGTAGGCAAGATCAAGTGTCAGTTGGAGGACTATATTTACGGCCATCATTAGAAATCAGATTTTTCTATATTATGTTCAAACAGCTTGTGCTAATTAGTGTGAAATTTAATTTGTACTAATCAGTGGAAGGAAGTGCCAAAAGAACTTGTCATGTTAATTTGCGCTTTCCAGAGCTATGAGGAGAGTAGAAAAATAAATCACAGAAATATACGAACATGCCCAAGTGTTTGCATAATGGCAAAAAAGGCAGGATGAGGACAGCATGGACAGCATGGACTTTCACCTTCCATCGAGACAGACCATCCTGCAGCAGGTCTAAGGAAGCATTGTTCATGTTTTTTTTTCCTTCTCAAATTTCAGTATGTGTGTTAATTTGCAAGAGGATATGATTGCAGCTCTTTTTCTCCTTGCTTCCTTGATTCAAAGGTCCCTAGCCATTAGAACCAATTTTGCTAAAACAGAAGGTCTTAATTTTCACATATCTATGAGAAAACAAGTTTTCTGGAAAACAAGGGCTTCTGAAATGTTCCTTTTTGTTCATTTGCTGCATTCTTTGCCACATCCTCCTTCTTTTAACTTCCTGTTTCCAGGTTATACTTTCCAATTTCTCTATCTTCAACCCTGTTTTTCCATGGTCATCTAACAGCATTCTTCCAAACAGCATAAATCTCCTCCTGTTTCTAAATCCAGATGTTTGCTTCTTATATCAATGGTGTTTTGCTTCTTTTGTTAAGACATTCACTCCAAATTCCTCTTCATACATGAACCAAAAGATTATGGTTACTTGAAAGAAAAATAAACCTGCACTTGCAGCCCTATGAACTTATATTTGTTTTGGTCCTCCTACCTACTCATGATATCCATGCATTCAGTATGTCATATGAAGCTGTACATTCATAGGTTCATATTAGATAATGGGAGGTCCTGACTGTGTGGAAACCTATATGTGCTGCTTTTCCTTTCTGGATGCCACACAAACTATATCGACCAATGAGCCTGGTTTCTTCTTCCTCTTCATATACTGTACTTAACCTACCTTTTCAATGGATTTATGAGAACGATTTAAGAAGTATCCCATTGTTGGTTCTGTAATTAGAGCAATTATTTATATTGTCTATGAAGCTGAACAGGAATAGTACAGGATTGATGAAGAAAAAAATGAAACATGTTATCAGCTTATGAAAATCCTTCAGCTGATGATATGTTTGGTAACATAACTCCATGCATTTAGATGGAAATTGAGGACTTTGTTTTGCACTGAGTGTTTTTCGTCAAGATTAGATGAAATAATTCTACATGACATTAAATTGTGTCAAAATACCAAATTGTCAATGGGCAACCATTGAAAATAGAAGAGATGGGATGCTCCCCAATTATTAGTTATATGTATATTAGTGATTTATATTCCCCTAAAAATTAGCCTCTAAAATTTTCAAGTGACTAATCAACTATATCACTCTATACTCACTGTAAAGTAGAAATATTCTTCTAGAAGTTAAATTACTGTAGAGTTGTACCTTCTATCATCATACAATGTTAATTTTTTGACATAATGTAATTGATTTTTATGCTACTTCCTTGACTCTACATGTAACATTTTTACATATATACTATCAAATTGTAATATTAGAAGTGCATACTTTGACAATTCCATTGTTATTGTTGCATATCTTTAAAAATTCAGTAAGTTCTTTATTTTTTCATTGGTACATTTTTTTCCCCTCATGCCATCTTCAATAAAGCAGTGGTTTTGTATTTTCTCTCACCATTTTTAATCTAGCTGCATTTCCTTTGGGCAATAAGACATTCTAGTGGGGTGTATAATTTACTTTCCTTATCACACACTGATGAGTTGATTTTGTTTTTCTTTTATCATATATTCAAATTATTGTTTTCCTTTGGTGATGGGTTTTGCAACTACTCTGCATACTTATTAGCTGAGTTTGTGGCAGAGATTCTTGGCTTGAGTTGGAGAAACACTGTTTTAAGTGTTGTCCCTGAGCAATCAACTACACAGTGCAAACAAACACCAACAAGTGAGGAGGGATATACAACACAGTGAATAGAGATAGAGAAACTGCTTTAATAAAAATGCTAATTTTATTTTTCATATACGAATGATACCATACTTTTTAAATTATAATAAATTATAGGACATGAAATAATATTGGCAAAATTAAAAGCAGTGCAAAATGATAATGTGGTTTGGAGTATTGCTGGAAACAGGGGACACTGCCAAGCATAACACCACAGAAAATGTTGGTGGACATTTTCTTTTCTGTTTTCTTTAAGCTTGTTGGCATTGTGCTAGGGAGTTGTATCCATCCGTAGTTTTCCTTTAGGATAGGAAAGCATAACCTGCACATCAACTTGCTGTTTCCTAGTTTGAGATGTAATAAATGTGTCAGGAAAAGAAAGTTATTAAATACAAAGTGTATAATGATATGACTGTACTTAATTAAAACCAATTTTAATTATATTGAAATTAAATCAAATGTAGGCTTTTGTTCTGTCCCAAAACATTTCTTTATCTTGGCTCCAATGTCCTCTCTCTAGTATAGTAGTTCAAGCCATATTGTGATTGAAGCCAAGGGCTTTAAACCTTCAAGAACAGTTTTAGTAAATAAGGAAAGGTTTAAATAGATAGATGATGGATTATTAAAACTTAAGGGAGTGTACTTCCATAAGCAGAGACACTATAAATAGATAAAACTGCCATTTTTCAGAGTATGATTTAACTGAGAATCTCATCCATTGCTCAGTGGCTGCCATAATTGTCCTGAAGTATCATCTATATAGGGAAGAAGGGTATATCATAAATTAGAGGAGGGAGGGAGCAAGGGAACAGGACTTACACCAATATACATCAGAGTTAAATATCTATTTTTTTTCCTTCCTTCTTCTTTCCAAAATTCTGCATGCTACTGTGGAACAATGTCACCATAAATATAGTGTTTGTGAGACAAAGTATCACATACAATTGTTTTCTTATCCTGAAGTTGTTATATAAACTCTATCAAGTCATGTTTAGTTCATTTGCAGTGTAGAGATTGGTGCTATAGTTTCATGTAGCACTATCATACTACTGACTGATCGAGAGATGTGAAGGGCTATACATCTGGATTTCCTGTTCAGCCACAGAACAATTTATTCATGGCAATAAAAAGCAGTATTGGCATCCTGCTTAACTACTGTGAAGACTAAGTATAATTGGCCTTTCACTCATCCCTATCAAATAATCCAACAAGTATTCCTTTTGATAACTATTTTCTACTGTCACTTATTTTGAAGGCAATATAAATCTGTTCTTATATTATGCAAATATCAATTTTTAAAGCATTAAACTACATTTGGCAAGTAGTTAAATATGTTCATGTTCAGACACTCTGAAGTAAGAATATAATAGAAATTTCATTCCAATAGATTGATTTGTATTTTAGAAAGAGAAGAAGGGAATTAAATTGTGTATAATACAGACCAACTTCAGCAATCATGATAATCCCCAAGCTTCTTCTTAGTAGTTGCTATTTTTATTTTATACATCAAGTACAGGGGTATCAAACTCAATTTCATTGAGGGCAACATCAAGGTTGTGTTTAACTTTGTGTGTGTGTGTGTGTGTGTGTGTGTGGCCAGGAGGCATGGTACCCATGATCTAGAATGTGAATGTATTTTCCAGGGAAGCAGTTGACATTTCAATAGGATCAGAACAGAAACTACATTTGGATTGAATGTAAATGTAAGTCAAATTATTATACTTAATGTTTTCCACAAGTAAGGGTCTTCCCTTCCTATTCACTCAATTTTTTTCTAAATTATCTAATATTTCATTCAAATTAAGCATTTAACACACCTTGACATGGAATCATGTAGACTTGAATATCTTGCCTTATTACTACTATTCTTTTCATTTTCTCACACAATTTTCATCTGTTCTCACAATACTAATACAATCCTTGCTCAAGCAAAACATGAAGAAAAACAATACCAATGGCAGAAACTGAAGCTATTACTTTTACTCAGAAATCAAACATTCTAAGCCTTAATTTCATTATCTGAATAATGCTTTTGGTTCACTCATCCTTCTGAAAACAGAAGAGAATTTCGCCAAAATGTTCTGCTGCTCAAAACATTATTTTTACTGCTACATAGAATGCATGTTTATTATTTTCCTCAACTTCTTGCTCTTTTATGAGACAATTTCAAAAACAGCTGAAACATTTCAGTTTATCATCTCTTTTGCTCTACTAGTTAGTATTACATAGAACATGTGTATGAATAACAAATATCTTTAAAAATATTTATTCCTTCATTGCACTCTATTAAACCAAGGTCAAACTGTTCTTTTCCTGTAACTCTAGCCTCTGGCATTAAAACACCACTCTCTTTAGCCATCTGGAGCTAATGGCTGCATAGATTCCACTAGATACACAATTCATGTTTAATTTGTGGGTAACTGTGACAAACCCTTTTTTTTTCCCACTGCCCCCTAAAGCATTTGATAAATCAACCTCACGTTGAGAGATCTGAACACAAAGCATTCATTTTAGTTTATAAAGGGAAAAGTCTAATTCCACATAATTCCTTTTACCAAATGTCACAACTGCTGAAAATTTGTAGATATTTTTGTCATTTCCCCACAGTGTTATTTGGGATGTGGGCTCTGTCATTAATATTTTTTTTTCCCTTTTCCTGATTTGCCCACTAGATCTTTGCCATCAGAGCACGAATATCTGCCTGGATAGGGGAAAGAAACAATCACAGTCCCCGTAGAAGAAAGCTTATATTTTTCTACTATAAAATTGCTCAAAAGAGAGGGAAAAAATACAAGTGGCCCCTGCATAAATGTGTTAAATAAGGAGTTCAGATAATTTATTTTAACCATTTTCCTTCCGCAGTGAATGTTTCACAAGTGTTGAATCCAGTGATCTTCCACAAAGAAATAGTAATTATTTCACTTCAACTGACATCTTTCTGTGCAGTTATTATTCTTTTTCTCCACTGTTCATCTTTTTACAAGAAACTCTTTTTAATATGTAAACTTTATTAGATTAATAAGAGTTCTCGTTAAAACCTTTCCCATGGGAAAACCTGTCTGGTGGTATGGCTTGGAACCTTTCTTTTTCAGGAATTGCACAAAATTGGTTAAAGTCTGCTTTGCTGATTTGCAGTGGAACAATCCAAAGCATCTTCCTTTCCATTTCTCCAGTTGAAAAAACAAAATGTGTATTGTGTTAGGAAGTTCAGTTGATTGTAGTGATAGAAGCACATGTTATTTATCAATTTACCTTATGCTGTGCCTTTTCCACTAATGAAGGACATTAGCAAAGACAATTACATTTCATTCTACCTCTTTCTCCTTCCCTCAAAGAGAACCTGTCTAAATAAGTTTTAACAAAAGATACAAATAATAATAATAAATCACTTCCTAAGTGCTCTGATATGCAAGGAAGTATATGAGGAATGAGGAAGCATATCAGTATCAGCCTCTCTTTGTTTTCTCCCCTTATGGAAAGAAAGCTGTAATTACGTCTGACACTTTGCAAAACCAAAAAGTCCATTAATTCTCCAAATCACCTTTAAATCTCTGTGAAGTTATTTGAATGTGCCCAATTGAGTTTGATGCCACACACCAGGGGTGGGATTCTCCCAGTTTGCACCTATTCGCTAGAACCGGTTGTTAACATTCTCAGCAGTTTGGAGAACCAGTTAGAAGAAATTACTGGCCTAATCCTGTTAGAAAGGCAAGAAGGAAACATTCTGGTATTGCTTACAGAAACTGCCTCTCCGTTAACCTTTTATTACATTCTTTGCAGGACTAGATTTCCTGTCTCTGGAACTTCTCTGGATTTTTTTCCTTTGCTGGTACTTTGCCTGTGTGAAGTGACCATTCAAAGTTACAGTGGCACTGAAAAAAGTGACTTATGACCGTTTTTCACACTTACGACTTTTGCAGCATCTCCACAGTCACGAGAGGCCAGGAGAGGAGATGTGTGCCTCGATGTGAGTGATGTTGAGTTACTCACACCCAGCCAATAACATGACCACCAAGCCACGACCACCCAGTCACATGACCACCAAGCCACACCTGCCACAGAACTGATTGTTAAAAAAATTGAATCCCACCCCTGCCTCACACTGATCTGAAGATTTGATTTGAAGATTCAGTTCAAAGGACTGATATGATTAAATCACCTTTGAATCAAATAAAATTTCCCTTTTGAAGCTTTGCATAGCACTATATTTTTGACCTTTGGCAAGTCTGGATGTTACTGTTTGTTTAAAGTGCTGAGGCATATGTTTGTTTTGTTAAAAGGGTTGTGTGGAGCTTCAGATTCAAAGGTAAAATAAATTATTTGGAATGTGCAGATAAATGAACTTCCACTCCTTAAAGCAGCCATATTTTCCCATGGATTTCCCTTTGTAAAATTAATAGGAGAAGTCTTGGCAAGCAAAATCACATTACTGATCTTTGAAAGTTTGCAGAGTCTATAACTTTTATTGCTAAATTTGAGTACAAAGAATGAAGTATGAGCAATGTTTATTACACTGGCAACTAATCATATATATCCTATTTGCTAACTTAATCATTTACATATTTACATTACCACAATTTGGGGACTAGCCTCAAATAAATATAGGATTGAGGTATGAGGGGTTAAGGTGTCCCACTGTCCCATAGTTCCAGAGGGATTTTTCTTTGGTTACTTGATGTTGATATTGTTTTCTAATCTGTTGCTTTTATCAAGTTATGTCTGTATGCTTATATTATATTTCTGGTAAGTGCTCTTTTCCCAGGAGAATAGTTATAGAAGCCTTTCCAAACAATTATTTTCCCAAAGCATTTGCTTTTTTCCCATCATTATTATTTTTTTATATTTCAGCATTTTCCTAGTTTTGGCATAACATCAGCCATTTTAAACTTTGTATTCATTGTTCTGTTTGCATGCTAAAATGGCTGACTCATTGAATGGCATACATGGCTGCTATTGACATACAATACCTTAGGTAATCTAAATTCAAAAAACAAGAGCAATATAAGATTATTGTTCAGTTTACATATGCCTACTTTTGAAGAAAGGGATTTCAAGCAAGATTGGATCAAGAAAAATCTTGATCAATTTTTTTCAAACTAATCTACCTAATGAGATGGGATTGGCAATCATTCTTTGCTGATTCCTTCTACCCATGCTTTCTCCAGCAATATTGCTAACCCTGTGAAATGTGGCCCATTCCCTTTCCAGGCAAGGTTGGAAAAGCATAGAAGAAACATCTTTCTTCTGCAGAGAATGTGGGGAATTATTAATATTCTCTTTGATTTTCAGAGGATTGAGGCTACTGAATCAGAAATTTTGTGCTGTGATTTTCTCCAAAGTCAAATGAATAGAAACAATTTATTTCTGAATTTTTAACTTTTAAACAGCACAATTCAAAAATAAATGTGTGCAGTCTGTATTTTATAAGAATCATAGACTTTATAGTCTAAATATTTATAGATTTATAAGACTCTAAATAAGGAGTGGACAACTTGTGACTTGTGTAAACTAAAACAATCCTTTCTTATCTGTGCTGAAGAATTAAAATAGCATGATTGCTGGAAACCTGTCCAGGGTTGCCTTCCATTTTGCTTTTTTTCGATTTGTTGCTTTCCATACACAAAAAATGTACTGTAAAATAACTGTAAGAGAGTTAAAAATAAAACATTAAAGTTTCAGCATATCCCTAAAATAGAAAATAAACAATGGAAAAAGTAACATGACTTCACTTACTTTGTGTTATTATCCATTCAACTGTGTCCCAACCCAAAATTTTTCTCATCTCTAATATTATTGAGCTTAAAAGAAAAACATTACTAAAATAAATGTTATTTATTTTTCTTGCACAGCTTCCAGATGAAACCTTGGCAGAGGGGTTATCCATCTGGATCCAATTCCAGAGGAACAGTCTAGGAATCCTTCAGGGGAAAATATGAGCTTCTAAAATTTTGAAAAGGAGACTTTCTTTAATGTGGGCATCATGGTTCTTAACTTCAATGGTACAATCAGCAATCAATTGCTGATGATTCTCTAAGTGTGTTCTTCCTAGAAGTTTTGCACCCTTATTAAACATTTTCTACAGGATTTTTCAGGGGTCATCCAAACAAACACTTTATTGTTTTTCCTTCCATCCTTTGGTTGAAGTATGTTAACATAAAGTGATCTATTTCCATAGTCTATATTTATCATGCCTAAGAATGTCTTCACTTCTATTGCTGTTTGGTGAGGGGTGCTTCAAGGCCACTGATTTCTACAGATATACCTGCCCAATGTCACCAACTGACACAAAAAACTATCAACAATTGTGAGTCAGGAATGTATGGAGGGCAGTGTTAAAGGCCACAAAAGTTAATACCATCACAGGGTTTGTTTTGTTTTGTTTTGGGGTAGTTTGGTGGGTAGAGGGTTGGCATGGGCTAATTTATTATTGCAACTGGCATTTTTGTGGGACTATAAAAAGGAAATATTAGAAATGGAAGCACACACTGATACAAAATCAGAACACATTATTTGAACTTATATCAACTTATTAATCATTGTGCAAAATGTTGTTGTTGACATAGTTCTGTGAATGACTATAATTTCTCCTATGATCTTTCACTGAACCTTCAGTTACAGGGCATACTGATGTTAGGAAGAGCTGGAAAGCAAGCTAAGTCTGATCCTGGAGTCCCACATAATCTAGTAGCCAGCCATCTTCCTTCAGTCTCCTTATCCTGGTGGATCACATGACAGTTGAGAGGAAAAGCTTTAAAAGACTCAAAACTACATTCAACAGTGACAAGGAGTATGAAGAAAGGCTACCAGTTCATCCTTAATTATATCCTAACATAAAGAAGATTTAGTTAGTCAATGGTGAGTCTAGTTGAGAAGATAAGGACAACTCCTCAGATTGTATAAACCTATAGTTCTTTCATTATCTAGGAATTATTTCCAGTTGCCCATGTATGGAACGTTTTTTCAGCTAGAAGAATTACTAGGATTACTTGCTTCTTATGTTGGGATTGGTGCGACAGATGCTAATGGACTTATTTTTCAGTAAATAATCTCATGAAGAAGTTCTGTTTAATCTGTGCATATGGTTGTATACTTTTCACTTTGTAAAAACCAAATATTTCCAATTAATCCTGAAAGACACATCAATATATTTTCCTTGGTTGAGGTCCTTCAGGTTTTACATGAAAGGGTCTAACTTGTACATTTTGTATCAGTTGTCTTATTGATTTTATTGAAGACATCATTAACCTTAAGAAAATACATGCTGGAATTTTATCACCTGATCTTTAGACACCTGTCCAGCATTAAAGGGATGATAAATTATTTTTCCTTCTATTAAGAAAAAATGTGGATCAGAAACCGACTACAGCCCAGCAACAAGGGAAAAGTGCTTTCCATCTTAACACATTGTTTGGTTGGATTTGGTCCTTTTTCTAAAAAATCCTCCTCTTCAGGCCCTGTCACACTGCCCAACGGATGCAAAACATTTTTAAAAAGGACACAACGGACGAGAAAAATGTTCCATCCGTTGTTATCCGCTCTCAAAAGGGGCAAAAATTTGCATAACCAGAGCGGATAACATGGAAAGGAACGGATGCGGGGAGGACGCAGAGCGGATGGAAAGCGGATGCAGAATGGAAGCCCAGCGGATGGAAGCGGATGGGAGGGAATGGCACATCCGCTAGAATGGACCTCAGCAAAGTGGACACAGAACGGATACAGCGGATGCAGAGCGGACACGGAACGGATGAAGCGGATGCACAGCGGATGAAGCGGATGCACAGCAGAAGCCTAGTGGATGCACAGCGGAAGCCGAACAGATGCCGAGCGTTAATTGCACATGCGGGGGGGGATGCATTGTGTAAGCCCCACGGATATAAAGGGAAGCAGCTCCCAAGCAGGTCACCATTCGGAGGAAAGACCTGCTGCCGGATACATTGAGTCCTTGCCTGCACTGCCTGCATGCCTGCCTGCAAGCCTTGCTGCAAGACTTGCTGCCAGCCTTCCTGCCAGCCTACCTCCAAGCCTGCCTCCCAGCCTCCTGGCCAGCCTCCCTGCCAGGCTTGCTCTCTGCCTGCCTGCCAGACTTGCTGCCATCTGCCTGCAAGCCTTGGTTCCTTCCTGCCTGCCTTCCTGCCAGCCTTCCTGCCAGGCTTCCTGCCAGCCTTCCTGCCAGCCTTCCTTCCAATCTTGGTGCCTGCCTGCCTGCCAGCCTTCGTGCCTGCCTGCCTGCCAGGCTTCCTGCCAGCCTTGGTGCCTGCCAGCCTCCCTGCCAGCCTCCCTGCCAGCCAGCAACCCCACAACCATGGGAAAGAAGCAAAATCCTCAGCAACCTGCCGCCATCCCTGGCAAGAGGGACAGGGCCATCCTCCCACCCCCTGTCCCTGACTCTGCTTCTGCTGGGGCTTCTGCTGCTCAGGCTCACTCTTCTGATGCTGGAGCTTCTGCTCTAGCTGCTCCTGGCAGTGGTGCTTCTGCTGCGTACTGATGCCACCGATGCCACCCATGACACTGATGCCACCCACGCCACCGATGCCACCCACGCCACTGATGCCACCCACGCCAGTCCTCACCCAGCTGCAGACCAGACAGCCCCACTACACTGTTCCTTCCTCCACCCCACAGCCAAGCCGGGCCACAGTACATCTGTCCTTGGTACTGGGGCTGACACCACATGGCATGGAGGAAGGAGCTCTCAACATAACGGGTCTGAGCCAGCTGTCCGAGAGCTTTCTCAACACTCCATCACCTGTTGTCCTCTCGGGATCAGGCACCCCAATGGCGCTTCAGACAAGCACTCAAGCACCACCCACCTCCACAGCACCTGGACCCTTCACCCCTGAGACTGGGCACACCTCCGAGTGACCAAGAGGAGTGCCAGAGACTGGCTGGCTGGCTACCTGTGGACTTTATTTGGACGCTTGACTTGGGTCATTTTTCTTTTACAGCTTGTTGTTCAATAAAGTTTATCTTTGATTCACACACTTGCTTCATTTCTTTTTTTTAATAAAGTCTTGGTGGAAACTTTTAGAATTGGTTTAAGCCTTTGCATGCTTGTGGGATGGGTTAAGATAGCAGTGGGGTGGGCAGGGATACTTTTGGGATGGGTAATAGCTGTGGGATAGATAAACCTCCAGTGCAAGCATAGTGGGACTGTATGGTCCACCCTCCCAGGTGCCACACCTTTGGCCCTTTATTATCAAGAACAATGTAAGCATTGATCCACACATTTCAACACAAATACAACTCTTTATTAAATGCCCTGTTCATTGTAGGGCCACTCAACATACATGGCCCAATCTCATCAGTGTGATGAGACAGGCTCAAGGAAGCATCCATTAAGCATCTATCATCCTGTCTTGCCACACCACCGCTCCAGCTGGGGAGTTGCACCAGTGTTTCAGGAGGTTGCGCTGCTTCTTCCCTTCACGTGAGGCTCTGTTGGGGCCTTGCACATCCTCAGTGTCTATCAGGTTTTGCCCTTGCCTCCATTCCCCAGGCTCCATGTCCCCATTGTCTTGTTGGAGGTCCACAAGCCTGTTCTGCAAGACTGGGTAGTGGGTGCACATGAGATTGTGCAGGATGCAGCAAGCTTCCATGATCCTTCTCACGGTCTCTGGGCAATGCTGCATGGTGGTGAGAAGTACCTGGAACCTGTTGGCCAGGATTCCAAAGGCGTTCTCCACCACCTGCCTTGTCCTGGACAGCCTGTAGTTGAAGATTCTCTCTTCATGGGTGAGGAGTCTGGAGGTGTAGGGCTTCATGAGGTAGGTTCTGAGGGAGAAGGCGTCATCCCCCACAATGAAGTAGGGCACATCTTGCGTGTCGTTGGGCAGGGGGTCCTGATCTGAGAAGCCCATGATGAGGTTGCGTTCCAACCCCTCCTTGAGATGACTGGCGTTGTATACCTGGGCATCTGAACATGAGCCGTTGCCTGAAGCATCGATGTACATGAACTTGTAGTCAGCATCGACCATGGCGAAGAGGATGATGCTGAAGAAGCCCTTGGAGTTGTGATAAGTGAACCCAGAGTTGGCTGGAGCTTTGCAGGCCACGTGCTTCCCATCTATGGCTCCAACAGTGTGTGGGAAGTTCCACCTCTGATACCACTGCTCTGCAAGTTTCTTCCATCCTTCTTCAGTGGAGGGGCACTGGAGGAGCTCCTCCATGTATTCTTCGATGATGGCCTGCACCACTTCTCTGACCACAATGCTGATGGTGTTTTGTGGCACCCTCCAGCCCTACTGCATGCTCCTGTAGGTGGTCCCTGAGGCCAGGTGGTGCAGAGTGAGTGCTACCTTGAGCCCAGGTTCCAGACTGGTCCGGAAGTTGGTGTTTGCCGTGGTCAACCTGGGTCTCATCTGCTCCACAACTTCATCAAACATGGCTGGAGGCATCCTCATGAAGTTCTGGAATGCACGAGTGTCTTCGTTCCTGAGCTCCACCATCAGCTTGTTGTACAGTCTGTACTCTGCTCTCCTCCCAATCCATCTTCGGACCCAGACGCTTCTTGGCCCCTCCTTTTCTTCCCGTAGAACTGTTGAAAGAGCCTGTAGATGGCTTCGCACTGTTGCAGTAGGATGGTGGCTGCCAAAAGGACTTTGTTATGATCCACGGTGGACATGACTGGATGCTGTGGAAGAGGAAGAGTCAGATGAAGGCTGCAGAGGTCTGCACAGCTGGGCTGCTGGGCTGAAAGTGAGATCCAGATGAGTTGCTCCCCCTTTTTATAGGCAGTATAGGTTTTCCCTTAGGTGTCCCTTTGCATCCTCTAGGCATCCTCTAGACATCCTTAATATCCAAGATAGGTCCCGTCTGTGAATGTTTTTTTCTGTTTTAAATGCTTTGTTTCTGTGCTGCATCTGCTAGGCATCCGTTCTGCATCTGTTCTGCATCCGTTCCGCTTCCTCCCTGCGTCCGTTTACCTTTGGAGTGGATGGAGTTGCATGGATGCGAAGCGGATGCCTAGCAGATATAGCGGATGCGTAACGGATGCAGAACGGATGCCTAGCGGATGCCTAGCGGATGCAGAATGGATGCATTGGATACATTTTCCGCTCAAAAGTTTTGAGCAGTTCAAAACTTTCTGAGCGGATGAAACATCAATAAACGGATGCTGGACGGATAGAGAGGAGGAAAAACGGACGCAGTGAGTACAGAACGGATACATCGCGTTAACCAACGGATGACAAGTGTTTTCCTCCATTTTATATCCTCTTTCCATCCATTGGTGCAGTGTGACAGGGGCTTTCCCTCTTTTTCTTTGAAATGCTCAGGTGTACAGGGACTATGTAGGATTGTTTTTTTAAAAAAAAACTTGCTTGGAGATAAGGACTCTTCCAATGTCTTGTAGAAAAATAGGAACTGGAAAGCAGCTAATTTTCATCTGAAGGCTGTTTTGCCCTGGAAAAAAACTCCACTTTTTTTCCTCAGCATGAAATCCCCACTTTAGCCCAATTCTGCATTATTTGTTTATTTGTTTAATTAATTAATTTCTATGCCACCCCTCTCCCCTACAGAGTGATGCTGGGTTTGCGAATTCTATTAGAATCTCATAACTAGTATATCAAGGAAATGTACAGATTTGATTACCCTATCTCAGTTTTCAAATAACATGTTTAATAAAGCAGTTTATTGCTACATTTGATAAAAGTATCTATTTCATGTCTTGATATTTTAGGTGAAGGCAATAAAGTAGGAATTCACATGAAAAGTGCTAAATAATATTGAAGAGAAAGAAGTGATGCATACATCATTACCCTTCTCCAGCCTGGCAAAAATTTAAACACACATGTACAAAAATGCCAACTTAATGGTAGAGTTAAATAGTTGTCTTTGAAACATCTACATGAATTTAAGGTTTCTTAGGTGCAATTAAAACTGAACATTACTGAAATTTTTATTTGAACAATATGATTTGAAATCAAACAACAAATCTAAATGAGACTGTGTGCATGTGGATAGTTTAGAACTAAATATCCTATAACAAATTTATTTAACAAAAAATATACTCAGGAATAAGACTTTGTCAAACTCTTACACAATTCTATTGGGCTCTTTTCCCCCTTCTAGTCCTCCCCATACAATAATTGTATAGAGAGTCTCATTACACCAAAGGATTGAGCTGTATTTCTGGCTACTTCCCAGTTTTATATGAAACTAAAAGAAGACAAAAAAGAGTAAATACTATGCTACTTTTTATATGGCAAGTGTAAAGCATCCAGAAAGTATCCATGATATCAATCACTCCAAGACATTTTTTGTCCAATTGATTTATTTAGAAAGAGACCTGGTATGTCTAAAGCAATTTCCCAAAGTGAAAAAATTTTGCACGTTACACAGAATCCACCCTCTCTCCTCCCACTTCTACATAAATCATGAGAACTAATTAACTGCAACTGGAATTTCTTAATACAACATACAGAATAACCTTGAACTTTTCAATTCCTCCAAGCCCCTTCAAAAAAAATGTGGCAGCTGAATTTCAAAGGTGACAGGCGTCCCCGCTTGAAAATTCCTCTTCTAAAAGAAAAGGAAAAAAACACATACAAGGGTTAATATGTTGTCCTTAACCCCCTCTCCCCCCTCCATGAGGACCCTTCGGTTTGTGGGGAAAATTCTCATGGAACTAGTTAACCAATTGATCAGCATGAACATCCAAACTCTTTACCCAACTAGCATCTGAGAGGGCGTATCCTTTCCATAAGACCAAATATTGCAACCGGCCATGGTGTAATCTAGAATTTTTTGAATTTCATAATGTGTTTCCCCCTGTATTGTTAATGGTTTAGGGGGAGCAATTGGCAGTGGTCTTATCACTGATGTAGTAGCTGGTTTTAGTAAACTATAATGGAACATGGATGAGTTTTCCCCAATAGTCGAGGAAGACTTAATTGGACAGTGACCGGATTGATTATCTTTGAAATTGGAATCAGACCCAAGAATTTTGGACCCAGATTCTTATTGGGCAGTTTCAACCTAAGATACTTGTTTGACAAATAAACTTTGTCCCTTACTTTAAAAAGCAGTTGAGGGGATTGATGTTTATCCACCTGTTTTTTATATTTTTTTGCAGCTTTGGTCAAAGCTTTTTTTGTATCTTCCCATCCTTTCTTTAATGAGTTCATCCATTCTGTTAGGGACATGGATGAGGGAGGTTGTCTAGGAATCTCTGGCATCAGAACAAAATCCATTCCAGTGTTGATTTGGAATGGAGTCAATCCCATGCTGCTATGTACTGCATACATTTGCTTACAAAAGCAACCTTTGCAAAAGGTAATAACTCAGCCCAATTTTCTTGTAGATAATTTACATAGCATCTAATGTATTGTTCAATCATAGCATTAGTTCTCTCCACTGCTCCATTACAAGCAGGATGGAAAGCTCAGGATAACCCTTGAGGGGAATCAATGGATTTCAGAAATTCCCTCCAGTTTTGTGGTAAATTATACCCCTCTGTCTGATATTAATTTGCAAGGTACTCCATGTAGTCTATAGATATGTTTCACGAACAGCTTTGCAAGTTTTTTCACAGATGGAAGTCCTTTGCAGGCTAAAAATGGACCTGTTTAGAGAATAAGTCAATTATACTCAAAATGATCATATTCCCTTTACTCTTAAGTAATTGAACAATAAAGTCCATTGCAATTTCTTCCCAAGGTTGGGTTGGTTCATCAACTTGTTGCAGGAGGCCAGGGGTTTTTCCAGTTCTGTGTTTCATTGTGGCACAAATTGAACAACTTTTTACATAGTCCTTGACATCAGGCTTCATTTTTGGCCACCAGAACTGTCTTCTCAGTAAATGTAGGGTTTTTAGGAATCCTAATTGGCCTCCCAGCCAGGAGTCATGGCTATGCTTTAGTACCAGTAGCCTTAGGGTTCTGGGCACATAAAGCTTAGTCCCTTTCCAAGCTAGTCCATCATGCATTGTCAACTCAGTTTGATGGTCCAGGAACTAAGGATCAGTCAATAGGGCCATTTTCAATTCTGCAGTCAGCTTATCTTCCAGGTGTTTGGAATTGCAGTTGGCTTGGGTTCGAGTGGTCACTTGGCCTGTTGATTGAGTGTCTGAAATTAAGGCTTGTACTATTTCCTTTTGGTGGCTGTCAAACTGAGGTTTCCTGGACAGAGCATCTACCAATACATTTTTCCCTCCTGGGATATATTTAATGTTGAAATTGAATCGCTTGAAATATTGGGCCCAGTGGAATTGTTTGGGCAATAATCTGCTAGGAGTCTTTAGAGCCTCATGGTTCTTATGATCAGTCCATACCTCAAAGGCCTCTGGCGCCCCTTCTAGAAAATGCCTTCAAGTCAATAAAGCCCATTGTACGGTGAATGCTTCTTTCTCCCAGACCACCCACCTTCGCTCTGTGTCTGTCAGCTTTTTGGACACACAAGCACATGGTATCAGTTGGCCTTGAGTGTCTTTCTGCAGCAAAATGGCTGCCATTGCTACATCATTTGCATCCGTTTGGAGAATAAAAGGCTTGGTCACATCTGGGTGCTGGAGGATGGGCTCAGCTGCGAAGAGGCGTTCTAAGGTCTTGAAAGCTTTCTGACAGTCCATAGTCCAAGCCAGGGGTTGACTCAGCTTTGGTTTGGTGGGTGATGGGCCTGTTTTTAATAACTCTATCAATGGGAGGGCAACTTCAGCAAAGGACAGAATGAATTGTCTATAGAAGTTGGCAAACCCCAAGAAACTTTGGTTTCTGGGGCGGTTGCCAGTCCAGCACCACTTTTACCTTTCCAGGGTCCATTTCCAGGGTCCAGGTTGGATATTCGGTAGCCTAAGTAGTCCAGTGACTCTTTGTTGAATTCGCATTTTGAGAGTTTCACATATAGTTTGGCGGCTAGAAGTTTTTATAGAACCTGTTGGACCAATTGAACATGTTCTTCCATGGTTTTGCTGAAGATAAGGATGTTATCCAGGTGCAGGAGGACCCGCCCCAGAAAAGGTGCAGGTGCAGCACCTCATTGATGAGCTGCATAAACACCACAGGAACCCCCTGAAACCCGAAAGGCATGACGTTGAATTGGAAGCTACACAGAGGGCAGTTAAAAGCAGTTTTCCACTCATCTCTCTTTTCGATGCAGATCTGGTAGGAAGTTTCCCTGTGATCTAGTTTGGTGAATACCTTGCCCTTTGACAGGTGGTTCAATAAGTCCTTCATAAGAGGGAGAGAATACATTTTTTGACATATATGCTGTTCACGCCTCTAAAGTCAACACACAATCTCAACCCACCATCTTTCTTCTCCTTGGACAACATGGGGGCAGCTAATCTTGATTTGGCAGGGTCAATAAAACCTTGTTCCAAATTGCTGTTGATGTATTTCCTTAATTCAATCATTTCAGCAGGAATCATGGAATACAACTTTGGTTTTAGTAATTTCACCCCAGGCTCTAATTCTATGGTGAAATCAGTGGCTCGATGGGGAGGTAAAACATTGCACTCTTCTTCACAGAATGCTTCAGTCAAGTCTTTGTATTAGTCAGGTCACTGTGGGTTATCTGGGAAAAGGCAGGATGCCGTGGATGCTGGCTCAGGCTCAGGGTTGAAGCTGACTGGTGGCTTTGTAGTGGGTGGAAGAGGGGGCAATGGGCCCGGTCCAATGAGGATTTTTCTGAATTCATCCTCACATTTGATCATCGGGGCCCATTAGTCTAGCCAAGCAAGTTCCAGTATAATTGATTCTGGCATCTTGGGGGCCATTATGAAGTGTATGAGTTCGCAATGGGGCCCTAATTCCATCTTGATCAATCCAGTCATCTGAGTGGCTGCTCCCCCCCCAAATTAAGGTACCATCCACTTGCTCAAATCTGATTGGGTGTTTTAGTGGGTTAGTCTTTATGCCCAATTGTTCAACAATAGGGAGTCCGATAAGACATCTAGAACACCCAGTATCAATGACAGCTTCTAACTCCCTGGCCTCCCCCATGTTTGGTCCCACTAACTTGACCTTGACTCTAAAAGGTATGATGGGATCACTCACCATTGGATTATCTTCACAGGTCGGGTTCTTGGGGACGGGGTGTCAGTCTGGTGGTCTGTTGCTCCCATCTGAGTAGAGGGGGCTTTCCGAGAGGTGTTTGGTGAACCTGCCCCTCCCGGAGGTCTTACTTGATTCTTCCAACCTCTAACAGCTGGATTAGACTTCAACTGGGGTGCTTGGAGTACAGGAGCAGGGGCCAGACAGTCTGCTGCTCTATGACCAGCTTGGCCACATCAGTAACATTTCAGCACCCTGGTGAGTTGGGTACAAGCAGTTTCAGCTGGTCCGGTCAGCAGTCTCCTAACCACAATTCTTTTAGGCAGGGCTGCTGGAAGGGGTTTCCTATGTGGGTTGATGCTGCAATCTAAGGTGAGGGAGGTGGCATACCATGATTGTAAGATCTCTGGGATTCCCCTATTTTTGCAGACCTTCTTTACTTCTGGATCAATGGCTTTTTTTAAAATAGTGCAAAAGTCATTCTTTCAGGCCAATCCATGAGGTGGCTTGCACCCTTCTAAAGTCCCAAATAAATTCTGACAAGGGTCGCTTGCCTTGCCTCATTTCCATTAACTTCTCTTCATTCTCTGCTACCCTGTCTAGATTTTCAAATCTGAGTCTTAATAATTGAATAAATCTATTTACATCATGTAATTTGGGGGCTTGTTTGTTGTGTAGTTGTCTAAAGCATCCCCTTCATTCATCCCATTTGTTATGGCCATAACCGAATCGCGCTCTGTGGTGTATTGATCTCCAAATTGTTCTATATAGAATCGGATTTGAGTGAGGAAGTAATTGAAATGTTCATGGTGGCCATCAAATATGGCCTCAAAGGTTATTTGGTCCAACGTGGGTCATGGTTGCAGAGGTGGCACATGCCAGGCCCCTGCAGGTTGTACTGAAATGAAAGGAACCAGCTGGGTGGCATACCTAGGCTGGGTAGGCCCCCTGAATCCTGGCTGGGTGCCTCTCTGGAATAGGAGTCCCTGTGATCTTGCTGTCAGTTGGGGCTGCATTTGTGGTTTCCAGGAGGAAAATGGCTGTGGCCTGGTTCCTTATTCAGGTGGAGGGGAAACCCCTTTTCAGACCAGGGCTGTGTTGGTGCTGGCTGCCATTGGCATTGAATCCACCCCTAGCCTGGATAAAATCCTCACCCTGGTGGTGTAATCTCTTCACGGGGCAAAATTCCTTCTGGAAAATGAGGGGATTGCCTCAGAGGCTGCAACATACCTCTGTCAGTTGATGCTTCTTTCTGGCTTCCTCCAACTGGTACCTGTATAGTCACCTTGTTCCTCATGATACTTGGGTAAGTGAATATGGGTGGTCTCAAGCTTCCACCCATCCAAACAGACTGTGAGACCAAACCTGTCACCTTTAAATTCTGGAACTGTTGATGTAAATCTACCCTTGATGGACTTCCAAGATAAATCTGGGGGGTGTTTTCATGAAAGAATTCTGACCCCAATTCTCTCTCTTCCCTACAATCTGACAGTATAGCAATATGCCTTGGGCTAGAGAAAGATTTCTCTTCAGACGTCGGGGTTACATCTGGGTTATAACAACTACTTGAGTTGAAATGCTTCAGTATAGCTCCCACATCTCTTTCTCCTACTGCTATTCTTAAAGCATCCATCATCTCCTCCAAACAAGGGCTGGCAGATTCAATTAATACTCCGGAGGGAAGACCCCCACACACTTCCCCCTGCACATCTCCAACTTCAGCTGATTGTTGATCTTTCTCCATCTCTGGGAATAGAATTCTGGGGTATCAGCCAAGCCCCTTCAAAAAATAAAAGTGGACTTTGGGAAATAAATATAAGGCATCAAGGAAGTATCCATGATATCAGTCACTCCAAGACATTTTCTCTCCAATTGATTTATTTAGAAACAGAGGTAGTATGTCAAAAGCAATTTCCCAAAGTGAAAATTTTTAACGCATTACACAAAATCCTTCTGCTCTCCTCCCACTTCTACACTTCATAAATCACGAGAACCAATTAGCTACAACTGGAATTTCTTAATATGACATACAGAATAACTTTGAACATTTCAATTCCTCCAACTCCCTTCAAAAAACTGTGGTAGCTGAATTTCAAAGCTGACAGCAAGATTGATTGACTGATTGATTGATTCTGCTCATGAATTGCCCCAGGGTACATATTTCCGGGTAGTGAGACTGGTTGGTATGCAGAAGTTGTGCAATATTGAGAGAAAAGACAAGTATGTTACTAACTGTTTTACAGCACCTCTCCTTTGGAATGGGATTCGTCCTGAATGTCCCTCATTCTGCTGTTGTTTAGAATAGGGGTCACCAACCTTTTGGACCCCAGGGACCACCAAACTCATAATTTTAATTCTCATGGAACCAGAGACCCTGGGGAAATCCCCCAAAAGTCTACAGGAAAATTCCTCACCCCATTTTCCTACCGATAGATCATTCTATTTGGGATCACAGGATACCATCTCCAGCTCTGTTCTCAGGGGGGAGGGAGGGAGGGAGGGAGGGAGAGAGAGAGAAAGAGAGAGAGAGAGAGATTTGATTTCATGCAAGAAAAGCAGCAGAAGCAGCAGAAGTCTTTCTTTCTCTCCCCCAAACTCTGCCAAAAATAAGTCTTTGTGAGACTTGTCATTCCAGCACAGCTTCTTGGAGCAGGATGCCTTGCAGGGTCCCAAAGACTCATTTCTGGCAGAGTTTGGGGCAGAGAAAGGAAGACTTTTGCTGCTTTCCTTGTGTGCAGGCAAAAGCAGAAGAAGAAAGAAGTGGTAAGAAGTAGCCTGGTGGCCAGGTGAGGCAGGTGGGACAAGTTAGCTCCCTCCATCCTTACCATCCCTTCCCTCACTACCTTAAGCCCATGTCACACAGCACCAATGGATGGAAAGAGGATGTAAAATGGAGAGAAACACTTGCCATCCGTTAGTTAACACGATGCATCAGTTCTGTACTCAATGCGTCCATTTTTCATACTCTCTATCCATCCAGCATTTGTCTACTAACATTTCATCCACAAAAAAAGTTTTGAGCTGCACAAAACTTTTTGAGCGGATAAGGTATCCAACGCGTCCGTTCTACATCCACTACGCATATGGGGAACATCCGTTATACGTCCATAGTCATCCGTTACACGTCCGCTATATCCGCTAGGCATCTGCTGCGCATCCACTCCAGCAGAAAACGGACACAGGGAGGAAGCGAAACGGATGCGGAATGGACACACAGCATTAGTAGCATGGATGTAGAAAGGATGAAAGTGGATGCAGCTCGCATACAAAGCATTAAAACGGAAAAAACATTCATATAGGGGACGTATTTCGGATATTAAGGATGTCTGCAGGATGCCTAGAGGATGCAAAAGGACACCGAGCAGAAAACCTATATTTCCTAAAAAAAGGGGGAGAAATCACCTGGATCTCACTTTCAGTCCAGCAGCCCTGCAGTGCAGACCTCTTCAGCCTTCATCTTGCTCTTCCACAGCAACCAGTCTTCTCCACCATGGATCATCGCACACTCCTTTTGGTAGCCGCCATCATTTTACAACAGTGCGAAGCCCTCTACAGGCTCTTTCACCTGTTCTACGGGAAGAAAAGGAGGCATCCAAGAAGTGTCTGGGTCTGAAGATGGATCGCGAGAAGAGCCGAGTATGGACTGTATAACAAGCTGATGGTGGAGCTCAGGAATGAAGACTCTCGTGCATTCCAGAACTTCATGAGGATGCCTCCAGCCATGTTTGACGAAGTTGTGGAGTGGCTGAGACCCAGGTTGACCAAGGCAAAGACCAACTTCCGACCCAGCCTGGGCCCTGGGCTGAAGGTGGCACTGAATCTGCGCCACCTGGCCCCAGGGACCACATACAGGAGCATGTAGTACGCCTGGAGGGTGCCACACAACACCATCAGCATTGTGGTCAGAGAAGTGGTGCAGGCCATCATCGAAGAATACCTGGAGGAACTCCTCCAGTGTCCCACCACTGAAGAAGGCTGGAAGAAAGTTGCAGAGCAGTGGTATCAGAAGTGGAACTTCCCCCACACCATTGGAGCCATAGATGGGAATCACGTGGCCTGCAAAGCTCCAGCCAACTCAGGGTTCACTTATAACAACTACAAGGGCTTCTTCAGCATCATCCTCGTTGCCATGGTCGATGCTGACTACAAATTCATGTACATCGATGCTTCAGGCAACGGGTCAGCTTCAGATGCCCAGGTATACAACGCCATTGACCTCAAGGAGGGGCTGGAATGCAACCTCATCATGGGCTTTCCAGATCCAGACCCCCTGCCCAACAACACACAAGATGTGCCCTACTTCATCGTGGGGGAGGATGCCTTCTCCCTCAGAACCTACCTCATGAAGCCCTACACTTCCAGATGCCTCACCTGTGAAGAGAGGAACTTCAACTACAGGCTGTCCAAGGCAAGAAGGGTGGTGGAGAACGCCTTTGGCATCCTGGCCAACAGGTTCCAAGTACTTCTCACCACCATGCAGCATTGCCCTGAGACCGTGAGGAACATCGTGGAAGCTTGCTGCATCCTGCACAATCTCATGCGCACCCGCTACCCAGTGTTGCAGAACAGGCTCATGGACCTCCAACAAGACAATGGGGACATGGAGCCTGGGGAATGGAGGCAAGGGCGAAACCTGATAGACACTGTGGATGTGCAAGGCCCCAACAGAGCTTCACATGAAGGGAAGAAGCAGCGCAACCTCCTGAAACACTGGTTCAACTCCCCAGCTGGAGCAGTGGAGTGGCAAGACAGGATGGTAGATGCTTAATGGATGCTTCCTTGAGCCTGTCTCATCACACTGATGAGATTGTGCCATGTATGTTGAGTGACCCTACAATGAACAGGGCATTTAATAAAGAGTTGTGTTTATGTTGAAATGTGTTGATGAATGATTAAATTGTTATTGATAATAAAGGGCCATAAGTGTGGCACCTGGGAGGGTGGACCATACAGTACAACTATGCTTGCACTGGAGGTTTATCTATCCCACAGCTATTACCCATCCCACAGGTATCCCTGCCCATCCCACTGCTATCCTTACCCATCCCACAAGCATGCAAAGGCTTAAACCATTTTTAAAAGTTTCCACCAAGACTTTATTGACTAAAAGAAGTGAACCAAGTGTGTGAAGCAAAGATAAACTTTATTAATAACAAAATGTAAAAGCAAAATGACCCAAGTAAAATGTCCCAAGCAAAGATAAAGTCAACAGGTAGCAACCCAGTCTCTGGCACTCTTCTCAGTCACTCTGAGGCATGCCCATATTCTCAGGGTGAAGGATCCAGGTGCTGTGGAGGTGGCTGCTTCTGGAGTGCTGGTCTGAGGCGCCATTGGGGTGCCTGGCCCTGAGAGGACAACAGGGGGTGGTATGTGGAGGAAGCTCTCAGAGAGCTGGCTCAGTCCCGTGATGTTGAGACCCCCTTCCTCCATGACATGGGGTGTCAGTCCCAAGACCGATGACAGATGTTCTGAGGCCGGGCTTGGCTGTGGGGTGGAGGAAGGAGGAGTGTAGTGGGGTTGTCTGGTCTGCAGGTGAGCGAGGTGAGGCGTCAGTGGCATCTGTGGCGTAGTTGGCATCTGTGACGTGGGTGGCATATGTGGCATCGGTGGCGTTCTATGTACCTGTGCCTGGACTGGGAAGGGCTACCTGTGCCGCTGGAACTCCTGGTAGCCATAGCCTTGGTAAGTGAGGGCCTGTGGAAAGCTTTGGAAGGGCTGTGACATCACCTGGGGTGGAGGAGCAGACCTGGACTGGTTTGGAGCAGGTTCAGCTGGGCCTGGAGGGTTGTGCAGAAGACCTGTGATCCTCTCCTTTATCACCTGGTACAGTGATTCAGACATGTCCATGAGGGTCTGGTTGACATAGGTGAAGAAGGGCTTGTTGTTTGAGGATGGTATGTCGGTGTGTACCAGCTGAGAGAGGAGATCTACACTGCTTTTGATGGTGTCCCTGATCTCCAACAGGACAGTGTGGCTCTGTCCCTCCAGTCTACCTCTCTGCCTGCTTTCTGTGGAGGTGGAGCTGGGGGTGGGTGTAGGTTTGTCTCTGGTGGCAGTGCCCTCTCCTTTCTTCCACTGCATCAAGGGGTCCTCCACGTGGTCCGCCACGGGGAGTGCAGCTGTCAGGGGGGTCTCCGTCGTGGGACACTCCACAGATACCTGCCTGGGCACAGGAGCTGACTCTTGGCTAGAAGAAGACTGGCTCTCTGTGGGCTGCCTGAGAGAGAGGGTAGACAGAGGGGCTGCTCCTCAGTGGCTGACCTCACCCTCCAAGAAGCTGCACTTGGCTATCACGTAGGTCTCCCGGTCGGTGAGCTTGACTGCGGCCTGGCCAGACTTCTTGTGGTGCAGCTTCCCGTACCAGGTGTGCATGTGCTTCCACCACCTGAGGAGGACATCCAAAGTGTAGCCCAGGCTCTCCGCCTTCTCTCTCCAAGCCGCCTGCTTCCTCTTGGTGTCTCAATAGAGCCTGTTCTCCCTCAGCCATTTGAGCACCTCATCCTCATGTTCCTCTTTGATGGAATACTGCCTCCTCTCTCTATCTCATGTATGCCTCTTCCTCCCTCTGGCAGGGCCTTCTGGGCCCTCATCAGAGGGGCTTCGAGGTTCTAGGGGCTGGTCCACCACACCACCACCAGCAGTAGCAGCAACAACAACAGCAGAAGCACCAGCAGCACCAGCAGCACCAGCAGCACCAGCAGCACCAGCAG
>BLBF01000005.1:36796999-36835650 GCA_015471245.1 Laticauda colubrina | reverse complement strand
CAGCAGCACCAGCAGCAGAGTAAGCACCAGCAGCACCAGCAGCACCAGCAGGACCAGGAGCACCAGCAGCACCAGGAGCACCAGCAGAACTAGCAGCACCAGCAGCATCAGCAGCACCAGCAGCACCAGCAGCACCAGCAGCACCAGCAGCACCTGCAGGACCAGGAGCAGGACCAGCAGAGTAAGCACCAGCAGAAGCACCAGCACCAGGAGCAGCGCCAGCAGAGTAAGCACCAGTAGAAGCACCAGCACCAGAAGCAGAGCCAGCAGAGTAAGCCCCAGCACCAGGAGCAGCACCAGCAGGAGCACCAGCAGCAGCAGAGTCAGCCCAAGCAGCAGAAGCCCAAGCAGAAGCAGAGTCAGGGCCAGGGGGTGGGATGGTGGCCCTGTCCTTCTTGCCAGGGCTGGCAGAAGATGGCACAGGCTTCCTCTTCTTCCCCATGGTTATTGGTTGGAGATGTGTCTGGCAGCAGGTCTTTCCTCTGAATGGTGACCTGCTTGCGAGCTGCATCCTTTTATATCTGCAGGGCTGACTCAATGCATCCTTCCCGCATGTGCAGTGAACGCTTTGCATCCGTAGGTAACTGCTAGGCATCCGCTAGGCTCCTGTGATGCATCCGCTGTATCCGCTCGGCATCCGCTCTGCATCCGTTCCTTCCGCTGTGTGTCCGCTTCGCTGTGCTCCCCCGGAAGCCCTGCGGATGTGCCATCCACTTCCATTTGCTAGGCTTCCATGGAGTATCCGCTTTACATCCTGGCTACGTCCTCCCCCCGTCCGTTCCTTTCCGTTGTTGTCCGCTCTGTTAATGCAAATTTGTGGAACTTTTGAGAGCGGATAACAACGGATGGAAAATGTTCTCGTCTGTTGTGTCCTTTTTACATACTTTTTGCATCCGTCAGCCTATGTGACAGGGCCTTTATGTTGTTCACAATGCAAGCAACACAAGCCTTGTCTTCCTCTGGGCCATGTGGGCGATGCAGCCTTGTGTTCCCACGCAGCCTGGATTAATTGCTTTGGGGAGTGCTTTGGGAGTGAAATTTCTCTATGGACCACCAACATTTTCTTGCGGATCATCAGTGGTCCCTGGCCCACTGGTTGGCACCACTGGTTTAGAAGACTTCATCCAGACCTTTTTCAGGAAGAATGAGACTGCTGCTTCATTACACTTGTTATATTGTACTTATATATTTTATATTCTGTTCATTTTATTGTAATTCCTTGGGTTATTATGGGCTGCTCAGAGGCATTAACCACTACCCAGTTTGTGGTAAGGTACCAAGCTCAAAAGTGGGAGACTGTATTACAGTTCCTCCTTAGCCATGGATGCCAGCTGCATGATCTTGAATCAATCATTCCCTCTCAGTCCAAGCTACCTCATAGAATTGTGGGTGCAGAAGGAGGAGGAAGGTATGTTGGATATGTTTGCTGCCTTGAGTTTTTTATAAAAATAATAAAGGTAGGATACAAATATATAAAATAAACCAAGGGTTGGGTAGCATGAAAGTTTAATAATTTAGTATTATTAAATTATGGTTATTTAATCATTACTCATGTGTTATCTATTGATAAATTATTTCAAAATCTTCCTTTGCTGATTTAGTTTTCAAAAAGAATTGGGAACCATACTGGTTTAGGATATTACAACACAGCACAGCAAAAAAAGATATCTGGTACTTTTATTCCACCATATACTAAGTGGCTTTCTTGCTATAATATAGTGTGCCTTCTGATAATTGTTTAAATGTTATTTTCTGTAAAATAGTTTATGATAGTTGATGACTTTACAATGATGATCTTTAAATCAAATTAACAGAATTCTGAACAGCAAAGATAATGTTAAGGAATAACAATGGAATTGATTGGAGAGGTATAAATGAGATTGGAAGATAAAGGATCTGCAAAATGACAGGAGGAAAAAACTCAGAAAGGAATATCTGTAACTTATTAGGACGTAAAAAGGGACAGTGGAAGATTTGTACTTTCAGACTTGCAAGATTATATCAATCTAGCCTTATAATAAAATAGAACTTGCAATCTGGTTGTGTTTGCTATTTGCTCTACCTGGGAAGACTGACACTTGTTCAGGAAGCAGAATGGAGGCCAGATAAGTTTTAGCTTTCTTTAAAATCATTTCCTTTCATTTTTTTATTTAGAAAATAAGATTTTTATTTTGATTTCAATGAAAAAAATGTACACCTTTCCCAGAGCTATTAAAATTCTTCCAGTTGAAAGAGTACATTAAAAATATAGGAACAAGGGCTATTTCACTGATCCATTTTTTGTTTGCTCCAGAACCCAAATTCCAGACATCCACCAGAATGTCTTTTGCTTCACCTCTACTTGGTAAATCCTAGAGTTCTGGTGTCAAAACCAGAAGATTTATGGAATTTTCTGAAGGAGGTTGAGAATGAATTATTGTTTGTCTGGAGATCAGAGATTTTTCTCAACCCTTGAATACTCTCTTAGGGCTTATAAGATTGTAGTTTACTAAGTTGCATGATTAAGTACCACTGAAGCAAAGATCAATATGGTAATATTAGTTTAAATGCTCACAAAGTAGTAGAAACAAGCAGGTGTTTGAAGATAGATTTTGCAATGATTCAGAGTACATTATTCCATTCTGGATAAGAGAGATATATTAGGAGCAATAGTAATAGTCAGAGTCATAGTAATGCAAAAAGAGCATTTGCAAGAAGAGAGACAAATTAAACAATTTTCCCTTTGAAACATAGTGTATAATATTGTATTACACCTCCAGAGTCAGTTAAGATGTATTTCTGAAAACTTTTAGAACAGAGAAGACTCTTTCAAATTTTGTTTCCGATAAATAAAAAGTTGTGTGGTTCAATGGTGTGGAAGAATACTGCAAGTATCCATTGATCTGTGTCCAGATTTTTCTTGAGTTTGATGAGTGGGATTGGTTGTGCTGGAGTTTGGCTATGGTCTATGACTACTGGCTTTGCATGTATCCAATGTATCCAAGAGTCTCGTTCTGCAACCTTTATGGCAGTGTGTGTAGTTAGCAAGACTTGGTAGGGTCCTTTCCACCTGGGTTGTAAGGGTGATGTTCTGGTGAAGAACTTGATCCATACCCAGTCTCCTGGCTCATATGGATGCAGGCTTCTTCCAGGGGTAAGGTCTGTGTCAGTGCACTCTGGGTCCAGAGGGTCTGTAGTCTCTTTTGCAGGGCTGTAAGATAAGAAGAGAGATGCCCCCTATCTAAGCAAAGGGAATGAGGATCTAGTCCTTGTAAAGTACGGGGGGGGAAAACCAACGTGACTCAGGCGCATGTTAGACTCCTTGGTCTGTGTTTCACTTGGATAGTAACAGGTGTTGCTCCTTTAAGTAGTCCACTTCTGATGCATCCCAGCCCCATAAGGAGGGTGGCAGGCTTTTAAAATCTTCATAAAGCCCTGTGTTGCTGGTTATCAGCATGATTGTCTTGTGTGTGCCTTTTCCTGGGATCTTCAGTTGCAGCCCCTGTTTTCCACCTCTTATGGTAGGTCCAATTTTACATAGGAGATCCCTTCCTAATTGGGATAGTGGGGACTGGGGGCAAATAGTGGAGGAATGGTCTAATGTGAAAGGTCCTAGTTCTACTGTTACGTTGTGGGTAAATTCTACATGGATTATTCCACCCCCCCTCACTCCCATTATGCTATCCTGAGCCCCTTCAGCCACTGAAGCTTCATATGGTGGTTCAGTAATTAATGAGGAAGTGGCTCCAGTGTCAACTAAGCAATTGTATTTTTTTTCCTCCTATAAGAATGGTAACAATGGGTTCCCCTTCAGGGCCGTTTTTTAGGGGAATAGCCAGCCCGTTAAAGGTAGCCATGAATTCAGTGTTTTCATTCTCATGTTCTAGTCAGGAAAGGGGCAGGTCATTTTCCCTTCTTTGCTTCCATTGAAGTCCCTTGTTATGATTTATTTGAGGAAAATTTTCTGGGTGGTGCATGATGATTAAAGCTTTGTTGTTCAGTGTAATGGACTGGATTATTGCCTGGCTTCATGTTTCTAGGTGGTGGGTGATACTGGTTGCGGGAAAGGTGTTGCCTACATTGCCTGCTAAAATGCCCTTCCTGTCTGCGCCTGTAGCAATGCTGGCATTTGCCCTGCAACCATCTTGCTTTATCACAATGCCAGCATTTCCTTGAATTATAGGGGGTTTTACCTGGCGTTTGTCTGGCATCATGTTGCATGACAGCAAACATTTTTAAGTCCTCATGTCTTTCTATCCTCTTTTTCTTATCTTTCTCCTCCTCTTTCTGTTCGTCTCTTTGATCATAGACAAAGTTAACAATCTTGCATAACTTTGCTATTTTTAAGGTTGGCCAGTTAGAGACAAAGCAGTAGAAATGCTCTTTTTTTTTTTTTTTGAAAGAATTTTATTAATTTTTAACAAACAAACTTATACAAACAAAACACAAAACATAAAGAACATAAAATATCTTTTTGGACGGCAGTTTGATCCCGAGTTACATCTTTTTGTACAGACATAAATTCAAGTTCATGCTTACTTTTATATAGCATTCCATTTCTTATTTACTATTTTACATTTTCTATATAGCTTCTTCCCTCTTTTCACTCTCTTAATTCTATTATATTTATTTCATCTCAATTTAAATCATTATACTTATATCCTTTGTCTGTCCTATTTCAGCTGTCTATTATCTTTTCTCATTAACACAAAATTTCTTCTGTAATGACTGATTGGAGTATAATGCCTTGTCATACTTATCCTTCCCCTAGTTTTAAAGCTTAACATAACACATAATTTTCATTCGGATTCTGCATAGTACATTCTAAAGATAGACTCAATATTTTAAAACAAGAAAAAAATTTTTTTAAAATATATGATATAATTAAAACAACAATCCATAGCAATTGAAATTATATCATTAAAATTAATATTCATTTAAGTCTTAAACATTTTACACAATCCTTTCTAAATAAATATCATGCTTCTATGGGAACACTTATAGATTTTGCTTAGTTACTTCCCCCTATTTCACTTATGTTTTAAAATATTATACAATGACAATATTCCCATTTTTCTTGATTCAATTCTCTCATATTTGATTTCATTTATTTTATTTAAAAAAAATTTCATTAAGTTACATTAAATATTTTGTCCCATTTTATAATCATATATTATTCCAATTTTCTAACATTATTTCAAATACAGATACAACAACACAGTCTTATGTACCTTTGCAGAATCTCTTTTTCAGTTATATGTTTACCCATTATCTCTAAATAAATTCTGTTTCTTTACATCTTGTTTCAAACCTTTGTAGCTTCTCTTCCCTTCTTTCCTCCCTTGCTTCTCCACTCTACCCTTTTTACCCCCTTGTCTCTTAATCTCCACCCTCTTGTGTATTCCTCTTTTCTGTTGCTTTCTGATGTTGTGTCCACTTTTCACCTTGTTTTTCCCTTTTTTGGTTGTTTTTTTAAGTCTTAAATTCTCCATTCTCTTTCTCCCCTTTCCCCTTTCTTCCCCAAATAAAGTTGCTTGTTCATTAAGGATGGTTTCTTCTTCATCCCAATCTTCTTGTTCTTGTAGTTTCTCATATGTAGAAATTGCCATTTCTAAAAAATGAAAAACAGAGCCAAAAGAATCCTTCCCTTCTTGTTTCTCTTGTTTATATTTTATAAATTCCATTTTCAGTTCATCCATAAGTAATGCCATTGTAAAAAAAAAAAAAAAATTAAACGACCCAAATGATTTTAATCATTCAAATAAGAATTTCCAAAAGTCCCAAAATCACCAAAGAATCCAAATACACACAGTCTATTTCATTAAACACTTTCTTCTTTTTTTCACTTTTTTTTTTCATTTTAATGCTTCAAAAAACTTCAAATTCTTTTTGACCTTCAATCCATCTGATAGAGTAGCCAATTATGATCCAAAATGGAAAAATCCAATAGTAAAAAGGCCCAAAACCAAAGAAGAAAAAGGATAAAATAAAAAGCAAAAATAAAAATATTACTAGAATTGAAATATACAAAAAGGCTGGCGAGTAGAGATTTCACAAGTATGTATATATATATATATATATATATATGTATGTATGTATGTATGTATGTATGTATATATATATATATATATATATATATATATATATATATATATATATATATATATTGCACACTGCACTTTATTTATTTATCCAAGGCTCTTATTATGACTCTCTTCTCCAGCAGCTTCAAAGCCAAGCCTCAAGTGTTGAAATATTGATAAGAGTCCAGGAAAACACCTGTAATAATATTTTTCTTTGCTCTCCCTCCATCTTATCACATTAAAATGTCCTTGAGAAGGAGTGTTTATACATTTCTCCCCAGTTCAAATAAAGTACTTTCAAGCCTCTAGTTGGCAGTGTTGCAAGATCTCTTAATACTTCCCCCCCCCCAGCCAGAAAGAAGAGTAATGTATACAAAACTCAGAGGAAAAGAAAAAAAAATCAAAGGGGGCCTCTATCCTAAAGAAAATTAAAAAATCAAAAGAAGCATAAAAATATATATAAGAAAAAATTCGGTCTGGTTACCTACAAAGTCACATTAAAGTCCTCAGAAAAAGAAGTAGTAAGGAAAGAATCCAAGCCTCAATTTGACATCACTTTAAAAAACGCCGCTCAAACAATTCCAGTCAAACAAAAATAAAATCACAGGTTTCTTCTTTGTTCAGGATATCCTTTCAGGTCTCAACCAATTTACAATACAAAAAAGGTTTCTCACCCAACCGACACACACTCGCTCAAGCCACTTTCTTTTCGGAGCTGTCCCGACTTCAGCAGCTTTGGAGGCTGCCTTTCCACCGCCAGCAAAAGGGCTTCTCCCGGATCAAACCAGAGATTTTGCGATATCTCTGGGATCCTGGGACTGTGCCCTTCACAATCCCCGTCTCTACGGGACGGTTTAGGTCCGTTAGGACCGACCAGGGGCGAAAATATCAGCTGCGATCTCAGAGCCCCGAGATCGCAGCTGTAGCACCGAGACGAAGCTCTGCCTTCTCCGGAAATGTTCTTTGATATCCATGGTGGACTGGCCCATGAAGGCTGAAGCTAAAATCCTTTGGTCCTTCAGGTAGCTAAGGTCTAGATGGGCATATGCAACAGGTGCTTCTGACAGGCAGACCCAAAAGGCATCAGGGTTTTCCTTTTCTCTTTGTGTTTTTTTTTTTTTAAATTCTGACCAGTTTAAAGCCTTTTTACCTATTTTCTCTAAAGCTTCTAGTAAATTATTTTTTGCTCTTGTGTATTCATCCCAGTGATTGGTATCATTCTAGTCCCAGTTAGGGCAATGTACTGGCCATGCGATGTGGACTGGGGCTGCCTGTCCAGGGATAGTTGGTAGTTTAGCTATTTGGTCTGTTTTTTTAATTAGTTTTGGATTATGGCTGTCTATGATACACTTCAGGGTTTGAATTACTGTTTGAGGATCAGCCCTGAAAGCTGGGGTATCCTTTTTCCAGATGACCAAATCAGAGGCAGAGAAGGGAGTATGGGTAAAAGCGTATTCTAATTGTCCCCTATTTCTGCCTGGCACTGGTTTGCTTAAAAGGGGAGCCATAATCCATGCCTCAGTCTTTCCTTCCAGGGAATGGGTTTCAGGTTTTTCCTGATCTTTTCCCTCGGTCAGGTCTTTGGTCCAAGCTATTTCAGCCCAGCAGTACCAATAGGCTATTTGGCTGGTTTTAATGTGTGTTCAAAGTGCTTTCAGGGTTTTATAATCTAAAGTACTGCTATCAGGCCAAATTTGTCTTCCCGTGTCATCCCGCAATAAAGTCCACTTTTTGCAAATTCTTTTTGCTTCTTTTTTATGTATTCCAGTCAGGACAAGCACTTGCCTTTTGTCCCAAGCCTCAAGTAATTTATCCAAGGGGGTCTCTTCCATTGCCCTCGAGCTACAGCTTCCATATTCTCTGCCTGATGTAGGGATTACTTCGGTTTATCTGGGCTACAGCCATCAGTTTTCAGACAAAAAAGGTCTGGAGAGGACTCCGGTTTCCCTACACACAGAGTACAAGCCCCTTTCTTTTAGGGAAACTCAGCCATCAGTTTTAAGACCTCCCTAAAAAACGGAGATCTTGGAGGGCCGTCTGCCCCCTAGCAGCTCCGGTACGGGCCCCTCCCTACACTCAGCTGTCAGTTTTCAGATCTCCCTTAAAGGTGGGGATCTGGAAGGACATTTTCTGCTTTTATTAGATAAACTATTTCCAATTTTGTTTGCCAGCAGCCGGTATGGGCCCCTTCTAAATGCACAGGGCTTTGCTTGCGGGATGCACTGGGACTATTTTTCCTCTGCTTTTTATTTATTTCCAAACACCAGTTTCTTTGGCAGCCCACTTGGTTTTTCTTACATCCTTCAGAAGGACTCACACTCCATGATTACCCTTGAGTTCCCAAATCCAGCCGGTCACAGCTCGTGTTTGAGCTAGCAGCTGGCTGGGGTACAGCTGGCAATCACGGAGGAGGTGAGGTCCCACTGTTTCCGCAGAGAAAACCCACAATCACACACCTGGTCCACTCACGCTTCCACTCCCCTCACTCGTAAGATTATAAATTTGAAGCAGTACTCACCTGCTTTCAAGCAGCTGTTGAGCGGAAAAGCCCAAGGAGTCCCTTTACTACCTTATACCTTCTGAGCTGGGGTCCGTGGATTTTGTCCCTGGACAAAGAAGTTCCATGCTGGCTGGGTTTGGATCCTTGGGCCCGGTCCAGTGGCAGGGTTGGGTGGGAGTCCCTTCGTGGTCGCCAATTGTTGAAAGGTGTCAAAATGCCTTTCTTTCAAGGATTTGATTTTCCCGCTGGGAGAGGTCCAGCGCAAGGATATGGACAACTGCTTGAAAGCTGGATCTTTTTATTTTTCAGGAAGATGGAGAACAGCAAGAAGTCTGTGTTTCTGGGCTAGCTAGCTTCTTATGGTAAGTCCCTGATTTTTATACCTTTTCTCCCTTTGTAAGTTGATTTTGTGTGAATGTTTATATTTGTGCTGTTTGAGTTTGTCTTTATTCCCACCACAGGGCAAATTCCACGGGGTGCAAAAGGCAAACTCCGCAGGGTGGCCAGAATGTATTATTGGTTTTCTCTAATCTCCTTTAGCTTTAAGATGGTTTTTCATATTTGTTCTGTGGCAATCTCCTGTCTGTCCCTTTTGTAATTTTGTGTCTTTTGTCTGTTTGTTTTGTTTATTTGGTATGTCCCATGTTTGTAAGGGTTTTCTAAATTATCTTTTTGTTTCCTTTTCTTATTTGTCTAGTTTTCTTAATTACTTAGGCTTTTGTCTGTAGGGATTCTTTAATACCTTTTTTATTTGATTCCTTTTCCTTTGTAAGTTTGTTTTATGGCTGACCTGATGTTCTCCTTGGGCTTTTCCTGTTTTTATGACACTACTGTCTTTGTGAAGTTCTCTTTCCACAAGAGGATTTAACTTTTGGGTTTTTTCCTGTAATTTAGCATGGAAGGACATTTTTACTTTTGTTAAAATAAAAGTACTTATGTCTAGTAGTCCTGGGCTGTAATTTACATTTTTAAAGTAAGTTATTGACATTACCTGGCTTTGAAACCAAGCACAGTCAGGCCTTATCAATACTTGGATCAGAATTTTCCAGAAACTATCAAAACTGTAAATTAGATTGTAAAGTTTAAAAAAAAATCCCAAAGGAATATAGTAGCATACCATTTCCATATTGCTGTTATTAAATAACATTTCTATGTCCACATAGTGACCAGGAGTTCAGCATACTAAATGGAAGATCTTTAGCAAACCAATAAAATAAACTAATTAAAGTTTAGTTTTTTAAGGTCAACTCAGTGTCAAAAATGAGACTATATTGGCAAAACCAGACATTTCTCATAGGCATCAAGGTTGGAGAAAGAATGCACAAAATCAGCCACTGGAGATCGATTCATAACCACATCGAATTAATTGGTTTTAATAGAGTCAGTTACTAGAATACATACAGGTACTCTACATGGAATGGCTCTTGAAGAAAGTTAAAAAGCTTTAATTGGTTCAAAATGTGGTAATAGTGGTAGTTACAGGCATCTCCTGTTTAGTCATTGTTACACTTTTACTTCTGGTTATTGCCTACAAAGGGAGGCATTGAACCAGGATATTTGAGGGCCACCTCTCTCTGATTGGCTCTATCCACCACATTAGATCTGGCAGGAGGGGCAGGTTCTGGGTCTCATTAAGTAGAGAATGCCATCTAGAATAATCCAGGAAATATGTTTCTTCTGTTGTGAAATATGTCCTTTGGAACAGCATTCACCTCAAGATTAGAATTGGTTCCATTCCTACTGGCCTCTGGAAAGTGCTTAAGATCTGGTTATTCTCCCAGGCATGCCAACTGGAAAGTTAATAAAGTGGGTTAGGGTACTGTTATTGTTGAGGAATTATCCCTGGATGCCATTTTTAATTTTGTTTCTATGTTGAATTATTTTGTTATTTAAATATATGTTTCCCATCAGAGGTGGTATTCAGCAGGTTCTGACTAGTTCTGGAGAACCAGTAGTGGAAATTTTGAGTATTTTGGAGAACCAGCAAATACCACCTCTGACTGGAGATTTTATAGTATCTTTCCTCTGCCACACCCAGCAAGCCATGCCCACAGAACTGGTGGTAAAAAAAAATTGAATCCCACCACTGTTTCCCACACAACATCACCTTGGTGAGATGGACTGCTACATAAGTAAATAAAAATAAATATCTCTGAAAGGAAAGAGAACATGGACACATGATCAGTGCAACAGGATTTTCTTGGCATCCATCTTCTTCCTGATGAAGCACTTCTGAAAATTGTTCCAACAAGAAGAGTTAACTTTCATGCATTCATATTGTGAGTATATTTGCCTAATTTTAAGTAATTTAATATGTTGACAATGTTAACCTTACAAATCCAGCTACCTTCAAATTAAAATAACAAGATAAAATGCTCATCAATTTTCTGTCCTTAAAAATATAAATCAAACAGTTGCTAATTTGTCTACCAGCAACTAATATACAGTATATTGCAAAAATTTCAAAATTGAAAACATGGCCTTACCTCCTTACATTTCCCCACTCTTTTGGGGAAAGTAATTATCCATTTCCTTTCTTCAAACACATTCAGATAAAATTCAAAATAGAATTAAAAGATTCTTGGATAATAATCCAGTTTGGATTACTGCAATGTGTTTATGTGGGGCTGCTCTTGAGGTTACCACCTAATCCAAAAATAGTTGCATGCACAATATCAAGTATTTTTAGGATCAACCATGTCACATCTATTTTGTGTAAACTGCACTGGCTCCTAATTTTCTTCTAGGAGTAATTCACAGTGCTAGTTATTACCTTTAAAGCATTACAAGGCATAGGACCATGTTATTTTGGAGTGGGGAAATTACTTCTCCCTGAAAGATCTGCCCATTCTACCAATTCAGATGCATAGGTATACTCCAGGTATCTTTCCTGAAATCTTGACATAGAAATGTATGTTTTCTGTGGTTGATTCTATATCTTCTTTGGCTGGAAGAAAGAAGATCCCATCTTTTTAGCATTTCAGAAGGCCATCAAGACCTGGCTTTTTACATAGGCACTGGGGCAGAATAAGGATATCAAAAGTTGGCTCTAGGGCATCTCAAAGCAATGGTTGAAACACCAAGTTGCTTTGACTTATATATTTTATGTGTTGTGTAGTTTGAGCTAATGTTGCTGTTGTGAACCATGAAGAGTTTTCTGTAGTTCAGGAAAGGTGTTTTGTTTTGTTTTTAGCTTTTCCAGTTGTGTCAAGTTAGTCTGAAGTAACTCATCACAAAACATAAATCAGGAAAACAAATGTGCTTTATCCCAGGCATGGTGAAATGAAATCAGTGCAGGTAATAATTGTCTTTGCAAATGAAAAGGAAGCATTACAATATATTGTAATTTTGGTGCACATTTTACAAAATGACAGATTTAAATTGGATAGGTTTTTTTTTTATATCAAAGTTATAAATATATAATGGAATGATGCCCTGAAGTATGGTTGTTCATTTTACATGAAAAGGTGTTATTATTTTGGGAAGACACAAATCTCTCAGGCAGCATCTAATGTTGCTACTCCAGGGATTTTATATTGGGAACAAGCAGCCTGATGTTTATCTAGATATTTTGGATTACAACACACTTAGTCCCTTGCCATTGGAAAAGTGAATGAACCTGATTTTCTTGCTTGATGTCAGAATGACTCTGATTTTAAAATATTAGATGCTGTCATCTTGGTGGTCATTTTGATATTAGTCAAGAGTTCAATAATAATTCTAGAAATCATCTATTTGATTGGATTACTTTATTACATTTCAAACCAAAAATTCAAAAGGAAAATATTGCTTATGTTTGGCTCATATTTTGTTGCTTACACTGATTTCTCATACACCTGTGTACAATTGCACATTATTTTTTTTTATTTATTTTTCTTTTTGCCCTCACACACTTCATACAATAGAAGTCTTTCTGTTCTGAATTCACCATCAGAAAACTATATATCAAGAGAGGAATCTTTATGCTGTCACACACAAATGGCTATCCAATTTTTGCTAAAAACAAACAAACAAACAAAAGAAAAACAAAAGAAAACTTCCAGTGAAGGAATAGTCACAACTCCAGGAGGTTTCCAGGATCAATAGCAATTAAAATAAGGCATTTGGATTTTCCCTTTATAAGGCTTTCACTCATTGGTTCTTATACTTCTCTTGGAAGCTTTGGAGACTAAATCTATACTTCTTGGATTGTGACAGTTGTTCAACAATTGGAAGACTGCAATCATTTTTTCCCTTAGTTTTCTCTATGCTAGGCTAAACATACCCACTTTTCTTAACTATTCTTCATAAGATTTAGTTTCCAAGACTCTCACTCTCTTTGACATTTTTTGTTTTTGTTTTTTTGCAAATGTTCCAGTTTCTCAGTGACTTTCTTGTCCCAAAGGTGCTTTTTCAAGAGACAACTGTCCATAAAAATTCTCAGTTATTCAGGTCATGGTTGTCCCAAAAGTGCTTTTTCAAGAAGCAACTGGACTTTCTGGTTTTTATTTGAAGACATTTCATTTCTCATTCAAGAAGCTTCTTCTGCTCTGACTGGACAGTGAGGAATGGAAGGATTTATACTCCTTGCAGATAGCTGGTCATTTGCATTATTTTAGTGAGTTGTTAAGGTCACCTGGAGGTTTATTTGTGTCATCAGGGTCATCTGAGTGGTGCAAATGGGTGTGGAGCCTACGTGGAACTGTTGAAAGGACTGTGTTGTGGACATTTGCACCACTCAGGTGACCCCCGATGACACAGATAAACCTCCATATAGCCTTAATGACTCACTTAAAAAATGCAAATGACCAATGGTCTGGAAGGAGTATAAATCCTTAAATTCTCTGACATTCAGTCAGAGTTGAAGAAGCTTCTGGGATGAGAAGTGAAATGTTTTCAAAGGAAAACCAGAAAGTCCAGTTGTCTCTTGAAAAAGCACTTTTGGGACAACCATGACCTGGATGACTGAGAATTTCCATAGACATTCAGTGACTTTCTTGTTTTGTAGTGATCAAAACTGGGTACAAAAGGAGGTGAAATAGTGTGTAGCATGTAATTAATTAGCATTTACTCCTGGTGTTTGCCTGGATATGTTCTTGTCATTTCCTTGGCAAGATTTCAGAAGTGGTTTGCTATTTTCTCCTTCCTAGAGTTGAGAGAGAGGAAATGGCCCAAGGTTAACCAGTTAGCTTAAAGTGGAACTAGAACTCAAAGACTCCCAGCTTTTAGCCTGATGACTTAACCACTAGATCAGCTCTCATGATTCATTTATGATGTAGAAAAGTATTCAATAATAAATACAATTTAAAATGGCAAATGTATGTAAAATATCTATATTGAATTTATATAATCGGCAGTATGATCTGGGTGATGACTTAAGATTTAAAATCCTTTGGCATTTTGAAATCACCATCCATCTCCTTCCCACCACATTCTCCAGAGTCATTTTTCCAGAATAGCAGTCACCAACCTTTCCAGTTCTGCAGACTGGCAGTGGTGGCAGGAGAAGGGAAAGAAAGAATGGTTTTACCTGCCCCTTGTGCAACTGGAGCTTCATACATTTGCCCGCTGTTTATGCAGCCTGGTTCCCAATGGGATACAGTCTGGTATTGGGCCACAGACCAGGGGTTGGGGAACCTTGTTCTAGAACCAACCAGTGGGCCAGGGACTGCTGGTGGTCCACAAGAAAATTTTGGTGGTCCACAGATAAATGTCACCCTCAAAGCACCCCCCCCAAAAAGCAATTAATCCAGGCTGCATGGGAACACAAGGGTGCGCCACCCAGTTGGTCCATGGGAAGATAAGGCTTGCGTCATTTGCATTGCAAAAAACACAAGGAGAGGGGGAAAGGGCAGAGAGGGGGAACTTGCCTCACACGCCTGGCCTGGCCACTGGGCTGCTTCTTGCTGCTTCTTTTTTCTTCTGCTTTTGGCTGCATTCAAGCAAAGCAGCAAAAGTCTTTCTTTCTCTCCCCCAAATTCCATCAGAAATGAGTCTTTGGGACCAAGCAAAGCATCCTGCTCCAAGAGGTTGTGCCAGCATGACAAGTCTCACAAAGACTCATTTCTGGCGGAGTTTGAGGGAAAGAAAGAAAGACTTTTGCTGCTTTTCTTGCATGAAGCCAAAAGTGACTCTGTCTGTCTGTCTCTCTCTCTCTCCCTGAGAATGGAGTTGGAGATGATATCCTGCAATCCCAAATAAAGAATAATTGATCACTAGGAAAACAGGGTAGGGAATTTTCCTGCAGACTTTTTTTGAGATTTTCCCAGGGTCTCTGTCCACAGGATTTAAAATTCTGAGTTTGATGGTCCCTGAGGTCCAAAAGGTTGGCAACCCCTTTTCTAGAATATATAATTTGTTCTATATGCGTACTGAAATTAATCTGATTCTTCCTTAACTTTGATCTATGTATCAGATTTTATGAACTCTAATTTTATTACAGCAGATTACTTGAAGGACTTCCTTTCAGACATATCAGCCTGTTTATAATCAGTAATGAAGATCTTTATTAGTCTATCTTTGAAGGCTGTTAAATTGCTCAGGACTATGATTACCACATTTGAACTTTCCAAAAAGGAGAAAATGGTCAGAGATAGATAGCTCTGTAATAATCTACCAATACTAATCATTAATTGTGTTATATATGTATGAATAATCACAATATAATGTCATGTATTATGGGCTATATGTTGTATTAAGTTTCTCAAATAGCAAAGCAATTTCTTGTCTGAAACAGAAAACTCCTAGATTACAATAATCAGCAATGTTGTAAAATAAAAGATTTTTTATTTATTTCTCTGACCTCATCCCCACAAATCTGAGAAGCCTTGCCTAGACCAGAGTACTTAGGGTTACGAGATTGTTGGCTTAAAAAATGTATTAATAGAAGAGATATTTTGTAGTGTAGGGTTGAGCTGTGGGCTTTCATGACTCAACTGGGTGCAAATTCCACTCCCTTCCAGAACTGATGATCAAGGACTACTAAGAACACTCCTACAAACACTGACAGAGCTTTTACATAAACAGAGAGCAAACCTTACTCCCTTGTAGCACTGATGATGTCTCCTACTTTGGTAATGAAACATCTGGAAGTAAACAACCAAACTCAGATAGCACCAAGGACATCACAGAGGGAAGATAGTTGAGACTGATGGGTTGACCTACAAGCGAGCTACATAACAAATGTACAGAACAGCTACAAAGACCTTGGTAACCTGAAGATACAAGGGAAACACTCTGAGGGGAGAAGGAAGGCAACAATATCCAAGTATCACCAAAGATAGTCCTGAAGACCCAGTTCAATGAGAAGAATAAGATATATGGCATCAGCATGTATACCTTGCCAGTCATCAGATACCCTCCTGACCAAAGGGAGATATGGTTTACCACACCAGACAGGATCTGACAGCACTACCAGACCTTGGAGTTTGTCACAGTTTACAGTGCATTCAAGGGAATCTAGAAAAATATAAAACAAGTTAGTATAGTAGTCACAATTTACAAATCAAGCCTCCAGTTCATACAGTTCTTGTAAAAAAAAGTCAGGGGAGGGGGTGATTTCAACCATGCAGACACTATCTTGACTGGTGCTTTTTTTTTTTTTTTTAACTGTCATGAAGATTAAATGAATGGATAGAAATTTAAAGACCACAAAGTAATATATTCGTAGAGGGGGAAATGTAGAAGAACAAGTAGTTGTGTCACATCTTCCCAGGCCCAGTGCCATAAGATTTTTAAGTACCTTTGCTCTTTCATATTTTGCAAAAGGGTTTTATTGTATTGTTCTTTGTTTTGGCTGTAATCATGTTTTAAGTTTTAGCAGAATAAGGGAGGGCGGTATTTTTGGATTTATTATTATTAAGGTTCATTGCATAGTCAACCAGTTGTTTAGCATTTTTATTGGATTTTTATTTATTTGGCATTTTTTATCCACTTATTGAGTCTTTACAAGTATCTGTGACAGTCAGAAGTTGTTTGCTGATATTAAAGGTATTGTCACAAGATGTAAGTTCTTCCAAATAAAGCTGCTTTTAGTGATTGACTGGTGGTTATTTTGTCAATGCTGATAGTCTTCAAGTGGTCTTCAATTTATTTTAAGGCTAGGTTACATCGGCCGACGGATGCAAAACGTATGCAAAAAGGACACAGCGGATGAGCAAATTTTCCATCCGTTGTTATCCGCTCTCAAAAGTGCCCCAAATTTGCATAAAGAGAACGGAAAACAACGGAAAGGAACGGATGTGGGGAGGACATAGCAAGGATGTTAAGCGGATGCTCAACGGAAACCTAGCAGATGGAAGTGGATGGAAGCGGATGACACATCCGCAGGGCTTCCGGGGGAGAACAGCGAAGTGGACGCGCAGCAGAAGGAGCAGATGCAGAGCGGATGCCGAGCGGATGACACGGATGCATTACGGACACCAAGCGGATGCCTAGCGGATGCAAAGCGTTCACTGCTCATGCGGGGAGGATGCATTGCATCAGCCCCGCGGCTATAAAGGGAAGCAGCTCGCAAGCAGGTCACCCTTCAGAGAAAAGACCTGCTGCCAGACACATCTTCAGCCAACAACCATGGGGAAGAGAGGAAGCCTGTGCCTAAGCCTGCGAGCCCAGGCAAGAAGGACAGGACCACCATCCCACCCCCTGGCACTGACTCTGCTTCTGCTGGGGCTTCTGCTGCTGGTGCTGCTGCTGCTGCTTCTTCTGCTGCTGGTGCTGACTCTGCTGGTGCTGGTGCTTCTGCTGGTGCTGACTCTGCTGGTGCTGCTCCTGGTGCTGGTGCTTCTGCTGGTGCTGACTCTGCTGGTGCTGCTGCTGGTCCTGCTGGTGCTGCTGGTGCTGGTGGTGCTGTTGCTTCTTCTGCTGCTGACTCTGCTGCTGCTGCTGCTAGTGCTACTGCTGCTGCTGCTGCTGGTGGTGGTGGTGGTGTGGTGGACCAGCCCCTAGAACCTCAAAGCCCTGCTTATGAGGGCCCAGAAGGCCCTGCCAGAGGGAGGAAGAGGTATTCATGAAAAAAAGGGGGAGAGGAGACAGTACTCCATTGCAGAGGAACATGAGGATGAGGTGCTCAAATGGCTGAGGGAGAACGAGTACCTCTGGAGGAAGGGACACAGGCTCTATCGAGACACCAAGCGGAAGCAGGCGGCTTGGAGAGAGAAGGCGGAGAGCCTGGGCTACACTTCGGATGTCCTCCTGGGGTGATGGAAGCACATGCACACCTGGTATGGGAAGCTGAACCTGAAGAAGTCTGGCCAAGCCGCGGTCAAGCTCACCGACCGGGAGACCTATGTCATGGCAAAGTGCAGCTTCTTGGAGGGTGAGGTCCGCCACCGAGGAGCAGCCCCTCTGTCAACCCTCTCTCTCAGGCAGCCCACAGAGAGCCAGTCCTCTTCTGGGCAAGAGTAAGCTCCTGTGTCCAGGCAGGTATCTTTGGAGTGCCCCACGATGGAGACCCCTCCTGACAGCTGCACTCCCTATGCCGGAGCACATGGAGGATCCCCTTACGCAGATGGAGCAAGAAGAGGCCGCTGCCACCAGAGACCAACCCACCCCCACCCCCAGCTCCTCCTCCACAGAAAGCAGGCAGAGAGGCAGACCGGAGGGGCAGAGCCACACTGTCCTCTTGGAGATCAGGGACACCATCAAGAGCAGCGTAGATCTCCTCTCTCAGCTGGTACACTTCAACATACCATCCTCTAACCCTCATGGAAATGCCCGAAGCCCAGTACCAGGTTATCAAGGAGAGGATCACAGGTCTTCTGCACCACCCTCCAGGCCCAGCTGAACCTGCTCTGATCCACTCCAGGTCTGCTCCTCCACCCCAGACGATGTCACATCCCTTCCAAGGCTTTCAACACCCCCTCACCTACCAAGGCTACAGCTACCAGGAGTTCCAGCAGCACAGGCAGCCCTTCCCAGTCCAGGCACAGGTACATCGCACACCACAGGTGCCACCGATGCCACCGATGCCTCACCTAGCTTATCTGCAGACCAGACAGCCCCATACACTCCTCCTTCCTCCACTCCACAGCCAAGCTCAGAACATCTGTCATCGGTCTTGGGACTGACATCCCATGTCCTGGAGGAAGGGCCTCTCAACATCACGGGACTGAGCCAGCTCTCTGAGACCTTCCTCCACACACCATCCCCTGTTGTCCTCTCAGGGCCAGGCACCCCAATGACGCCTCAGACCAGCACTCCAGCCACTGCCACCTCCACAGCACCTGGACCCTTCACCCCTGAGACCATGGGCATGCTTCAGAGTGACTGAGAAGAGTGCCAGAGACTGGGTTGTTACCTGTTGACTTTATCTTTGCTTGGGACACTTTTCTTGGTTCATTTTGCTTTTTTAATAAAGTCCTACAGTTTGTTATTAATAAAGGTTATCTTTGCTTCACACACTTGGTTCAGTTCTTTTACAAAATAAACTCTTGGTGGAAACTGATAAAAATGGTTTAAGCCTTTGCATGCATGTGGGATGCGTAAGGATAGCTGTGGAATGGGCAGGGATACATGTGGAATGGGTAATAGCTGTGGGATGGGTAATAGCTGTGGGATAGATCAGCCTCCAGTGCAAGCATAGTTGTACTGTATGGTCCACCCTCCCAGGTGCCACACCTATGGCCCTTTATTATCAGTAACAATTTAATCATTCATCAACACATTTCAACATAAACACAACTCTTTATTAAATGCCCTGTTCATTGTAGAGCCACTCAACATACATGGCACAACAGACAGGCTCAAGGAAGCATCCATTAAGCATCTACCATCCTCTCCACTGCTCCAGCTGGGGAGTTGCACCAGTGTTTCAGGAGGTTGCGCTGCTTCTTCCCTTCACGTGAAGCTCTGTTGGGGCCTTGCACATCCACAGTGTCTATCAGGTTTTGCCCTTGCCTCCATTCCCCAGGCTCCATGTCCCCATTGCCTTGTTGGAGGTCCACGAGCCTGTTCTGCAAGTCTGGGTAGCGGGTGCACATGAGATTGTGCAGGATGCAGCAAGCTTCCACGATGTTCCTCACGGTCTGTGGGTGATGCTGCATGGTGGTGAGAAGTACCTGGAACCTGTTGGTCCAGATGCCAAAGGCATCCTCCACCACCCGTCTTGCCCTGGACAGCCTGTAGTTGAAGATCCTCTCTTCACGGGTGAGGAGTCTGGAAGTATAGGGCTTCATGAGGTAGGTTCTGAGGGAGAAGGCATCCTCCCCCACAATGAAGTCGGGCACATCTTGTGTGTTGTTGGGCAGGGGGTCTGGATCTGGGAAGCCCATGTTGAGGTTGCATTCCAGCCCCTCCTTGAGGTCACTGGCATTGTATACCTGGGCATCTGAAGCTGACCCGTTGCCTGAAGCATCGATGTACATGAACTTGTAGTCAGCATCGACCATGGCAACGAGGATGATGCTGAAGAAGCCCTTGTAGTTGTGATAAGTGGACCCTGAGTTGGCTGGAGCTTTGTAGGCCACGTGCTTCCCATCTATGGCTCCAATGGTGTGGGGGAAATTCCACTTCTGATACCACTGCTCTGCAACTTTCTTCCATCCTTCTTCAGTGGTGGGGCACTGGAGGAGCTCCTCCAGGTATTCTTCGATGATGGCCTGCACCACTTCTCTGACCACAATGCTGATGGTGTTTTGTGGTACCCTCCAGGCATACTGCATGGTCCTGTGCGTGGTCCTGGAGGCCAGGTGGCGCAGAGTCAGTGCCACATTCAGTCCAGGGTCCAGGCTGGGCCGGAAGTTGGTGTTTGCCTTGGTCAACCTGGGTATCAGCTGCTCCACAACTTCATCAAACATGGCTGTTGGCATCCTCATGAAGTGCTGGAATTCACAAGTGTCTTCGTTCCTCAGCTCCACCATCAGCTTGTCATACAGTCCATACTCGGCTCTTCTTGTGATCCATCTTCGGACCCACACACTTCTTTGACGCCTCCTTTTCCTTGCGTAGAATAGGTGAAAGAGCCTGAAGAGGGCTTCACACTGTTGTAGAATGATGGTGGCTACCAAAAGGAATGTGCGACGATCCATGGTGGAGATGGCTTGATGCTGTGGAAAAGCAATAGCAAGAGCAAGGCTGAAGAGGTGTGCACCCCACATCTGCTGGACTGAAAGTGAGATCCAGGTGATTTCTTCCCCCTTTTTTTAGGAAATATAGGTTTTCCACTAGGTGTCCTTCTGCATCCTCTAGACATCCTCCAGACATCCTAAATATCCAAGATACATCCCATATACAAACATTTTTTCCATTTTAATGCTTTGTATGCGAGCTGCATCTGCTTACATCCTTTCTATGTCCATGCTACTAACACTGCGCAGACGTTCCGTGTCCGTTTTGCTTCCTCCCTCTTTCCGTTTTCCGCTGGAGCGGATGCGAGTTGTGCGGATGTGCAGAGGATGCCGAACGGATACAGCGGACATGTAATGGATGTAGAACGTTTGTTCCCTGTATGTGTCACGGATGTAGAACGGACGCGGTGGAAAGTTCATCCGCTCAAAAAGTTTTGTGCAGCTCAAAACTTTTTGAGCGGATGAAATCTCAGTAGATGGATGCTGGACGGATAGAACGTATGAATCACGCACGCAGTGAGTACAGAACGGATGCATTGCGTTAACCAACAGATGGCAAGCATTTTTCTCCATTTTACATCCTCTTTCTATCCGTTGTTGCAGTGTGACATGGGCTTTAGGACTGTACCCAAAGAGCTCATTATCATTAGCACTACCTTTGCTTTCTTTTGCCACACTCATTCTCTTTCTATCTGATGGTCTTCATACTTTGTGTTTTTATAATTATTTATTGTTGTACAGGCTTTTTCTACTTGTGCAATCTATCTTTGGGCAGCGTGCAAGCACCTTTGCTCTTAATGATGGTTTTGAAGAGGCTTAAACAATTAAGTAGTCATGTTCATTATCTGATTTCTAGTAATTCTTTCTTAAAAAAATAATACAAGGCAAGCATAAAACACAGTAGGAAAAATAGTTTTATTCAACAATGAATAAAAAGAAAGATGATCAGATACATAAGCATAGATGATATCCAAGGAAAAGAGGCAATGGGAGAAACTGTCTCCATTTTCCATCATGTCTATGCTCATAGGTGAAGAAACCTATGAGGATTAAGACTTCAAGATTTCATTCAACTATGCAGCGGAATCAATTTGATGTGCTTTGATGTTGTACATCTATAAACTTTATATAGATTCACAAGCTATTACAATGGGATTTTGTCTTCTGCTTTTAATAGAAATCTTCACCAAATCTTGCATTGTTGTATCCCATATACCAGTAAATTAGAGTTTTGGGTTTTTTAAAAAAAAATCTCTGCAAAATTACAAAATGCTTATGATTATTTAATTCTTTACTTAAATACCATGGCTCAGTAAGCCATGGGAATATGAACACAATTAGAATAGTTTTTAGAAAAGCAGTCTTTAACAGTATGTTTTCTTGTGATGACCAACATTAGATTCTATTGATTTTATGTTTCCTGCTGTTAATAACTACAAATTAGCCAAAGTTTTCTTCTATTTCTTAAAAATGGCTTAAATGGGTGCTATAATCCAAATGCAGTTTGATCTCTCATGATGCAAGGAAGCTTTCAGATACCCCCCATTGATAGTCTGGCAATGTTTATCTTGCACTGTATTTATGTCATATTAAAGTATTAATGTGCTATTTGCTTTCCGTTAAAAATATAATCAAGTGCCATAATATAAACACATATTCAACAACCTCCTTAATTGGAATGATGAAATGGATTACCACGACATAAAATTGCACAGATAATGATTTAAACATTCATAGTTCAGCCCTGGAACCATCCCCCCTCCCAGGCACTTTCAGGGTTGCCCCAGTGAAGTGAGTCAAACTGTGGGAATGGGGAGGGGGAGGAAGAGATAACTAAAGGATTGTAGCCATGATAAAATTCTTTCTTCTGAGAACCAGGAACTTTTCCACCAGGTGTAAGGGGGTGGGATCTGTGACCAAGCAACCTTTGGACTATGGCCTGATTGGACCAGTGGTGGGATTCAATTTTTTTTTTTTTTTACTACTGGTTCTGTGGGCATGGCTTGGTGGGCATGGCAGGGGAAGGATACTGTAAAATCTCCACTCCCTCCCCACTCCTGGGGGAAGGTTACTGCAAAATCCCATTCTCTCCCCATCCCACTGACCTGATTTCAGCTCTGTTCTCCTCTGCAGGGCAACAAAACAAGACCCAGATGATCAGCTGGGACTCAGCAGGCAGAGAATAGATGGGGGTGGGTCAGTCAGAAGTGGTATTTGCTGGTTCTCCAAACTACTCAAAGTTTCCACTGTCAATTCTGTGGAACTGTTCAGAACCTGCTAAATATCACCTCTGGATTGGACTATGTGATGGACTACATGGGCAAGGGGAAAATATACTTTTAACTAGGGGGAAGACTTAAGGGGGGTTTAGAGTCGGGTTTCCCTAGATTTGCCAATATGACATGCCTAATAAATCTATACTTTGAATAATATGTCTGACTTGGAGTTTTGATTCCATTAGGTGTGTTACTTGAAACACTGCCACATAGATGTTATGTTGCAAGTGAACTTGCATAGGGGAAAATTTGCCAGATAAAATCAGCAGCAGCAGCAATCATGATTCAATCTACAGGCAGTTCTTGATTTTCTCTTGACAATTAACTAGATTTTCTATTCCTAAGCAAGGTAGTCATTGTGAGGTCCCCCCCCCCCATTTTACAACATTTTTACCACAGTTAAGCAAATTGCTGCAATTGTTAAGTAAATCAATTGGTTATTAAGCGAATCTGGCTTATCCCTTTGATTTTGCTTGCTGGGAAGGTTATAGGAGAAAAGTCATTTTTCTGGGAAGGTTATAAATGGGGATCACATGACCCCAGGACAGTGTAATTATCATAAATACATGTCAGTTGCTAAGCACCCAAATTTTGAACCACACGACCAAGAAGATGCTACAACATTTGTAAGAGTGAAAACTCCTCAAAAGTCATTTTTTCAGTGCTGTTGTAACTTTGAACTGTCACTAAATGAATGATTGTAAGTCAGGAACTATCTGCAGATATATCTATGACCTTCTAATGATATAATATTCTCATATTTCTGAGGATATTAAAATGGGGCACCTTTTTTAAACACCAGGTATTATCAGCATATTGGTGACATCTTGACCGTGGGTGAAATAAGGACATAAATTGAGATTCTGTCCTGTTACCTGGAATCTGTTAGGATCCAAATGGTGGAATACAAACACAGGTTTAGTCCTAATCTCAGCAAATTTAGAAGTCAACCAATAGAAAACCTAAATGATTCCCTCATTTTGTGCTCAATGCCTTTGAGTTTGCAGATCCTGTTTAAAGATCTAATGATAAATCTGATCAAGAGGATCTTATGTAATAAGGAGACTGTACATGTCATTCCACCCTTGACCACCTCTCAGATTATTACAATTCATTCTGCTTGAGGGGTCCTCTGAACAAATGTCTGCTGGTCTACAATGAATGCTTCAAATAATTACAGGAATAACTTGATTTGCCAATATGATACCATTACTTTGAGACATGCAATCATTGCCATTGACTTTTGGATGCCATTGATGACTTTTGCTGGTGGTTATCTTTGAAATCCTATAGAGCTCCTGACTTATCTCCTTAGAGATAAACTATTTCAAATGACATTCATCTACTTGATATGATCAGAAATATTGGACTTACTTTATATTTTCATCTCTCAGGATACTGCCATCAAGGACTGCTGATGCAGACTTTTTAGGTCATGTCTCCATATGAAACAAGAAAATTGTCAGCCTTACTAGGTAGACTAGACAGGGAATGTAAAGTCTACTGGAATGAAGATCCAGAGCCAGGGATCTGCAACAATGGTTTATTTGGGTAAGTATGGAACACACACAAAAACGATAATGGCTGGGAGAGCAGCCCTTATATAGGAGGTGCCTTCCATGCCATTATCCAATCAGTTTATTTGTATTTCCCATGCTAATTGAGGGGGGGCAATTATGTGTCGCACCTGTGCAGACACAACACCCCTCACCATCCAGCTGGAACGTTAATTATGGTCAGCTACAGTCATAGTCTCTTAAGTATGTGGGTCATTTGCGGTTCTGAGTCGACCTTCGATCCTCCTGGATTCTGCGTTGCTCATCCCTCTCATTGGTGTCACCATGTCTTGTTTCAGGGTCATTGGATGTCTCTCTCTGGATTCCCACCAGTGGGGCATTTGCGACAGGTGTCACTTTGGGCACTGTGCTTCCCTTTCCATGTCTGTCTCTGTCCTCATCCCCCTGTGATTTGGTGTCCTCCAACTCACTCTCAGCCTGTCATTCTGCAGTTGGTTGATGTGTCTGCACCACACCTTACCATCACCAAGTTCCACACAATATGACCGGGGGCCCATGACTTCCAATATGTGGCCAGGTTTTCTGGCATAGTTCTTTGTGTACACCCTTTCACCTTGCTGGAATCTTCTGACCTTGTCATTGTCTCCTCATTGAATATCTGTCCCATAGTGAGGGTGCACTCTATCCAGGTGTGTTCTCAGTCTTCTCCACATTAATAGCTCCACACGACTCCTACCTGTAGCCACATACAAGTTGATGTGCTGTGTTAGTATTTCTCTAGTTTATCTTGTATATTTCCTTGCCCCATTCTTGTGAGAACCTTCTTTGCTGTGTGCACCATTGTCTCTGCTTGGCCATTTCCTGTGGGGTAAAATGGAGCGCAAAGTGCATGGCACTGAAATAGTTCTGGTTTTTTTGCAGTGGAGATCAGGACATCATCAAAGAATGGGATGACTCCAGGGATTCCGTGCATGGATTCCTCTCTATTAGACCTTGGAAAAGTCTGGGAACAACACTTACCCCAAACTGTAGTCATCTGCACTGGAAAGCTCCCCTGTGCGTGGCGATCATTTGAGCCACAGCTGTCTCATCATCCATGGGGAGTTGCTGGTAGGTCTGGGTGAGGTTGAGTTTCACAAAGATCTTGCCAAGGAATGAAGTAGATGTTGTACCACTGGGACAGGGTACACACTCTGATGTAGCACTTTGTTTATTATGGGACTGTCTGCAGGAAGTCTGCAGCAATGATGGCACAAGCCATTTTGAAGACCTCTCTGCCACATTTGCTAAGAAATAGTGCCCTTTTTCAATTGTTGGTAATGTTGTTAAGGACATTTGCTTGTAGGTTGCAGTCAAATTGCACCAAATAAGAGTCCCATGTTTCCATTTTGTGATCAAACGGGGCAAATATTTGAGTACTTCCCATCTTTTCTTCAGGTGATCCAACTGTTGAATGCTGTCCTGCATCTCCCATGGTGACCTGGTGATGGCGCTCAATCTGGCTGCCCCTTGTGGCTCCTGACATCTCCCGCAGCAATGGCTAATGGCCAGCTGACCTTCATGGCTCGGTGGTGGCTTCTTCATCACTCTCGGAGACTCCTGCAGTAATCTGGCAATGATTCCTGGTCAGCTGGCTTTTGTGGCTTCAGCAGCAGCTCCAGTCAACTGTCTCTCCTTCCACGATGCTGCCTTCCATGATTGATTGCTGGCTCTATGGCTCTACTCAGCTGGTTCAGCAATGCTGCTTCAATGATCGGTGCTGGCTCTGGCAGCTCCATGGAGGCTCCGATCATCTGACTCTGATCAGTTGGCTTGCGGCAATCTGAGGCTGTCTATTCTGGTGATCCCACCTTCATACCAATTGTTAAGTCTGCTGGAATGAAGATCCACAACAATGGTTTATTTGGTTAAGTATGGAACACAGACAACAGCGTAATGGCTGGTAGGCAGCCCTTATATAAGGGGTGCCTGCCATGCCTTTACCCAGTTTGTTTGTATTTCCCATGCTAGTTGGGGGAGGGGGGATTACGTGTCATGCCTGTGTGGACATAACAGGGAACATGAACAGATGAGCTAATTTTACTTTATTGTAAAGCTACATTACTTGAATCTTGTAAATTTGAAAATACAAATGTCTTCCCATCTTGTTTACACTAACTAGGGAAAATCTTTTCTGAGTTTCTTATTCAGTACTGGGCTAGGTTGTCCCTTACCTAACTGTTCTTTAGGCAATGTTTCTTTGCCTCATCACCTAAAGTCTTTTCAATATATTATTACACCTCCATAGATTAAAACCATCCTGATTTTAGTAAAATCTTAGAAAGTCTTCAAAATCTGGCTTTTCCAAAATGATTGTGGGGGATGACTTGAAGTTTTGATTTCTCCTATAGAATGATTCTTGGGTTAACTCTTATTGGATTCCTTGGTGCTATATCTTGCTATATTTAGTCATAAGTTTTAATCCACATTCTATTCACATTTTAGAGTTGTAATTCATTCAGACCTTTTTTCATTAATACAGCATGTAAGACTCATTCAATAAGTAAATTACAAAATGACATACATGCACCTGTACACTAGTTGAGGTCAATGGATTCTATCCACTATCATGCACGCAAACCCTTTGTCATAAAATAAAACCCTGCCTTTGTCTCATCTCTGTACCTACACCTCTGTAGAAGGCCACCCAGACCTCCTTTTCAATGCCTCTATTTGATGTTCACTTCAGAACCACATTGAATTTTTGAATGGATGCTTTGTTTAGTGACTTTGAGGAGTGTAGCCAGTGGGATCCTTCACTAACAAACTATTTGCCTGACTCTGGCTGCATATAAATATGCATTATTTAAATTACCCATTACGCTAGAAATTGTTATGATATGAAACATTCATAATACTGTTCAGGTAATTATATTCTGTTACTATTTCTGCCACTATAACTTTAAAACATTTATATTGAACAATAAAACATCCAAGATATATTAGGTGGGTAAAGCAGGGAGAGCTAAGAGATTCCCAGTGGAGAGCAAGGAGAATTTAGATGGATTTGGCTAAAAGCAGACTTGTAGTGAAGGTAATGCATATCTTCCTAAAGAAAAAGAGACTTGAAGATGAAAAAGATAAGGATTCTTGCTTGATGAGAATTCACAAATAGATATGGAGGAGTACTGTGGATGATATTCTCCTTTAGTATTGTTTTGAACTCAAGGATTTCCTTTTCAGGGTAAAATAGGTTAATAAAATCCTTGTGGTCTGAGTAAAGGATCAAGTGGTATAGGAGGAGGGCACAATTTCTCTTTGGGGAATTTCATTAACCTTTCCTACAATTGTTAGATTGACAATTCCTCTCAGGCCATTTGAGCTAATTAAATCCTAATGGGCAGCAATTGAATGTCTGAACTACTTTCCGTTTGCCAATGTTGGTATTTTTGGATTTTCTACAGTCTTGAAGCATTAAGATGCATTGTCTCAGTCACAGCTAGAGGTGGTATTCAGCAGGTTCTTACCATTTCTGGAGAACTGGAAGCAAAAATTTTGAGTAGTTCAGAAAACCAGCCTATACTATCTCTGACTGCAGATTTTACAGTAGCCTTCCCCTGCCACGCCCACCAAGCCACGCCCACAGAACCGGTAGTTAAAAAAAATGAATCTCATCACTGGTCACAGCAATATAAAGTTCATTGTAAAATATATGAACAACATGCTTGAAGTTAAAAGCATAACTGTAAGGTGGATATAATAGAAAATATTCTGTATTACTTTCCCAGTATTGTGGGATATTTTATATTCATTCTATACATGTTTATTTTAAATAGTTGCACAATCTAAGGAGGCCATGGAAGAATGTGAGACAAAATCTAAAAGGAAGAAGATATAAACCCATCAAAACAGTTTTTATCTCAGCTTGTTGGGGCATATAAATCTCTTTAGAAAAATATGAGCTGTCTAAAAGTGAGGAAAGCAGAAAGTATAAATCTATATTTTGCTGGTGTGAATCTATTTTTAATGAGGTTTCTAACTAATTTCAGAATCCATTCATGTGTCACAAAATACAGTCTATGTGCTGCAGCATTATAATTCCAACAATACTGAAAATGATAATAGCAACAATCCCTCTTACACTGCCTCCCAGTTTTATTATACTAAAAATGGAAAGGAAATGGGGTTACTGTTTTATTTTTTCTACAGATCCAATAGAAGACATTAGAGTTGGGAGAAAGCTTTTTTGATGCTTGCTTTACTGAAAATTACTTCAGTGTATGTCTATGCAGATTCTCAGTCATCCAAGTCATGGTTGTGCCATAGGTGCTTTTTCAAGAGGCAAAAAAACCAGAAAGTACAGTTGCCTCTTGAAAAAGCATCTTTGCTACTCCAGTATAATTCTGCAAAAATTGCAATATATGGACACAAGGTCATCAAGTAACATGCAAGACATTTTTCATCAATCATTAATTGCAATAATACTGTGGAAAGTGAGCACTCACCCACCCTCCTAGAAGAATGAAATTCTAGGAAATATTTAAAAAGCAGAATATTATCCCTCTCTGGGTGACAGAAGGAGAAACATGCTCTTAGAAAGCAGCCCCCACCTTTGATAATAGCCCCAGAAAGGCTGGGCCATCCTATCCATAAGACAAAGGCCTTCAGCTCCAGGGTGATGGGATTAGCCCTCACTCAAGATCCAAACAAGGACAAAGCCATAATAAGAATTGCCCAACACCTTTTCAGAACACAACCCTCTTCATTACATCATTACCCAGCAAGATTCAACCAAGTCTGGGACACAGGTAGCCTACAAGGTTAGCTGGACCCCCACATATCCCCCTGGGAGTCTGACAACCAATAGGGTACATTTCTTGCAAGGCCTAAGAGAGGGTTTAAATATATCTCACTCTCCACTCCATGTGGTCATTTATCCAGAATCACATGTGCTTGGGGGTTCTGCTTTACCCTTAAACTTCACCTTCATCCTTCTAAGCAGCCTCCATGTTTCCAGTGTCTTTCTTCCCACTTGGAACTGAACCCAGATGGACATTTCTTCCAACAATTCAGTAACACAGTGATGTCAAACTCAATTTCATTGAGGGCCACAACAGGTTTGTGTTTGATTTCGGAGGGCCACAGCGTGGGTGGGTGTGGGCGGGGTGGGTATGGCCAAGGTGAGTGTGACACGGGACTGCACTTCCACACACATGGTTTTATACACTTATAAAAATAGAGAGGCATACATTTCTGTGATTTTGTTTTTTTAATACTTTACTTAATCTACTTGATCACCTTATGAGAGAGAGAGAGACCAGATCCATAGGAAGACTACAACTATAAATTATTGACAAAGGCTATACTAGCAGAATCCTGCAAGCCTGAAAAGTTTTTTTAAAAAAATCCTTTCTTTTATAACCTTCTGAGTCAAGGTCGGCCTCCTGCAGCACTCCGGAGGCCCCATTTTGGGCCTGGATGGCCTCCTGCAGCACTCTGGTGATCAAAACTGGCCCCATTTTTACTAGCAGAGGCATCATGGCCAATCCTTTGCTATTTCCAGGCCAGCTCCATGGGCCAGATCTAACCGCTGCATGGGCCGGATCCCGCCCACGAGCCTTGAGTTTGACACTCCTGCAATATCAAAATAATACAATAGATACATCCCTAATCCAAAGGCCTTCAGTTCCTCTAAATTCATGGACAAATACATATATGGAAATGAAGGTACTTTATGGATACATGATGGTCATTTCATATGAATGCACTGTCTTTCAAAAAAATGGACAATGTAATCAGGTCGGTTTCATTCCTATGGAGGCCAGTCACAAATAGTAATGGTGGCAAGACTGATGAGATGTGGAAGAAATGAGAGTGTTTTGAGCAGTCTATTAGCTGCTTAACTTTTTACTACTCCTAGTAAGATAACATTGTTCCAGGAACATACAAGCCAAGCATTGTAAGATGTTCAACTGAAGGATAGCAGGCTCACTGGGATTTCCAGCAACAGTGATAATTTCCATAGTGATCAAAGACATATTTTTATTCTATTTTTTGGCTTCACAGAAAACGGCAATGGAAAAAAACAATAATCTCCCCATTATTTATGACATTTGTGTGTAATGCTATACAGGAATGATCTTGAAAGACAGGAGAAAAAACAGAAATTTCATGCAAAAGGTATCTCTGTCCATGGAAGCAAAGTGATCTGGAAAGCATTTCAGAAGTGACCCTCCCGAGTTTTCTGTAGGGTAAAAGGAAAGATAGGATGCATACTTTCAAAATTGATAACTTTCTTAATGTAACCTTACAATATAGAGTTTGTACTCACTGATGTGGACAAAAAGGAATTTTGTTATAGAATATTGGACTTTGAAATCCTGTCACATGAGATGTGCTGGCTATTAAGACAGCTGGCTTCAAAAATGGTTTGGAACAATTTATGATAGTCATGAGAATAGCAATAGCACTTAGACTTTACAGCATTCTGTGGGCAGGTTACAATGTCAGCATATTGTCTCAAACAATCTGGATCCTCATTTTACCAACCTTGGAAGCAGTGGTGGGATTCATTTTTTTTGAACTACCGGTTCTATGGGCGTGGCTTGGTGGGAAAGATGCTGTAAAATCTCCAGTCAGAAGTGGTATTTGCCGGTTTTCTGAACTACTCAAAATTTCCACTACCGGTTCTCCAGAACTGATCAGAACCTGCTGAATACCACCTCTGCTTGGAGGGCTGGAAGGCTGAATTAACCTCAAGGTCCATTAGAATCAAACTCCTGAACGCCTGCAATACTCCATTCTGACCACTGCACCACCAGGGAATGCATGTCTGTTAAGCCCCTGTCACACTGTACCAATGGATGCAAAGAGGATGTAAAACGGACAAAAAAGCTTGCCATCAATTGGAAAACGCGATGTACTCACTGCCTCCGTTTTGCTTCCTCTCTATCCGTCCAGCATCCATTAATTGATGTTTCATCTGCTCAGAAAGTTTTGGGCTACTCAAAACTTTTGTGTGGAAAATGTATCCAATGCGTCCATTCTGCATCCGCTAGGCATCCGCTAGGCATCCGTTCTGCATCTGTTATGCATCCACTATATCTGCTAGGCATCCGCTGCGCATCTGCGCAACTCACATCCACTCGGACGCAGGGAGGAAGCGGAACGGATGCAGAACGGATGCAGAACGGATGCAGAATGGATGCCTAGTGGAAACAAAGCATTTAAAACGGAAAAAACGTTCTCAGAGGGGACCTATCTCGGATATTAAGGATGTCTAGAGGATGCCTAGAGGATGCCTAGAGGATGCAAAGGGACACCTATACTGCCTATAAAAAGGGGGAGCAACTTGTCTGCATCTAACTTTCAAACCAGCAGCCCAGCTGTGCAGATCTCTGCAGCCTTCATCTGACTCTTCCTCTTCCACAGCATCCAGTCATGTCAACCGTGGATCATAACACAGTCCTTTTGGCAGCCACCATCCTTCTACAACAGTGCGAAGCCAACTACGGGCTCTTTCAACTCTACTACTGGAAGAAAAGGAGGTGGCCAAGAAGCATCTGGGTCCGAAGATGGATCACCAGAAGAGCAGAGGACGGACTGTACAACAAGCTGATGGTGGAGCTCAGGAACGAAGACACTCGGGCATTCCAGAACTTCATGAGGATGCCTCCAGCCATGTTTGACGAAGTTGTGCAGCGCCTGACACCCAGGTTGACCAAGGCAAACACCAACTTCCGGCCCAGCCTGGAACCTGGGCTCAAGGTGGCACTCACTCTGCGCCACCTGGCCTCAGGGACCACCTACAGGAGCATGCAGTATGGCTGGAGGGTGCCACACAACACCATCAGCATTGTGGTTAGAGAAGTGGTGCAGGCCATCATCGAAGAATACAAGGAGGAGCTCCGCCAATGCCCCTCCACTGAAGAAGGATGGAAGAAAGTTGCAGAGCAGTGGTATCAGAGGTGGAACATCCCACACACAGTTGGAGCCATAGATGGCAAGCACGTGGCCTGCAAAGCTCCAGCCAAGTCGGGGTCCACTTATTTCAACTAAAAGGGCTTCTTCAGCATCGTCCTCTTCGCCATGGTCGATGCTGACTACAAGTTCATGTACATCGATGCGTCAGGCAACGGGTCAGCTTCAGATGCCCAGGTATACAACGCCAGTCATCTCAAGGAGAGGCAGGAAGGCAACCTCATCATGGGCTTCCCAGATACAGAACCCCTGCCCAACAACACACAAGATGTGCCCTACTTCATTGTGGGGGATGACGCCTTCTCCCTCAGAACCTACCTCATGAAGCCCTACACTTCCAGACTCCTCACCCGTGAAGAGAGGATCTTCAACTACAGGCTGTCCAGGACAAGGCGGGTGGTGGAGAACGCCTTTGGCATCCTGGCCAACAGGTTCCAGGTACTTCTCACCAACATGCAGTATCGCCCAGAGACCATGAGGAGGATCGTGGAAGCTTGCTGCATCCTGCACAATCTCATGCACACCCGCTACCCAGTCTTGCAGAACAGGCTCGTGGACCTCCAACAAGACAATGGGGACATGGAGCCTGGGGAATGGAGGCAAGGGCAAAACCTGATAGACACTGTGGATGTGCAAGGCCCCAACAGAGCCTCACGTGAAGGGAAGAAGCAGCGCAACCTCCTAAGACTCTGGTGCAACTCCCCAGCTGGAGCAGTGGAGTGGCAAGACAGGATGATAGATGATTAATGGGTGCTTCCTTCAACCTGTCTCATCACACTGATGAGATTGGGCCATGTATGTTGGGTGGGCCTACAATGAACAGGGCGTTTAATAAAGAGTTGTGTTTCTGTTGACATGTGTGGATGATTATTACATTGTTATTGACAATAAAGGCCATAGGTGTGGCACCTGAGAGGGTGGACCATACAGTCCCACTATGCTTGCACTGGAGGTTTATCTATCCCACAGCTATTACCCATCCCAAAGATATCCCTGCCCACCCCACTGCTATCTTAACCCATCCCACAAGCATGCAAAGGCTTAAACCAATTCTAAAAGTTTCCACCAAGACTTTATTACAAAGAAAAGAAATGAAGCAAGTGTGTGAATCAAAGATAAACTTTATTGAACAAGCTGTAAAAAAAAAAATGACCCAAGTCAAGTGTCCAAATAAAGTCCACAGGTAGCCAGCTACCCAGTCTCTGGCACTCTTATTGGTCACTCGGAGGTGTGCCCAGTCTCAGGGGTGAAGGGTCCAGGTGCTGTGGAGGTGGGTGGTGCTGGAGTGCTGGTCTGTATTGTCATTGGGGTTCCTGGCCCCGAGAGGACAACAGGGGACGGTGTGTTGAGGAAGCTCTCAGACAGCTGGCTCAGACCCGCGATGCTGAGAGGTCCTTCCTCCATGCCATGTGGTGTCAGCCCCAGTACTGATGAGAGATGTACTGAGGCCGGGCTTGGCTGTGGGGTGGAGGAAGGAGTAGTGTAGTGGGGCTGTCTGGTATGCAGCTGGGTGAGGACTGGCATGGGTGGCATCACTGTCGTCGGTGACATCATTGTCATGGGTGGCATCGGTGGCCTCAGTGGAACCGGTGGTAACGGTGTCATCCGATGACTCTGTGCCTGGACTGGGAAGGGCTGCTGCCTGTACTGCTGGATCTCCTGGTAGCCGTAGCCCTGGTTGGTGAGGGGCTGTGGGAAGCCTTGGTATGGGAGGGACATCACCTGGGGTGGAGGTGGAGGAGCAGACCTGGACTGGGTGGGAGCAGATTCCTCTGGATCAGCAGGGTTCTGAAGCAGCTCAGTGATCCTGTCCTTCACCACCTGGTACTGGGGTTCCTCCATGTTCTTGAGGGTCTGGTTGAAATAGGTGAGGAAGGGCTTGAGGTTGGAGGATGAGGAGTCGGTGCTGACCAGCTGAGAGAGTAGATCTATACTGGTGTGGATGGTGTCCCTGATCTCCAGCAGGACAGTGTGGCTCTGCCCCTACTGCTGTCTGGCTCTCTGCCTTTCTGTGGAGGCGGAGCTGGGGGTTGTGGATGCGGCTACGACTGTGGTGGACTCGATATCTCCTCTCTCCCACCGCACCAGGGAGTCCTCCACGTGCTCCACCATGGTGACAACAGCTGTCCGTGGGTTCTCCTCCATGGCACGCTCCACAGAAACCTGCCTGGAGACAGGGACTGACTCTCGGCAGGAAGAGGACTGGCTCTCAGCAGGCTGCCGGAGAGAGAGGGTTGTGAGAGGGGCTCCTGGTGCTCCTTGGTGGCGGATCTCACCCTCCAGGAAGCTGCACCTGGCCATGACGTAGGTCTCTCTGTCCGTCAGCTTAATCGTGGCCTGGCCAGATTTCTTCAGGTGCAGCTTCCCGTACCAGGTGTGCATGTGCTTCCACCAGCCGAGGAGCACCTCCGAAGTGTAACCCATACACTCCGCCCTCCCTCTCCAAGCAGCCTGCTTCCTTTTGGTGTCCCTGTACAGCCGGTGTCCCTTCTGCCACAGATAGTCATTCTCTCTCAGCCACTCCAGCACCTCATCCTCGTGTTCCTCCTCAATGAAGTATTGCCTCCTCTCCCATCCCCACATACGCCTCTTCCTCCCTTTGGCAGGACCAGATGGGCCCTCATCAGAGGGGCTCCCAGGTGGTAAGGGCTGCTCCTCCATACCACCAGCATCAGCAGCACCAGCAGGATCATCATCATCATCATCATCATCACCAGCAGGATCATAATCATCATCTTCATCAGCAGCAGCAGCAGTGGCAGCAGCAGCAGGATCATCATCATCATCGTCGTCATCATCAGCAGCAGCAGCAGGAGCAGCAGGACCAGGATCATCAGCAGCAGAGTAGGCACCAGGAGCCCCAGCAGCACCATCAGCAGCAGCACCATCAGCACCAGCAGGACCAGGAGCACGAGCAGGACCAGGAGCATGAGCAGGACGAGCAAGACCAGGAGCACGAGCAGTACAAGCAAGTCCAGGAGCACGAACAGGATGAGCAGGACCAGCAGGACCAGCAGGACCAGCAGGACTAGCAGGACCAGGAGCAGCTTCAGCAGAGTATGCTGCAGCAGAAGCACCACCGCCAGGAGCAGCTTCAGCAGAGTAAGCACCAGCAGAAGCACCAATGCCAGGAGCAGCGCCAGCAGAAGCTCCAGCACCAGAAGAGCAAGCCGAAGAAGCCCCAGCAGAAGCCCCAGCGGAAGCAGAGTCAGGGACAGGGGGCGGGAGGGTGGCCCTGTCCCTCTTGCCAGGGCTGGCGGCAGGTTGCTGAGACTTTCGCTTCTTCCCCATGGTTGTGGCAGGGAGGCTGGCAGGGAGGCTGGCAGGCACCAAGGCTGGCAGGAAGGCTGGCAGGAGGGCTGGCAGGAAGCCTGGCAGGAAGCTTGGCAGGAAGCCTGGCAGGCAGGCAGGCACCAAGGCTGGCAGGCAGACTGGCTGACAGGGAGGCTGGAAGGCAGGCTGGCAGCAAGGCTGGCATGCAGGCAAAGAGCAAGGCTGGCAGAAAGGCTGGCAGCAAGGCTTGGAGGCAGGCATGCAGGCAGGGCAGGCAAGGACTTGATGTATCCTGCAGCAGGTCTTTCCTCCGAATGCTGGCCACGTGCGAGCTGCTTCCCTTTATATCCACGTGGCTTATGCAATGCATCGCCCCCGCATGCGCAATTAATGCCAGGCATCCGTTAGGCTTCCACTGTGCATCTGCTAGGCTTCTGCCCTGCATCCGCTTCATCCGCTGTGCATCCGCTGCGCATCCGCTGTATACGTTCCGCGTCCGCTTTTCTGAGGCCCCCCGGAAGCCTAGCGGATGTGCCATCCACTCCCATCCGCTTCCATCCGCTGGGCTTCCATTCCACATCCGATTCCATCCGCTCTGCGTTCTCCCCGTGTCCGTGTTATCCACTCTGGTTATGCAAATTTTTGCCCCTTTTGAGAGCGGATAACAACGGATGGAACATTTTGCTCATCCGTTGTGTCCGTTTTGCATCCGTTGGGCAGTATGACAGGGCCTTTAGTCTTCATGGCAATTTGACTGCTTCGGAAGGTTGAGAAATTAGTGTAATTGTTGGCCACTGTGTGAACAGACTGCTGGATTAGATGATTAGGGATCCAGTCCAGCAAATAATATCTTAACTCTTAAGTATTTCATTTTCATTTTTCTTTTCATAAATTTGATATTTATTGATTGGTTTATTTGTTTGCTTGCTTCCCATCTTGCCATGACATCTTTGAGCTACACTTTTTCTTTTCAATAATAGTAATGGTTTGCAGTGTTTCAGGTGACTGCCAGTTTGCATTTTAAAATTTTGACCTCCTAAGAAATGTCAGGATTGTAGTTCCTATTGTTTTCGTTCACAGTAAAGCCAAACTTCTGATATAAATTGCAGTGAAACAATTTTACAGTTTAGATCATTCTTGGTTTGCATACTTTTATTACAACCACTAATTAGATAATTGACAGTTTCATCTTTTATTTTATATAGTTAGGATTTGATATCATCTGAAATATGTTAATTTGCAGCTCTGATAATCATTGTTTGCAGAATTACTACTGTTACTACTACTATAACAACTACTACTACTATTACAAGGGAGACTTTAAAAAGAACAAGACAATTTGAGTGTGTCAGCAAATTTAATTTAAATGTAATCATGTTAGTTAAAAATCTCATCTCCTGTTTGTCATTTAAAGCATTTGATAGCTACTTCAAGTTTGCCTTTTGCATTGCTTCCAGCTGGCAGTGTCAATAAACAATCATCACTCTCTCTTTCATGCCTACAGGGCTCCTAAAAGAGACAAAAATACAATTTCAAATTATAGTAATTCAACTAATATCCCAATATACATTTTATAAAAAGATGAAAAATATTCAAAAGTTTGGTGGAAATTGGCACATGCATGCAATGATGCATTGAACTGGATCTACTAGATGATTCACATTGAATCAGTTCAGCTTTCTGAGTCACATTGAAAATTTTAATTCAGACCTGGCTGATCTGAAATTGCTTTTGCAAGCAGCTGATGATAGAAATCCAGATATTTACCAATATTTCCAAATCTACTCCCTTCTCATTTGAACATATCTTCAATTATATGTTCAACATTCCACATTTTTCTCTCCCTTTCCTTAATACAATTGTATGCTCTTTGAATATTCCTCATCTCAGTATTTTAATTAAAAAGTCTGGTGTATTCTGACTAAAGAAAATCCTGAAATTTTTTTTCAATCATCCCATATAATTTTAATGATATATATATATATATATATAAACCCACAAATGAAAACCCCCTCACCTGTTAGCTTTTCAGAGAAGATGTGCAGAAAGTGATTGTTACCTATCAGAACTGCAATTTAGATTTCTTTATTCAAAGTATTTTTTAAATTCAAAATAAAAAATAGAGTAAATAGAGACTATTATGCAGATAATAGTAGAGCAACAAAGAGGAATGTTACAATGTGTATGATAAATTCTTCCTTGAAGATTCTTTCTTCTGTTTGCTTTTTAACCAAAGGACCAATTTAATGTCACTGAAATAACCTTTGTCCGGGGGTGAGATTCAACCGGTGTTACTACCGGTTCGGTGATTACATTTTGCTACGTGCACACATGTAATGAACCTTAAGCTGTACCCCCCAGACAGCTGATAAGCGCTGATAATCTCAGTTGTACCACGCAGAGCAGCTGAGGTTGAAAAAGCAGGAAATAAAGGACAGGTAAGAGCCTGGGCAGGCAGGTGGGCCAAACAGCAGCAGACACAGAATCAGTTTGGTGTCTATTGCTCTTAAGAGCTACCAGTTCTATAGAGGCAGGCAGAACTGGTAGCATCGTACCCCTGCCTTTGTCCCTCCATTTTCTTGATACAAACATTTGAGTAATTCATTGGAAGCTGAATTATTTGCGGGTACTTACATGTGTGCTGTTCAGCTTCCTTTAGGTATTATCCCACATCATTGTAGTGCTTTTAAAGTTGTAGCAACGTTTCAGCAGAATCTCATCTGCCATCATCAGGCTTCTGTATTGAGTTTGTATGTGGGTCAGGGTCTCACAGCCGTTGGTTTTAAATTTGAGGCTAGCCTGTTGCTGTGGCAGGATGTTTTTTTCTACATCCTGATTGTTTGGGAGTCTTGGTCTGTGTTTATTGGACTTGGAGTTTGCTTGATTAGTGTTTCTGGTTTCTGCTGTCTGTTTTGTGGCTTTGATTGTCTGGCAACACTGTGTTCCTGCATTCATGTAAGTACCCGCGAAAACTTATATATATATATATATATATATATATATATATATATATATATATA
>BLBF01000005.1:36782877-36795414 GCA_015471245.1 Laticauda colubrina | reverse complement strand
TTTCTGGTTTCTTCTGTCTGTTTTGTGGCTTTGATTGGCTGGCAACACTGTATTCCTATGTTGGAGGCTTGCAACTGCAGCTTGGCTTCATGTAAAAGGACAGCTGTTATCTATTAGGAAGCTAGGTTTCATCTGGGTGCCTGGTTGGGATGTGTTTATACATACATACATATTGAAAATTTTATTTGGGTTCTCACAGAAACAAAATACAAATAAAACATCTTTTCTGAAAATAGCATGGTCCCAGGTTATTACTTCTTCATATCGACACAAAACTCTATTTCATGCTCATTTTTATATTCTATTCCATATCTTATTACAATTTTATATTTTCTAGATAGTTTTTCCCATCTTTTAATTTTCTCAACTTTGTTTTAATTATCTCATCTCAATTCAAATCATTATATTTATACTTTTGTCTGTCCTGTTACAATTTCATATTATCTTTTCTTGTTAAGCAATTTTTTCTCTGTAGTTACCAATTAGAGTATGATGCCTTCATATCCTTTACTTTTATCTATTCAAACTCTTATTTAAGCTTCAATGTATGACTTTAATTCAATATAATATTCATTCATTTACATTCAATATAATACAAAACTTCCAATCGGATTCTGCTTGGTACATTCTTAAAATAGACATTATATTCTTAAAAAGAAAAAAATTATATATATATATATATGTGTGTGTGTGTGTGTGTGTGTGTGTGTTTGTAAATTAAACACACATTCCATTCCAATTCAATTCTATCATTAATATGCATTAATATCTTAACATTTTTAACATTTCTTTTCAATTGAATATCATACTTCCTTGGGAACACTTATAACCTTTCCATGGTTACTTCTTTTTTTCCTGTATTTCTTACTTATATTTTTATAAATCATTACTAATAATTAAAAATGTTCCCTTTTAATTATATCAGTCATTTTAATTCATTTATTTATTAACAAACATCCCACTATATTACAATAAATATTTTATGCATCATCATATTTTCTAAAATTATTTCTATTTGTAATATATCAATGCTATCTTTTTTAAAGACAAATTTTATTTGTTTTTAAAAACAATACACAAACAAACAAAACATAGAACCTAATAAAATAAAATCTCTTTTCTAAAAACTGCTTATTAAATTTTAACAAAACAAATAAAACATCTTATTTGAGTACAACATAGTTCCAGATTATCACACATGCATATCTTATTTATTCTTTTTCCAACTTCTCCTTTTACTTAAATTTATATATCTCTTTATTCATTGTACTTATACTTTCATCTATCTTGTTTACAATTTCATTATTTTCTTCTAATGTTCTTCCAAAATTTTATTAATTCTCAATACGCTAATTTAACAAACAAACACAAAACATGAAAATATAAAACTTTTTTGGGGAAAGCAGCTTAACATCTTTTTATACAGACATAAATCAAATTCATATTCACCTCATATACTATTTCATATCTCATTTATCATTCTAGATTTTCTATATATTTTCTCCCCTCTTTTCACTCTCTTAATTCTATTTTATTTATTTCATCTCAATTTAAATCATTTTACTTATATCTTTTGTCCGTTCTTTTTCAATTACCTATTTTTTCTTTTCTCTTTACTGCAAAATTTCTCTGTAATCACTGGTTGAAGTATGACGACTTTTTATCTTTCCCTTAAATTTAACACTTAAAATAATGTATAATTTCTATAATGATTCTGCTAGGTGCATTCTACATAGTACATTTTGAAATAATAAAAGAAAAGAAAAAAAACCTTATAGTATAGTAAAAACAATATTCCATAACTAATTAAACTCTATTAGACATTTTATACATACCCTTTAACATATTGTTAACTCATATAATATTCCAATTTTCTAACTCTATTTCAAATATTATTAAACATTTTCCACATTCCCTTTAAAATATTGTTAACTCATATATTTCAATTTTCTAACTCTATTTCAAATACAAATACTACAATACAATCCAGTGCACTTTTGCAGAATCTCTTCTTTAATTACATTTTATCCTTTGTCTCTAAAAAAACCCCTGTTTTTTAACAGTTTGTTTTAAATCTTTATAACTTCTCTTCCCTTTTTCCCTTCCTCTCTTATCCAGTCTAGTCTTTTTGCCCCCCCATCTCTCAATCTCCAACCTCTTAGTCTCCCCTCTCTGTTGTATTCCTCTTTTCTGTTGCTTCCTGACATTGTATCAATTTTTCACCTTATTTTTCCTTTTCTTGGTTGTTTTTTTTAATCTTGAATTCTCCATTTTCTTTCCTTTTGCCCTTTCTTCTTCAACTAAAATTATTTATCCATAAAAGTTGGCTTCTTCTTCATCATCCCAGCTTTCTTGTTGTTGTAATTCCTGGTAGGTAGAAATCACCATTTCTAAGAAGTGAAAAACAGATCCAGAAGAGCCCTTGCCTTCTTGTTCCTCTTCTTTTAAATTTTTATATTCTATTTTCAATTCTTCAACAGATAATGCCATTGTAAGATTTTTTTTTTTAAACAACCCAAATGATTTTAGTCTTTCAAAAAATAGTTTCCAAGATTTCCAAAGTCACAAAGCAATCCAAATCAGCATAAACTGTTTCATTTAGCACTTTCTTCTTTTTGTACTATCTTTTCCTGGGGTGAAATTTAATTACACAGTTCCAAAGTAATTTTTTTTTAAGTCTTATTGGCGTTATCTCTGATCTTAAATGTTCTAAGTCATCTCCTCCAACAAAGTCTTAATATATATTCTTTGCCTCTCCCTTCCCTCTTATAGCAAAAAAAAAAAAGAGAGTTTTGGTTTTTAGTTCCAATGCTCAGAAATCTTAATATCCCCTTGTCTTTAATTTTCAAATTTAATTACCTTCTATGCCAAAGCAGGTTTTTCCGATTTCCATCTGCTATCTCCGTAAGGAAGGAGAGTGAGAAGAAAAAAAATCTTTCCCTTTATCTTTTCTCCGCCGCTTTTAACGATCTTGGTAGGAAACAATGTATCCTTTGAAAAGTTGAACCTCCAGAATAAAGGTGTAACTTATTGTCCCAGTTCAGCCAAAAACTTTCACTTCTTCAAACTTCCTCCTGCACAATCTTATCCAGCAGAAAGCTTCTTGTGGTGGCCATTACTGACTGCTGCTCCACCGCCTTGGGAAAAGGGAGTTAAAGCAGTTGAGGAGGGAGATTGCGATTCCCCCAGACCCCTGCCCAGATCTTCCCTGTCTTCAGTTACCTCTATGGGGTAACCATAGCCTCCAAATCCAGCTGGATCGGGGGCACCTTGGCTGCGAGTGCAGCAGAAACCGCGCATGATCACGGATTCCTGCTGCCGATGAAGCCTTGCAACCGGATGTTTCTTATCAATACTATCTTATGTACCTTTGCAGAATCCCTTTTACAATTAAATTTTTGCCCATTATCTCTAAACAAACTTATGGTTACAATCCTTATATCTTTTCCCTGTTTCTCCATTTCTTGTTTCTGTCTTTTCCAACTTCTTTTTCTTGCCTTCTTCCCCATCTTCTTCTCCCTCCCTTTTTTGCCCCCTCATCTCTCTACTTCTAACTCTCTCATCTGTAATCCCCTCTTTTGTTGCTTTCTAATATTATACTTATCTTTCAAATTGCCCTTCTTCTGTTTTTTTTTTTTAGTCTTAAACCTTTCATTCTCTTTCCCCCCTTTTCTCTCCCCCTTAAAATTATTTGATCATTAATGATGGCTTCTTCTTTGTCCCAATCTTCTTATTCTGCAAGCGTTTCTTATTGCTTCTCATAGTTCCAGATCTCAATTTCTAAGAATTGAAACACGAAGCCAAAAGTACTTCTCCCTTCTTGTGCATCTGCTTTCCATTTTTAAAGTTCTGTTTTCAGTTCTTCTAAGAGTGATACCATTTTAAAAACTTTTAAACAACCACCCAGTTAATTTTAGTCATCTAGTTGCAAAAAACCAAAAGTCATCAAGTAATCCGAATAATCCAAGGCTGTTTCTATTTGCTTCTTTTTCCCACTTTCTCTTCCTGGGGTTCCATTATTTTGTTACCAAGTTTCCATTAAAATGTATCTTTGAGGAATCTTGTTAAAATTTCACTGTGAGTTCCTTTTAACTACATTTCTATTCCTTAATTCCAGGCAGTCTCCTCCATTTTTCCATATCCTGCCCTTCTATTCTTTTTTTCTCCTTTCCAGCTTTGAAAAACTTTTAAATGTCCAGAAATCTTTATTATCCCTTTGACTTTTATTTTCAGCTTAGATGCCTATTAATATCAAAGTGGATATTTTTTTAAATTTCTTGGTTAAGTCTCTTAGCTGTCAGTATAGGGAAGGGAAGAAAAAAAAACAAAACCCTAATCCTTTCCCTTCTCTCTGTCCTTCGCAGCTTCAAGATCTTCTTTGGGAACAATGTTGTTAAGTTTAAATTCCAGGGTACCTTATTTGTTACTTTTGCTGTTTGATCCGGTCAACCAAAATTTTCTCTTCTTATCTTCCTCCTGAACATTCTTTTCCAGTCGAGTTCTTCTTTGTGGTGACCATTTCTTACCACCGCTGCAACTGCCTTCGGGAAAAGGAGTAATGGCCAGCTGGGGAGGACAGATGTGGCTCTCCTCAACCCTGAAGGCAATCTCCCCATCTTCACCACCTCTACGGGGTGGCTTTGCCCTGAAACCAGCTGGCTAGGGGCACTCCAGCGGTGAGCATGGATTGAAGCCTTGGAGAGACGAGGCTTCAGTCTGTCGCCGAAGAAGCTCAAACCAGAAGTCCCTATGTGACGTATATTTTTAACATTATATAAGATTGGGTTTTATTTATTTGTTTACTTATTCATTGTATTTATATTCCACTGCAATCAATTTGACTCTTGGCAGGTCAGTTTTTCATGCATAATTTAAGAAAATTAAAATGGATGCTTCAGAATCATGTAATGTCAGATAAGGGCTGAAATATGCAAATATATTGTGTGTTATGCCCCAAGAAAAAGCCAAAACAGTTCTGGTTGGAACATCAAAGGAGCATCTAGGTCAGCCAGATGTTAGTCTTAGTATTCCCAGAAGCTCATAAGAAGGAAATGAATACAATCAACTCTTTGATTTGTCCTCCAGAATTTGTTATTTTAAAATAGTCTTTATGGAACATTTTTTGTATGAACTCTAACAAGGACAATGATTGCACTAATTTGGATTACTTTTTTTTATTTAATTCAACACTTAAAACCCAGATGGCATTTGTAAACATATTTCTCTTCTTTCACTTGGTAATTCCTTGGCTTTCATGAGATCTAATCCTAATGTAAATTTAAAAATAACATAGTACAAAACAAATCTACAACTTTATTCAGCAGAATAAGAAAATATTTTATTATATTATGGGTGTGGGTGTGCACATATGCTTTTGTGTTTTACCAGTTAATTATATTTTGGAAAATATGAGAAGATATTATAGTGTTATTCCCCCAAATATTCCCCCAAGTATTTTTTTAAAAAGTCATGTTAAATGGCTTATTGCCTCAATTTTCAAATATCAGTTTAGAGCACATACTAATAATGGCAGGCGGGAAAGTAATGCCCTCTACTATTAAAACAACAGAACTCATTTCAAAAGCTTCTGAAATTTGAATGTGTTTAGAATGGTCATTTCCTAAATTTTGTTGTTGTTTCTACCTATTTGTAAACCTATTATCCAGAGCACCAGAGTGCAAGATAAGAAACAATGGATGGAAAATAATTAATTGTAATGTATTTGAATATATATAGGCTATTTCAGTTTAAGTCTCACTGACTGAAGGTTGACTCATCCTTCCATCCTTCTGAAGTGGATAAAATGAAGATCCTGACTATTGGGGGCAATATTCTGACTCTGTAAACTGCTTAGAGAGCAGTTAAAGCACTGTGAAGTGTTATAGAAGTCTGTGCTGTTGCTAATTCCAAGACACTTTTCCAAAGTGTGAGAGTGTCACCTCAAGATTTGACTACTGAAATGCATTTTACATTGAAAGATTAATGAAGATTATTCAAAAGCTTCAATTAGGACAGTACAGTGGGGTAGGCAGTTATATCTGCTCCTAAAACAGAGCATGTTGCACCTCAGCTTCACAGGCTGCATTGGTTGACAGTTTGCATCTGGGTCCAATTCAAGGTTCTAGTTTTAAACTTTGAAGCCCTTCCTGGCATGGGACTAGCCACTCAGTTATCTGAGGGATCACCTCTTCCTGGTTACATCAACCTTCTCCATTAGATTTGGCAGAAAAGGCAAACTGTAGGTGCCATCAGGTGGGATCTTCACTTTGAGGGAGGGGTCCCAGAGATCATGCCTTCTCTATTATGGTGTCTGTCTTATGAATGTTTTCCCCACCAAAATTAATTTAGCACCATCACTTTTAACATTTTGGAACTCTTTTTAAGACCCGGTTATATGATGAAGCCTGAAGCTTTCAACTGGAACATGCTTAGATAATCTACCTACTTACTAATCTACTTAAAAATCACTGAGGTGGCTATTCTTATCCTCCTTTTTGCCTAAAGTTTGTATATTTATTTTTAATATATTTTAATACATTTTATAACATTTAACTCATTTTTTTAATGGCAGGCAAATTACAGTTCTCATACTGTCCCAACAGAATATAATGAAATGGGTAAGACATATTTGTTGTGGTTCACCAGCAGCAGGTGCGGACAGCAAAGGACAGCAAGGACAAAAGGCAACCAGTCAGGGAGCCTGGCAAGGATGTGGATGAGGGTCCTGTATCTGATGCAGGGATGGGGCCAGGACTATCAGATGGTTGAGTGCTGCTTTCAGAGCTATTAAAATCTGGCAGCAGGGAAAGCAGAAGATCCTGGGGAGCCTGTGCCCAGTGCATGTGTGTGCAGGGCTACTCAAAGAAGAGAGCAGCTGAAGCAGCAACAGCAACTCTGGAGTAGGTCTGGAACGTGATTGCCCCTCCCATAAGGGATAAAAACCATCCCTTGGGGATGTGCTCTTTGCAGGAAGCAAAGAAGTTCTTTAGACTGTGAGTCCTCGTTGAAACCCTAACTCCGGTTTATTTTTGAAACTTCTTTCGGTTGATATTTATCAGTAATTAGACTTCTGTTCTTGGCAGCCTTTTATAATCTTTTATAAACTTTTATCTTGGACAATTAGGTTTAAATGAGTGTTGTCTGGGAATGCAAAGAATTCCCAGTGCCACATTAAAAAAGGTTTGCTTTTATACACAGTTTGTGTTTGTTTAATTTGAGCAAAGCTTGAGTCAGAACAATATTGTATGCATTGAAGTTACTCAAAAAGGGATTTGTTTGCATAAAATAGATAAACAGTTCATTTACTATTATGAGAATGACTCTCACATTGTTGTATAAATAAAATCTATAAGATTGGGTCAGTTAAATCAGAACTAAAGAATAATTAACATCTCATTTCACAATCACTGCATGAGAACTGCCCACACATAATGAATATTCTTTTCTAGGTATGGCAAAAGGTTTACTTAGTATAAAGTATATATCCTGATATACTAGATTAAGATTTTAAAGTTAGATGTCTACGGAGATTCTCATCCAGATCATGGTTGTCCCAAAGGTGCTTTTTTAAAAAGGCAATTGGACTTTCTTTTTCCTTGAAGATGTTTCATTCTCATCCAAGAAAAACAAAGTCCAGTTGCCTTTTGAAAAAGCACCTTTGGGACATTTGGGAAAGTTAGCTTTCCAAATTACTTGGCTTGTTCTACAAATCCCATTAAACCACAAAATAAAATGATTGCAGGGATGCTACAAATTCATAAAGGAGTCTTTAAGTAAACTATAGACCTTAAGTGCTTACTAAGATCATTTCTTTAAAATAGATTCCCTAGCTACCCTAAAATATATGAAAATTAGAGTTAGTAATTCAAGACCATTGCCAAAAATACCATCAGAATTATGCTAACTTATTATATTGAGCTCTTGTAACATGGGTTTCATCTATTACCTAAAGCCCATGTCACACTGCCCAACGGATGCAAAAAGGACACAGCGGACGAGTAAAATGTTCCATCCGTTGTTATCCGCTCTCAAAAGGGGCAAAAATTTGCATAACCGGAGTGGATAACACGGACGCGGGGAGGATGCAGGGCGGATGGAAAGTGGATGCAGAATGGAAGCCCAGCAGATGGGAGCGGATGGGAGTGGATGGCACATCCGCAGGGCTTCTGGGGGGCCTCAGCAAAGCGGACGCGGAACGGATGAAGTGGATGCAGAGCAGATGCACAGAGGAAGCCTAATGGATGCCTGGCATTAATTGCACATGCAGGGAGGATGCATTGCATCAGCTCGGAAGCAGCTCGGAAGCAGGTCGCCATTCAGAGGAAAGACCTGCTGCCAGACACATCGACTGCCTTGCCTGCCCTGCCTGCATGTCTGCCTGCCAGCCTTGCTGCCAGTCTCCCTGCCAGCCTTGCTGCCAGCCTTGCTGCCAGCCTCCCTGCCAGCCTCCCTGCCAGCTTTGGTTCCTGCCAGCCTCCCTGCCAGCCAGCAACCCCACAACCATGCGGAAGCACAGCAAACCACAGCCATCTGCTGCCAGACCTTGCAAGAGGGACAGGGCTACCCTCCCTCCCCCTGGCCCTCATTCTGGTTCTGCTGGGGCTTCTGCAGCACGGGCTCGCTCTTCTGAGGCTGGGGCTTCTGCTGCTTCTGCTTCTGGAGGAGCTGATGACAAGCACTCCAGTACAGGCCACCTCCACAGCACCTGGACCCTTCACCCCTGAGACTGAGCGACCAAGAGGAGTGCGAGAGACTCATTTTTGTCTTATAGCTTCTTGTTAATAAAGTCTATTTTTGATTCACACACTTGCTTCATTTCTTTTTTTCAATAAAGTCTTGGTGGAAACTTTTAGAAATAGTTTAAGCCTTTGCTTGCTTGTGGGATGGGTAAGGATAGATTTGGAATGGGTTAGGATACCTGTGGGATGGGTAATAGCTGTGGGATGGGTTAGGATAGCAGTGGGATAGATAAACCTCCAGTGCAAGCATAGTGGGACTGTAAGGTCCATCCTCCCAGGTGCCACACCTATGGCCCTTTATTATCAATAACAATATAATCAATCATCCACACATGTCAACACAAACACAACTCTTTATTAAACGCCCTGTTCATTGTAGGCCAACCAAACATACATGGCCCAATCTCATCCATGTGATGAGACAGTCTGAAGGAAGCATCCATTAAGCATCTACCATCCTGTCTTGCTACTCCACTGCTCCAGCTGGGGAGTTGCACCAGTGTTTCAGGAGGTTGCGCTGTTTCTTCCCTTCACGTGAGGCTCTGTTGGGGCCTTGCACATCCTCAGTGTTGATCAGGTTTTGCCCTTGCCTCCATTCACCAGGCTCCATGTCCCCATTGCCTTGTTGACGGTTCACAAGTCTCTTCTGCAAGACTGGGTAGCGGGTGTGCATGAGATTGTGCAGGATGCAGCAAGCTTCCACGATCCCCCTCATGGTCTCTGGGCTATGCTGCATGTTGGTGAGAAGTACCTGGAACCTGTTGGCCAGGATGCCAAAGGCATTCTCCACCACCCGCCTTGCCCTGAACAGCCTGTAGTTGAAGATCCTCTCTTCATGGGTGAGGTATTTGGAGGTGTAGGGTTTCATGAGGTGGGTTGTGAGGGAGAAGGCGTCATCCCCCACGATGAAGTAGGGCACATCTTGTGTGTCATTGGGCAGTGGGTCTGGATCTGGGAAGCCCACCATGAGGTTGCCTTTCAGCCCCTCCTTGAGGTGACTGGCATTGTATACCTGGGCATCTGAAGATGAGCCGTTGCCTGAAGCATCGATGTACATGAACTTGTAGTCAGCATCGACCATGGCGAAGAGGATGATGCTGAAGAAGCCCTTGTAGTTGTGATAAGAGGACCTGAGTTGGCTGGCGCTTTGCAGGCCACGTGCTTGCCATCGATGGCTCCAACGGTGTGTGGGACATTCCACTTCTGATACCACTACTCTGCAACTTTCTTCCATCCTTCTTCAGTGGAGGGGCACTGGAGGAGCTCCTCCTTGTATTCTTCGATGATGGCCTGCACCACTTCTCTGACAACAAAGCTGATGGTGCTGGGTGGCACCCTCCAGCCGTACTGCATGCTCCTGTAGGTGGTCCCTAAGGCCAGGTGGCGCAGAGTGAGTGCCACCTTGAGCCCAGGTTCCAGGCTGGGTGGGAAGTTGGTGTTTGTCTTGGTCAACCTGGGTATTAGGCACTGAACAACTTCGTCAAACATGGCTGGAGGCATCCTCATGAAGTTCTGGAACGCCCGAGTGTCTTCGCTCATGAGCTCCACCATCAGCTTGTTGTACAGTCCGTCCTCTGCTCTTCTGGCGAACCATCTTTGGACCCAGACTTTTTTTGGGTGCCTCCTTTTCTTCCCGTAGTAGAGTTCACAGAGCCTGTAGATGTTTTCGCAGTGTTGCAGAAGGATGGTGGCTGCCGAAAGGACTTTGTCACAATCCACGGTGGACATGACTGGATGCTGTGGAAGAGGAAAAGTCAGATGAAGGCTGCAGAGGTCTGCACAGCTTGGCTGCTGTTCTGAAAGTGAGATGCAGACGAGTTGCTCCCCCTTTTTATAGGCATTGTAGGTGTCCCTTTGCATCCTCTAGGCATCCTCTAGGCATCCTGCAGACATCATTAATATCCAAGATAGGTCCCCTCTGCGAACCTTTTTTCCATTTTAAACACTTTGTTTCTGTGCTGCATCCATTCTGCATCCGTTCTGCATGCATTCTGCATCCGTTCTGCTTCCTACCTGCGTCTGAGCGGATGCGAGTTGCGCGGATGCAGAATGGATGCCTAGCAGATATAGCGGATGCGTAATGGATGAAGAACGGATGCGTAGCGGATGCGTAGCGGATGCGTAGCGGATGCAGAATGGACGAACTGGATACATGTTCCGCGCAAAAGTTTTGGGCAGCCCAAAACTTTTGGAGCGGATGAAACATCAATAAATGGATGCTGGATGGATAGAGAGGAAGCCAAACGGAGGCAGTGAGTACATCGCATGTCCAACAGGTGGCAAGCTTTTTTGTCCATTTTACATCCTCTTTGCATCCGTTGGTTCAGTGTGACATGGGCTTAAGACGGAGAATAACAAAAAAAATCCAATTGGATTTTTGTGGATGGCAAGGAGTCAGAAACTGTGGAAATATGCAATATATTACAGATTGCAAAATAAAGATTAAAATCACTATTAAAACTCTAGGTGAACCAATAATCTGACTCAATATAATTAAACTTCCTTATCTAGGAGAGATATACTGAATGTCAGCAACATATTCATGACACTTGACCCCAATTTTCTGAATGCTTCATGTATCTGTTAGATGACTTACAAGTGGCTTGTTTAGAACTCCAGTAAATTACTTGATATTTGGGAGTTGGATTTGCCAGTATCAATTTTCATTTTATAGAACTGTACAGTACACAATGCTGTTAACTCAGAGAAGCATGTCCAGATAGCTGCTGAATTTGACAATTTAGAATGGATTCATCCTTAGTCAATCATTCTAGAGCAATACAACAATAAACAATTTCATCAAGATCAGTTACTTCCTGTAATAACTTTCTAGGAAAAAAAAAAAGAACTGGAATCTTCTGGAAGCTTTACCATATAGATTTTAATTATAAGACTAGGCTATGCATTATTATTTCTATAGCATACATTAATATTTCTCAAGCTTGTACCCTCCATATGAGTTGGAACATGATTCATATCTTCTCCAAAGACTGTTAGATACATTTCAGGCTATTTTAATTATTGAAGAAGGCAATATGAATATCTTAAAAATAGTTTATAAAAGAATCCCAATTCAGTGCAAATATTTAAAGCAATTTTTGGTTATGGTAAATTAAAAAAAAATCCATGAAATATTCATAAATATAACTGGCAGTCAAAAAACTATAAACATTTTTAATACAGACTGCAGTGATTCTCAGGGCTACTAGTAGCCTAGTCTTCTTTAATATCTCCTGAAAAGAACTAATGTCTTTGCCATTTTATAGGAAGACCTCATATAGAGGTACATCTAATGCCAGGGGGAAGCTATTCAAGATGTTCTCTTTTAAGATAAGTAGCAGAGCATCCTCTGTCTTTTAGATTAAGCAGGACAGACAAATTCTACCTGTAGTAGATGATTTCAAAGTAATAAAGCCCAATCCACCAGAGACTTCATAGTTCAGCAACTTGAATTAGGTGTAGAATTCTTCTGGAACTAGTACAGTTCTTGCAATATTTGTGTTATTCTTCTAAACTTAATGACACTGAAAAGCTCATAGGTTGTTGTATACTGTATCAGCTGTACCCTCCATCACTAGTTAAGAGAACAGCAGTAGTCTAACTGAAATAGTCTGGAAACCCTTAAAGTTTTGGCAGTTCTTCCAGGCCATAGGATTGAGTAGCTGAGGCTACTCAATATGCTGGATATGTTTCTGTATATTGGTATTATTGGACAAACCTACCAACTTTCCTTTCTTTCTTTCTTTCTTTCTTTCTTTCTTTCTTTCTTTCTTTCTTTCTTTCTTTCTTTCTTTCTTTC
>BLBF01000005.1:36736992-36782867 GCA_015471245.1 Laticauda colubrina | reverse complement strand
TTCTTTCTTTCTTTCTTTCTTTCTTTCTTTCTTTCTTTCTTTCTTTCCTTCCTTCCTTCCTTCCTTCCTTCCTTCCTTCCTTCCTTCCTTCCTTCCTTCCTTCCTTCCTTCCTTCCTTCCTCTTTATCTTGTACTTTCTATCTGTTTGGCTTATTTGAGTTACTCAGAGTCAGTTTGGAATTGAGAATTGATTGACTGAATAAATTCAAACTGAATGAATGAATAACAAAGATATATATATCTCTCTCTCTTTTACACATCCTAGTCCAGGAGATTTAAAAATTATTTTTCTGAAAATCAATTATTTCCTGAAAAACCTCCTGCTTCTGGAATAAAATCCACCTTAAATCCAGTCAGTTCTCATACTCATGGCATTCTGGAAGGTTTTAAAGACTTCACTGTTTTGCAGGGCTTTATGGTAGAATAAATGTTAGATGGTCCCTGCATGTTTGCATCCATGCATGTGTGCATGCATACACACAGACAAGTTAGAGATGATTGGAACTCTTCATGTTTTGTGCTGAACCTGTGTTATTTCTCTTGTTTTATTTTTATTTACTGTTATAACAGCAACAGTGTACCAGAGTTAGAAGGGACCTTGGAGTTCTTCTGTTGCAACCCCCTGTTCAAACTGGACACCTTATATCATTCCAGACAACTGGTTGTCCAATCTCTTCTTAAAAATATCTGGTGATGTAGTACCCACAAGTTCTAGAGGCAAGATGTTCCACTGATCAATTGTTCTCCCTGCCAAGAAATTTATGCTTAGTTCTAGGTTGGATCTTTTCTTAATTACTTTCCTATGATTACTTGTCCTGCCCTCAAGTGCCTTGCTAAATAAGTTAACCCCTTCCTCTCTGTGACAGCCCCTCAAATATTGGAAGATTGCTAGTCTCAATTCATCCTTGGTCCTTCTCTTTGTTAGATTGGAGATACCCAGTTCTGTCTAAGTTATTATATTTCTATTTTTCCCATTCTTAGCTGCCCAGAATCACTCTGGTGGTGCCAAAATGGGTTAAATAAGCAAAATAAGCAAAATTTAAAAAGTGTCATTTTAAGAAGTTCAGGGATTGAAAAATTTGGATTGGTCCTATTAGGGACAGGGAAACCACTACTGTAGCAAGTGAGCTTGTACAAAATATTTGACAGAAGTGTTCCACAAAGTTCAAGAGCACTTCTGTTAGGAATGATAGTCACCTAACAGTTGGGGTGGCAATATATAAACCAGGATAGTAATTTAATACTGTTGTATCTTTAACAGAGTGCTGTAATTGTGATTGGCTGAGGTTCCTCTGATGGCCATAAGATGGATCCAGAAACCTGGTTTGTTCTCTTCTCGCATTTCCCTATTGCCTTTTGTCTGACCATAGTTCTTCTTGGAATGCTGTGAGTCTTGCAAACTGTTCACAAACTCCATTTACTGAACTTTGTTTATGATACTGGACTTCGTTTTTGGATTATCCCTGGATGGATTATATTGAATACTACCTGCTTTAACCGTGTATGATTTGGATTGTTTATTGGACTTTGTTTACCCATTTACTGGAAGTAAAACCTACATTTTACTGTTCAGTGTATCTGTATGCTGGTTTGTGTGTTATTCCTCACCACTCTCACTACGTTTCCCTGAGTGAACTCATTCTCCTAATGGGGAATTCCTCAACAACTTCTTGAAACATTAAAATAATTGAATCCCTTGGAAGGTTTGAGGATTTATTTGAACGATTTGGTATTTTCTCTCCAGGCAGTCTTTCTAAGATTACTAGCAGTGGAAATACTCCTACACAAAGGTGGACAGAGCTTGTAACAGTTTTCAAAATGCCTGAAAGAATCACACAAGGGATGTGACTGTTTTCACCTTCAGAGGAATGCCAACCTCAGTGCAATGTGCTTTGTTGGGATCCTTTTTCAAATGCTTTGCAAAGCATTATTATATAATGAAAGCTTTTTTAACATGCATAGCCCTTTCTCCAGCCTGTTTCTCCAGTGTTTTGTTTCTGAGGTTGGAAATATGAACTATTTTAGTGTTAAATACCTGTTGCCTTTGAAAGTTATCATATGAGCTAGTCAGTATAGAAGCTTATTTTTATTCATAAATATAGCTCAAGCCAGTATAGATGGTTCACCTCTCTTTCTCAAGTGCTTCTGGGAAATGGAAAGAATGCCTATTAAAGCAAATGGAGATCATTTGAGCACATCCCATTAAGGATAGGCTCTTAGTATGCTCAGCTTTATGTAGGAGTGTATTTTCAAAACCTGGGAGAATTAGTTCTTTATAATAGATATGCTAGAGACTTTCCACTGAAACTATCATAAAAAACACAGCAAGCACAGAGAAAGTGTGAGAGAGCATAATGTCTCAGAAAGAAAAGGAAAAAAGAATAACCCTCACCAGTCTTTCAGCTAAATGTCTTTGAACTAAAGAGGAAAAAGAGCGGCTGATTGGCCCTTTGTTACTTGAACAGCCCCCCACTGATGAAGCAGGAAGACCATTAAGGATGATGTTAGCACAATCTTAAAACTAGTTGATGTCAGATATAACAACCATGAAAGTAATAATGGCATTTATAAAGAATGTTCCCAAATCAAAGAAACATTACCTTCCAGAAACATCTCAGATGCATTTTTCTTGTTCGTTATGGGTTGTTAAAGGCCCTCTTCATCATTATGTCTCTTTTTCTCTTCAGTTGCTTAATAAAAAAATTTCATGCTCATCAGTATTCAGTATGATCACCCCTCCAGTTATGACTGCAATAACATAAACATATTTTATTAAAAATTAAAGAATGTTCATTTTTTTAAAAAAATATTTCTATTGCAACAAAAATATTTTTCTTACTTCTCATCCTCTCTTTTTCTAGTGCCATTTGAAAGAAGTATAAGATTCCCAGCATGCTTAAATAATATTTTTCTTCTTTTTTACCCAAATATTCATTCATCTAGTGATATGATTTCTCACTTTGTATACCAGCTGTAAAATATTAAAACAGCAGCTTCTTTAACTGTGATTATTCTTATTTTATGGAAACATATGAAGTTGAAGGATGTTTACTTGGTAAAGGTTACACAGTATGTTCATTATAAGGCTGTGTTTCATGTGAAGTCTTTTTCCTCTAAATCTGCTTGCATAGTTGTTTCTAAAGTATCAAATGGATTATTACCCAACATAAACCAGAGATGCTGGAAATGAAGATAAGAAAGAATAATTTCCTCTGCTAAATAGAACAACCATATATTGTCCACATTAAATTTAATATAATTTTGGTCTCTCCTGAAGTATCATTGGACATTTCCTTGGCTTTCAGAAGTGCTGGCAGCATTTTGGTCCCACAACTTTTGAACTGGATAATTGAAAACAAATATTTCTAAAGATACTCACTGGAGTCAATCTTCAAACTCTCACTAACTGCAAGAGTTATTTGACCTTTGTAAGTATAAATTGCAATTGTAAGAAGAAGAAGCAGGTATTTTCCTGATTAGCATAAGGCAGGTCTTGATCACTAAAAGAGAATCTATGAACAGGAAAACAAAAACAAAAAACTTACCCTCTTTCAACTCATTTTACTTTTGTATACAGACTTGGATTCTGTTCAAAGCCTGTATTTCACATCTCTTTCCAGAGTTCATTAAGACCAACTGGGTATTCTAGAATAATAACCAAAAATAAAAACCTTGTGTTGCAAGTACATTTTTGTACATTACAAAGTTACAACATTGAAAAAAGTGACTTATAACCATTTTTCACACTTACAATCATTGCAGTATCCTCATGGTCATGTGATCAAAGTTCAGACCTTGACAAATGACTCATATTTATGACAGTTGCAGTATTCTGGGACCATGTGATCACCATTTGCTACCTTCTGACTAGCAAAGTGGGGAAACAAATTTTACTTAACAATTATGTTACTAACTTAACAACTGCAGTGATTCACTTAACAACTGTGGCAAGAATGGTTTTGAAATGAGGCAAAACTCATTAACAAATGTTTTACTTAGCAACAGAAATTTTGGGTTCAGTTGTGATTGTAAGTCAAGGACTACTTGTATAGGCAATAAATGGCAGCATAAAACTTACTCCTTAGTAATATAGTCTTCTGAACTGCATACAGTATGTATAACTGTGATGTATTAATAAATGGTTCACAGCACCTTGTCTGGACTCAAATTAACAGTATTAGTCTTGATATATGTTTGGATGGGAGGCCAACAAAAATCCCAGAGCTGTAAGATAGACTTCTCAAACCTGATTGCTTTAAGATAGGTGAACTTCAACTCCCAGAATTCTCCAGCCAACACTAAGAAACAGTGTCCTAGAAGGTAGTGAAATTGGTTTTATTTTCTCCAATGTCCAATAATTCATTCGAACACATCTTGTTAAAATAAAAAAAAATGATAAACATAAATAGGAAAATTAAAAAGGCATTGTTAACCCTTGTGACAACCTGAAAAAATAATTAATAATTAATTAATATGTCACAAAATAAAATACAGAAGAAAATTAAAATACTGGCAAAATGGCTATGGAGATTCCCAATTATCCAGATCATAGTTGTCCCAAAAGTGTTCTTTTCACAAGGCAACTGGACTTTGTTTTTCCTTGAAGACATTTCATTCCTCACCCAAGCTTCTTCAGAAATGAAGTAGATTCTTGGATGAGAAGTAAAACATCTTCAAGGAAAAACAAAGTCTAGTTGCTTTTTGGAAAAAAAAACACTTTTGGGACTGGAAAAATAGAAAATATGGTAGCAGAGATGCAAACAGTGGCAGGAACAATATCAAGAACAACAAAACTCAAAGGGGAGTACAGAGGGGAAAAATGAATTTCTAACTAAGTAAAATTAGACTCATATTCACAAATTTTCAACAGTAATAAAATATTTCTGAACCAAGAGTCAAACATAGCCCAACCATCTAATGGACTCTGTCAGCATTACTTTATTTGTTGATTGTGACAACCAGAACAAACAAGAACAAACAGTTCTAATTGGGCACATCTTCTTTCTGCTATATTCAGATTGTAGAATATATGGGAGAATATGAGTTCAGAGGTTTGGGATATTATTATTTTTTAATAATTTTTATATTTTATATTATCATTTTGCATGTGTATAACTGTTGCTTTCTAGTTTTCCTACTGCCTAGCCCTCACTCATTTATTAGAAAGGCAATTTTAAATAATTTTCACATTTGGCACTTACAATGTGATTTGGGTAAAAAATCAATAATATACTCCCTTATTGCTGGAATTGTACCATAATTAACTCCTTGCTTGAGTTTTAAAGAAAGTGTGCAAGCTTTGTAGGTAGGACTACACATCTTATGAACTTTCCAAAGAAAATGTATTAGTTCTTTCATTTGGCATCTAAAGGGAAACAAGAAATGAACTAGCAACCATACAGTTTAAAATAAGGACTAGCAATTTGCAATCAAAGGGCCACCTTCAGCCCATGACCATATTTCAATTGACCTTGGGTTAAATTGAAAAGCCCTCATTAAACAAACAATTTAGACTTTTGGTAAAGGTTCTTCTTTGGAAGCTTATTGTATATATAGAAGGAAGAAAAAGTGTAGATAATGATGAAATGTCATTTTAAAAAAGTGTACATAAAAATGGGGGAGAGGTGTGAATTTACTATTTGCTCTGGTCCACCCAACTTATGCTCCACTGCCTAAGTTCCTTATCCCAGCATTGCCACACTTGACATTCTGTTGGCTCTGTGTAACTATTACCCAGCATTGTTCAAAATAAATGTGATACATAGTATATAAATTATTGAAAATCAATGTTACAAGCAAGATTTTTCATGTATAAAAAGGCTTCAGTCAGTCTCCTGAATATAAAACTACTTTTTAAAAATTAGCTTGAGTCTTAGCTTCAACTTTTCTAGAATGCAAACAACAAAAAATATTTTCTTGCTTACTTCTTTTCTTTAATTTTCATAATTCTAATATGCAACTCTCTGACTGATGAGACCCATTTTTTGAAAAGGGAAAGAAATGTTTGTTCTGCTGGCATATACCCATTTACAATTTTCCCCTTTTAAAATAAAAATAATTACAGACATAATATTAAAGTTTGGGGATTGCATCCACCAAAGCCAAGCCTCGGGCAAAGAGACTTGGCAAGTGCAGAATGATAAAGTTCCGTAGAACAAATTATTTCTTGTGAATTGAGATATAAGAATTACATGGTCCAGAATCTAAAACAGAGTCAGTAGAACTATATTTCCAATATACAGAAGGAAGAATTATTGTGCAGTCAGCTATTGATTTTTCAAATACAGTGAAATCCATAATTGTTGTTATAGGGGTCTGAAAGGATACATTTAGAATTGCCATGAATATGTACAGTTGTTTTATTCATGCTTATTTGCATTAAAGGTTATGAATCAGTTAGATGTTTTGTTTCCTTTTCCACTGTATATTTTTATTAGGGCATTTTTTTCACCCTATATATGTTTGAAACTAGAAAACATAAAGCTACAGCAATCCAAATTATCTCCCAAAATATCCAATGCACTTTTTTCTGGTTCTCCTTGATTTGTTTTGTTTCTGGTTTCAAATGCATCAAAATGAGAAGATCCATGGAAACCTGGAAACGAGTCCAACATTGGATATTCCTCTCTAAAGCATGATTCCTCTCTTTAGTCTTAGGGAAAGAAATGTACCTGAGACACCTTTTCAAGGACTATAGTTTGAAAGCTATATGGAATTAAATCTCTGGGATCTTTCAATACTTCTTATTAATATCAATTTAATATAATAGTCCTGACTTAGTTCTATTTTTAACAATCCTTTGGATAAGCTTAGACTCTGTGCTGTTTTTATGTTATATCAGAAGAGAAAGAAGCTTTGCCAACATTTCATATTTGTTCTTAGAGATTCATCTGCTATGTTTGAGTGTAATCAATAAAGGAGGCTGGAAGGGGTAGAAAGGAACTTTGGGAGCCAAGATGAAATGAAGAACATATGAAGATTAGAGAAAGTGGAGGTCTCTTGTTTTGCTATTCCATATGAAGAATGAAATCCTTCTAGTCAATAGTGATAAATATTAGCCAGGACAATATCTTTAAGGTCTCTTCCTGAAGTTTCTCATTTCAGGTCTTCATTTCCAGACCAGAGGTGGTATTCAACAGGTTCTGACCAGTTCTGAAGAACTGGTAGTGGAAATTTTGAATACCGGCAAATACCACCTCTGACTGGATATTTTATCTTTTCCCTGCCACGTCTATCAAGCCACGCCCACAGCACCAGTGGTAAAAAAAATGAATCCCAACACTGTTCCAGACATATTTTTTTTAAGATGTATTGTAATTATAGTATATAGTGTATACCATATAGTGTATATAGTAATACAGTTTACCTTCATTTAGCCCATCAGTTAACAACTAGTACAGATTATGACCAATGAATGAACAAAGAAGACCAGCAATGTTAGGGAAGGTGAACACTAGAATTGCAGGTGTTCTATATGTAAAGTGGATGACTCCAAATCTACAAACCTGATTGATTAATAAAATAAGCACTGGATTGGTTCACTAGGAACCAATCCAAAGAGCTGCAAAAAAGGCGGCAAATCTAAACAACTGCCATTGGTTGCAAGCAGGCAAGCCAGCCTGTATAAAAGGCTGGCCCCGGCTTCAGCCAAGCGTTCCTATTTACTGACTAGTTTAAAATAAAGTATTTGTTGTTGGAACCCGGTCTACCTCGTGTGTTTTCCGAACAAAACACTGGCGACGAAGGTGGGATCGTCCTGAACGGGAAAACCTGCACGCGGTGATAAGAAGTCCAGATTACAACCAAGATGTCTGGAAACAACGCACCGCCCGCACCTTTCAATCCCAACGAAGAGGATTGGGATTCCTATGCTGATCGCTTCCAAATGTATTTGGAGAGCAATGAAATGGAAGGCATTTCAGAGCAACGCAAGAGAGCTGTGTTCCTGACGCACTGCGGGCCAACAGTTTTTAAGATGGCAAAGGCCCTTGCGAAGCCCCGGGACGTTAAACAACTAACGTGGACGGAATTGCAAAGACTCCTCAAAGCACACTACGCTCCGATGGTGTCTAACTTAATAAAGCGACACGAATTTTACCGCAGAGACCAGAGAGAGGGAGAGACCGTCGCTGATTTCATCGCTGCCCTCAGACAAATAGGGGGTGAGTGTGAATTTTTGAACATAGACGAGGCAATGAGGGATCGCGTGGTGCTGGGCCTGAGAGACTCGACCGCACAGAGTAAATTGCTCAACAAGCCCAACATCACCGTTACCGAAGCCATCGCGGAAGCTACAGCCGCTGAAGCCGTGAAAAAATCTGCGGTAGCCATTAAAAAGATGAACACACACAGCGAAGAAACACCAACCAAAGACAGAAAGCACCCTGCCACCACAACCCACTACGAAGAGTCGGGCGAAACAAATGAATCGAGCAAAGAGGACGACGAGGTCCACCGTTTGCTCACGAACAAAAAAGAGCGCGAAAGGAGAAATTGGCGGGAATGCGCTGGCTGCGGAGGAAACCATCCCCGAGCCGAATGCAGATTTCTCGATGCCATCTGTCGACATTGCAAAAAACGAGGGCACATCGAGAAGGTCTGCAGAAACAAAAAATTCTACAGCCCGACGAGACGCAGAAATTCCCCAACACGAGCCGAGCCTAAACGAGCCGAAAGAAAATGGCAACAAGAGAAGCGAGCCAATACACACCAAACTGTCATTATACAGAGCGCTCAGACGGAAAGTGGGAGAAAAATTAAAGTCATCGTGAAAATTGAGGGAAAACACTGCAAGATGGAAGTGGACTCGGGGTCCTTCCTCTCCATGGTATCGTGGGACACACTAAAACAGCTAGTCCCAGGTATCAAACCCAAAGAATTGAAAAAGCAGCACCTAACCCTCAAGGACTATCAGGGAAACCAAATCCCTGTGGTAGGCATGGGACAATTCCGAGTCGCCTACAAAAATCACGTCAAGGTGCTTCCGCTGACCATAGTCAACCAAGACAGACCAAGCCTCCTGGGCATCGAATGGTTCGCGCCATTGGGCATCGGGATGACCGGGGTCAATCGAGTGACTACAACCGGCTGGGAAGACGACCTCATCCGAGAATTCCAGGACGTTTTTGACGGCTCACTTGGCAAGTATCGGGGAAACCCCATTTCTTTCAATCTAAACCCCCAAATAGCCCCACGAAGAATAAAAGCCAGGCGAGTTCCTTTTGCACTAAAGGCAAAAATAGAGGAACAGCTGGACAAATTAGTAGCCCAAGGGGTGTTAGAACCTGTGGACCATGCCAAGTGGGAAACGCCTATTGTCACACCCATTAAACCTGACGGGTCCATCAGAATCTGTGGTGACTATAAGGCTACCCTGAACCACGCATTACAACCAAGCGCATACCCGGTGCCAGTAGTCCAGCATTTGCTGCATTCCCTGGGAAAAGGCAAAGTTTTCGCCAAACTCGACTTGGCACAAGCCTATCAACAACTCCCAGTGGACCCAGAAACAGCAGAAGCACAGACTATAGTCACCCACAAGGGCGCATTCAAATGTCACCGGCTCCAATTTGGAGTAAGCGTGGCCCCTGGCGTCTTCCAGAGTCTGATGGAACGCCTTCTAAATGGCATACAAGGAGTCGTTCCCTATTTTGACGACGTCCTAATCTCGGCCAGAGATGAAACTCAATTAAGGAACAGACTTAAAGAAGTACTAACTAAGTTTAGGGAATCTGGCCTCAAGGTAAAAAGAGAAAAGTGCTGTTTGGTTAAGAACAGCGTCGAATTCCTGGGCTACTCAATAGACGGAGAGGGTATCCACCCCACAGACAAAAAAGTTAAAGCGATCAAAGACGCTCCTGAACCAAGAAATAAAACCGAACTACAAGCGTTCTTAGGATTAATTAATTTTTATAACGTGTTCCTGCCAAACAAAGCCACTATAGCAGAACCGTTACACCGTCTGCTAGACAAAAAGGCAACCTGGACTTGGGGTTACAAAGAAAAAAAAGCCTTCCAAAATATTAAAAGCTTGCTAACATCAACAAACGTTCTCATCCAATTTAGCGACACTCTGCCATTAACAGTGACCTGCGACGCCTCACCATATGGAGTAGGTGCCATCCTGAGCCACCAACTACCTGATGGCAGAGAAGCACCCGTCGCATATTACTCTAGGACTCTATCAAAAACCGAGCGGAATTATAGCCAATTGGACAGGGAAGCTCTAGCAATTGTCGCTGGAGTAAAACGATTCCACGAATACTTATATGGGCGGACTTTTCAAATCATAACGGATCACAAACCGCTAATGGGGATTTTGGTGGGAAACAAGTCAACACCTAATATACTGTCCCCAAGAATGACGAGATGGTCTGAGTTCCTAGCAGCTTATTCCTACACTCTGACACATCGGCCAGGGAAACAAATTTCCCATGCGGACGCTTTGAGCAGAGCACCCTTACCGGCAACCGACGCAGACCCGGCACCAGCGATGACAACGCTACAAATCGAGACTTGCCCCAATCTACCCATATCGGCGTATGATGTCGCCAGAGCCACCGCAAAAGACTCATTGACTGCCCGCGTTCTTAGCTGGGTAGATAAAGGCTGGCCGGAGAATCAAAAAACTGAAAACTTTAAACCTTTCCGGTCCAGACAGACTGAACTTTCTATCCAAAAGGGGTGTTTGTTGTGGGGTGATCGGGTAGTAATCCCTGCCAAATTACAGCCCAGGGTACTTAAGTTGTTACATGAAGGGCACCCGGGAATGGTTAAGATGAAAAGCCTTGCCAGAAGTTATGTTTGGTGGCCGGGTATTGATAAGGATATAGAGTATTGGGTAAGCTCATGCCACAAATGCCAGGCAATTAGACCATCCCCACCAAAAGCACCCGTTAAGGACTGGGAAACCCCTCGGGGACCATGGTCAAGAATACACATTGACTTCGCGGGTCCTACCAAGGGGCATACCTTTCTGATTGTCATTGATGCCTATTCAAATTGGCTTGAAGTAAAAGTTATGCCATCAACGACAACAGAAGCTGTAATAAAAAAACTGGACAACCTTTTTGCCACCCATGGCATACCGGACGTTCTTGTCTCAGATAACGGGCCACAGCTAACCAGCATACCATTTGAGCAATACCTAGCCTCCCTAGGTATAAGACATGCCCTAACCGCGCCAGCTCACCCGGCTGCGAACGGCAGGGCTGAGAGAATGGTCCGGTTTACCAAAGAAGGGTTGGAACGAATGGACGCTGGAGATGTCCAACAGAAAGTAAACCGTTTGCTCACACTCCAGCACATAACGCCCAGTACCATAACAAATAAGTCCCCAGCAGAATTACTCATGGGGCGGAAATTAAGATCTCACCTTGATAGGTTACACCCAAATTTTACCCTAGAAAACCCCCCTGACTCCTCTACACGGTTCAGACAATTCAAAATAGACGATTTGGTATACGCCAAAAACTTCACCGGGGACCCGGTATGGCTACCAGGGCAGATTATCCAAATTACAGGCCCCAAATCCTACCGATTAAAATTAGACGATGGCAGGGAATGGAAGCGGCACATAGACCAGCTTCGATCCCGAATTTTAGAAAGAACCACAGACTTACAAACATTCACCGAAAAAACCGGCGAAGTGCAAACCAAGGTGGGGGGGGAAAGGCGAGAAACAAATAAAGAACTGTTTAAAACCAAACCTAACAAACAATACGAACAAAAAGAGCAAATAAAAGACTCACTGTTTGAAGAGACTTGCGGGAAGAGCCCATCGGAAGGGGCCAGCCAAGCCAGCTCGACCTGCCCAGAGGAAACAGGAGGGAGCGGCAAAACCGCCGGCCTAAGAAACTCAGGCGGCGGTAAAATGGCTGACTCACCCTTCCAGACGGTTCCAGGGAGAAGGACGGACGACACAGCAGCCCCATCCGAACCGGTCGAAGTCTTCACTGAGAATGAACCGCGCAAGTCAAGTCGAGTCCGGAAAAGCCCCACCTACCTGCGAGACTACGTCACCACGTAGGACTGAACTAAGGGGGGAGGGGTGTTCTATATGTAAAGTGGATGACTCCAAATCTACAAACCTGATTGTTTAATAAAATGAGCACTGGATTGGTTCACTAGGAACCAATCCAAAGAGCTGCAAAAAAGGCGGCAAATCTAAACAACTGCCATTGGTTGCAAGCAGGCAAGCCAGCCTGTATAAAAGGCTGGCCCCGGCTTCAGCCAAGCGTTCCTATTTACTGACTAGTTTAAAATAAAGTATTTGTTGTTGGAACCCGGTCTACCTCGTGTGTTTTCCGAACAAAACAGCAGGGAAATAGGAGGATGATATTATCTGAATGTTTACTTTCTTTCCCCTCCTGTTTCTCCTAGCCTTTATAACATGGTTCTCATCTGGAGTGAAATTCCTTTTTTGTCCAATCACACTTGGCTTCTAATTTTTTCCATGGAATTAAATTGCCTCAACATATAGTCTCTATTTTGTACTGTCACTGTATATTTTTTACAATAGAAATGAATGTATTGTCTCTTTGTTCTTGACCCCATCTCTTCTTGTTTTATTATGCATAGTTTTAAGTGACATTTTTTGCACTGCAGTTAAATTACTTACGAAAGTTTGCCCCCCAAAAAGAGCAACAGATATGATAAAGGATGGGAGAGGAAAAATGTATAGGAGACAATGGGGGAGGAGCTGGATATTTTCACTCTGGAGAAAGAAATCCTATAGTTGCCATGTAATAGAACCCAGGACATAATTGTTAAGTTTTGTTCTAGAAGCCAGAATGAGAAACAATTACTTTAAATTACAAGGACATAATTTTCAGCTGGATATTGGAAATGTTTCCTAAATATAAGAACTGTTCAAAAATAGAAGAGACTGCCTGAGGAAGTGGACTTTCCTTTACTGGAGGTTTTAAAGAAAAATAATAAGGCCATATCTTGGAGATGCTGAAATTTCTGCACTGGAAAGGAGCTAACATAGAGGAATCTTCTAATCCATCAGTTCTATAATTCATCAACGCCATTCCACAAGATGAAACTACTTTCGCTCAGATCTAACAAATCCTTCTTTCTCTTTGTTTTATATAGCCTAACAACATGTACAGTTTTCTTTCTTGTTTTCATTCCATTTATTGATTTTTCCTTCTACCCTTTTTACATTCTAATTCACAATATTTCACATGCTATAGTTATCACCAGTTAGGCCCATTAATATGGATTTTTGCATGTCATCATGGTTTAGGCCACCTATAGCTTTCAAATAATACTTTTTAGTAATATAGAAAAGATGCAAATTATATCCCCAGATTTAGTTGTACACATGACACAGGCAGAATTTCCAGACAGTGCTAAATGCAGTAATAGACAGCTTTGACACATTTTCAGCCAATAGATGAACAGCTGAGCCAAAGCCCAATTTTTCCCCAGGCTTATTCTGTGAAAGCTAGAATCAGTAATCTAACTAATCCCTTCTCAGTTTAATATAACGTTGTCTGCAACCCATCAACTCAAGTGCAGTGTACTGACACACTCAGTATACCACCTCAGTATACTACAATCCTGTAAAAATAGTATATGTAAACTATGTATTTTAAATAATGTACATTAAATTTTAAATTAAATGGAAACATAGGGAAGAAGCCTTCACCCTGCAATGGATAGATAACAACTATGATGATGATGATAATGGTGATGATGATGATGATATTAAATCAAGTTGTCATAGAAAGTAACAGGATGGTTCATTATATTCTCAAAATGAAATAATTTGTAATTAGGGAATGTATACAGAATGTACACAAAGAGATACAAAATACACATATGCATACAAATACAATCATGAAGAGAAAAAAATGCACTTATCTTGGGTACCTATTAAAGCCCATGTCACACTGCACCAATGGATGGAAAGAGGATGTAAAACGGAGAAAAACGCTTGCCATCCGTTGGTTAATGCGATGCATCCATTCTGTACTCACTGCATGCGTGATTCATACGTTCTATCCATCCAGCATCTGTCAACTGAGATTTCATCAGCTCAAAAAGTTTTGAGCTGCACAAAACATTTTGAGCGGATGAACTTTCCGGCGCGTCCGTTCTACATCTGCAACACATATGGGGAACAAACATTCTACATCCATTACACGTCCGCTGTATCCGCTCAGCATCCGCTGTGCATCCACGCAACTCAAATCCACTCCAGCGGAAAACGGAAAGAGGAGGGAAGCAAAACGGATGCAGAACGTCCGCGCAGCATAAGTAGCATGGACATAGAAAGGATGTAAGCAGATGCAGCTCGCATATAAAGCATTAAAACAGAAAAAAAGTTTGTATATGGGATGGATCTCGGATATTTAGGAGGATATCTAGAGGATATCCGTCTGGAGGATGTCTAGAGGATGCAGAAGGACACCTAGCGGAAAACCTATATTTCCTATAAAAAGGGGGAGGAAATCACCTGCATCTCACTTTCAGTCCAGCAGAAGTGGGGTGCACACCTCTTCAGTCTCGCTCTTGCTCTTCCACAGCATCCAGTCATCTCCACCATGGATCGTAACACAGTCCTTTTGGTAGCCGCCATCATTCTAAAACAAATTTGGGGCCACTTTTGAGAGCAAATAACAATGGATAGAAAATTTGCTCGTCCGCTGTGTCCTTTTTACATACAATTTGCATCCGTCGGCTGATGTGACCTAGCCTTAAAATGAAGAAAAACACTAAATATTGAATAAATATCATATGGTGATCTTGTAAATGACCACTGAATTAATTTCTTAACTGACTGACAAGACCAGGTAAGCTGTTTTCTACAATAAATTACTGAATCAGAAACCATTTGAACTCAAGAAAGAAACAACAACAATGCAGAAGAGATACATATGATAAAATTGTTGTATTCGAAAAGTTGTGAAATCATAAAGGAAATATAAATGGCTCATTTTCCAGATTAGGAGAATGGTTCTTAAATTGCTTTGTTATTTATTTATGAATGATTTAAAATTAAATGCAGATACTTAATTTGTTTCTGTAAGGGTAGTAGAAAGAAGATCAATATGTTGTGATTATTGTTTACTGTATTTCTTATAAAAAAGTAAATAAAGTCTATTATGGGAGTTGTTATAAACTCTATATATGTGTCCTCCTAATTGTTCCAATGAAAACAAAAGTTACTATACACATTCAAAATTTTGTCTTCTCTAGAATTCTTAATTCAATATATACAAATGTAAAAAATCTGATGACAATCAAAGACAACTATTTTTTCATTATTAAACATGTATGACAAAAATAAATGACCATGGTGGCCCAGTGGTTAGAGTGCAGTACTGCAGGCTACTTCTGCTGACTTACAGCTGTCTGAAGTTTGGCAGTTCAAACCTCACCAGGCTCAAAATTGACTCAGCCTTCCATCCTTCCATGGTGAGTAAAATGAGGACTCAAATTGTTGGGGGCAAAATGCTGACTCTGTAAACCACTTAGAGTTGGCTGTAAAGCACTGTGAAGTGGTATATAAGTCTAAGTGCTATTGCAATTGCTAAATTCAACAGAGCAGAGCCCAGCCAAAGTATGCTTAGTAAATGAAACAGAAGCTTTGATTCAAATCAGACTGGAGATTTGAAGCCCATGTCACACTGCACCAATGGATGGAAAGAGGATGTAAAACGGAGAAAAACACTTGCCATCCGTTGGTTAACGTGATGCTTCCATTTTGTACTCACTGTGTCCGTTTTTCTTCCTCTCTATCCGTCCAGCATCCGTCGACTGACATTTCATCTGGTCAAAAAGTTTTGAGCTGCTCAAAACTTTCTGAGCGGAAAATGTATCCAACGCATCCATTCTGCATCCGCTAGACATACGGGGGACATACGGAACGGACGCAGAACGGTTAGTAGCATGGACAGAGAAAGGATGAAAGTGGATGCAGATCGCAAAGAAAGCATTTAAAATGGAAAAAAATGTTCGCAGAGGGGACCTATCTCGGATATTAAGGATGTCTAGAGGATGCCTAGAGGATGCAAAAGGACACATAGGGGAAAACCTATATTGCCTATAAAAAGGGGGAGCAACTCACCTGGATCTCACTTTCAGTCCAGCAGCCCTGCTGTGCAGACCTCTGCAGCCTTCATCTGCCTCTTGCTCTTCCACAGCATCCAGTCATGTCCACCTTGCATCGTAACACAGTTCTATTGGTAGCCACCATCGTTCTACAACAGTGTGAAGCCATGTACAGGCTCTGTGAACTCTACTACGGGAAGAAAAGGAGGTGGACAAGAAGCGTCTGGGTCCGAAGATGGATCGGGAGAAGAGCAGAGTACGAACTGTACAACAAGCTGATGGTGGAGCTGAGGAACGAAGACACTCGTGCATTCCAGATATTCATGAGGATGACTCCAGCCATGTTTGACGAAGTTGTGGAGCAGCTGACACCCAGGTTGACCAAGCAGAGCAACAACTTCCGACCCAACCTGGACCCTGGGCTCAAGATGGCACTCACTCTGCACCACCTGGCCTAAGGGACCACCTAAAGGAGCATGCAGTACAGCTGGAGGGTGCCACACAACACCATCAGCATTGTGGTCAGAGAAGTGGTGCAGGCCATCATCGAAGAATACATGGAGGAGCTCCTCCAATGCCCCTCCACTGAAGAAGGATGGAAGAAAGTTGCAGAGCAGTGGTATCAGAGGTGGAACTTCCCACACACAGTTGAAGCCATCGATGGCAAGCACGTGGCCTGCAAAGCGCCAGCCAAGTCGGGGTCCACTTATTTCAACTAAAAGGGCTTCTTCAGCATCATCCTCTTCGCCATGGTCGATGCTGACTACAAGTTCATGTACATCAATGCGTCAGGCAACGGGTCAGCTTCAGATGCCCAGCTATACAACGCCAGTCATCTCAAGGAGAGGCAGGAAGGCAACCTCATCATGGGCTTCCCAGATCCAGACCCCCTGCCCAACGACACACAAGATGTGCCCTACTTCATCGTGGGGGATGACACCTTCTCCCTCAGAACCTACCTCATGAAGCCCTACACCTCCAGATGCCTCACCCGTGAAGAGAGGATCTTCAACTACAGGCTGTCCAGGACAAGGCGGGTGGTGGAGAACACCTTTGGCATCCTGGCCAACAGGTTCCAGGTACTTCTCACCACCATGCAGCATCACCCAGAGACCTTGAGGAGGATCGTGGAAGCTTGCTGCATCCTGCACAATCTCATGCGCACCCGCTACCCAGTCTTGCAGAACAGGCTCGTGGATCTCCAACAAGGCAATGGGGACATGGAGCCTGGGGAATGGAGGCAAGGGCAAAACCTGATAGACCTGAGGATGTGCAAGGCCCCAACAGAGACTCACATGAAGGGAAGAAGCAGCGCATCCTCCTGAAACACTGGTGCAACTCCCCAGCTGGATCAGTGGAGTGGCAAGACAGGATGGTAGATGCTTAATGGATGCTTCCTTCAGCCTATCTCATCACACTGATGAGATTGGGCCATGTATGTTGGGTGGGCCTACAATGAACAGGGCGTTTAATAGAGAGTTGTGTTTATGTTGACATGTATGGGTGGATTATTACATTATTATTGATAATAAAGGGCCATAGGTGTGGCGCCTGGGAGGGTGGACCACTATGCTTGCACTGGAGGTTTATCTATCCCCACAGCTATTTCAACCCATCCCACAGCTATCTTAACCCATCCCACAGATATCCTAACTCATCCCACAGGTATCCCTGCCCATCCCACTGCTATCCTTACCCATCCCAAAGGTAGCCCTGCCCATCCCACTGCTATCCTTACCCATCCCAAAGGTATCCCTGCCCATCCCACTGCTATCCTTACCCATCCCACAAGCATGCAAAGGCTTAAACCATTTCTAAAAGTTTCCACCAAGACTTTATTTAATAAAATAAATGAGGCAAGTGTGTGAAGCAAAAATAATCTTTATTAATAACAAACTGTAAAAGAAAAATGACCCAAGTCAAGTGTCCAAATAAAGTCTACAGGTAGCCACCCAGTCTCTGGCACTCTTATCGGTCACTCAGAGGTGTGCCCAGTATCAAGGGTGAAGGATCCAGGTGCTGTGGAGGTGGCTGCCGCTGGAGTGCTGGTCTGAAGCCCCACTGGGGTGCCTGGCCCCGAGAGGACAACAGGTGATGGTGTGTTGAGGAAGCTCTCAGACAGCTGGGTCGTGATGTTGAAAGCTCCTTCCTCCATGCCATGAGATGTCAGTCCCAATACTGACGACAGATGTACTGAGGCTGGGCTTGGCTGTGGGGTGGAGGAAGGAGCAGTGTACTGGGGCTGTCCGGTCTGCTGCTGGGTGAGGACTGGCATGGGTGGCATCGGTGACATGGGTGGCATCAGTGGCGTCGATGGCATCAGTGACGTGGGTGGCATTGGTGGCATCAGTGGAACCAGTGGCAATGGTGGCGTCTATGAGCCTGTGCCTGGACTGGGAAGGGCTGCTTTCTGTGCTGCTGGACCTCCTGGTAGCCATAGCCCTGGTAGGTGAGGGCCTGTGGAAAGCCTTGGAATGGGAGGGACATCACCTGGGGTGGAGGAGCAGACCTGGCCTGGGTGGGAGCAGGTTCCTCTGGATCTGGAGGGTTGTGAAGCACATTGGTGATCTGGTCCTTCACCACCTGGTACTGGGGTTCCGCCATGTCCATGAGGGTCTGGTTGACATAGGTGAGGTTGGAGGATGAGGAGTCAATGTGGACCAGCTGAGAGAGGAGATCTATGCTGCTCCAGATGGGGTCCCTGATCTCCAGCAGGACAGTGTGGCTCTGCCCCTCCTTTCTGGCTCTCTACCTTTCTATGGAGGTGGAGCTGGGGGTGGATGTGGGTAGGACTGTGGTGGAAGTGCTGTCTCCTTTCTCCCACTGTGCCAGGGAGTCCTCCACGCGCTCCGCCACAGTTAAAACAGCTGTCCACAGGTTGTCTGCCGTGGGACACTCCACAGAAACCTGCCTGGATACAGGAGCTGACTCTCGGCCGCAAGAGGACTGGCTCTCAGCAGGCAGCCGGAGAGAGAGAGTTGTGAGAGGGGCTGCTCCTCGGTGGCGGATCTCACCCTCCAGGAAACTGCACCTGGCCATCACGTAGGTCTCCCTGTCTGTCAGCTTGACCGTGGCCTGGCCAGATTTCTTGAGGTGCAGCTTCCCGTACCAGGTGTGCATATGTTTCCACCAGCCGAGGAGCACCTCCGAAGTGTAGCCCAGGTTCTCCGCCTTCTCTCTCCAAGCAGTCTGCTTCCTTTTGGTGTGCCTGTAGAGCCTGTGTCCCTTCCGCCATAGATACTCATTCTCTCTCATCTACTCCAGCACCTCATCCTCGTGTTCCTCCTCAATGGAATATTGCCTCCTCTCCCGTTCTCGCATATGCCTCTTCCTCCCTTTAGCAGGATCAGATGGGCCCTAATCAGAGGGGCTTCTGGGTTGTAGGAGATGCTCCTCCACACCAGCAGCAGCAGCAGCACCAGCAGGACCAGGATCAGCAGCAGCAGCAGCGCCAGCAGCACCAGCAGGACCAGGATCATCATCAGCAGAGTAAGCCCCAGTAGCCCCAGCAGGACCAGCAGGACCAGCAGGACCAGCAGGACCAGCAGGACCGGATGCACGAGCAGGACCAGCAGGACAAGCAAGACCAGGAGCACGAGCAGGACCAGCAGGATGAGGAGCAGCTTCAGCAGAGTAAGCATGAGTAGAAGCACCACCGCCATAAGCAGCAGCATCAGCTCCTCCCGAAGCAGAAGCAGCAGAAGCCCCAGCCACAGAAGAGCGATCCCGTGCTACAGACACCCCAGATGAAGCAGAGTGAGGGCCAGGGGGTGGGAGGGTGGCCTCGTCCCTCTTGCCAGGGCTTGCAGCAGATGGCTAAGGCTTTCTCTTCTTCCCCATGGTTGTGGGGTTGCTGGCTGGCAGCAAGGCTTGCAGGTAGGCAGGCAGGCAGGCACCAAGGCTTGCAGGCAGGCTGGCAGGGAGGCTGGCAGGATGGCAGGCAGCAAGGCTGGCAGTAAGGCTGGCAGGCAGGCATGCAGGGCAGGTGGCAAGGTACTTGATGTGTCTCGAAGCAGGTCTTTCCTCTGAATGGTGACCTGCTTGGGAGCTGCTTCCCTTTATATCCGCGGGGATGATGCAATGCATCCTCCCCGCATGCGCAGTAAACGCTAGGCATCTGCTAGGCATTCGCTAGGCTTCTGCTAGGCATCTGCTCGGCTTCCGCTGTGCATCCGCTTCATCCGCTAGACTTCCACTCTGCATCCGCTGTATCCGTTCCATGTCCACTTTGCTGCGCCCCCCCGGAAGCCTAGTGGATGTGCCATCCGCTCCCATCGGCTTCCATCTGCTAGGCTTCCGTGGAGTATCCACTTTCCATCTGCCCTGCGTCCTCCCCCCGTCCGTTCCTTTCTGTGTTATCCGCTCTGGTTATGCACATTTTTGCCCCTTTTGAGAGCGGATAACAACGGATGGAACATTTTTCTCGTCCGCTGTGTCCTTTTTACAAACGTTTTGCATCCATCGGGAAGTGTGACAGGGCCTTAAAGAAGACACGAGCTGATTCAAATTTAGCTGAAAATGAATATTAGCTTGCCTTTGGGAAATTGCATGTCCAAGCAGGTTGAAAAGTACCATAGGACAAGCAAGGCAAACAGGGTTCACATCTAAGGGAGATCTCCTGCAACTCAATGAAAGAACTAGGCTGGATCAGGATTGTGGCTGGCTGACAATACTCTGTGACAGTTAATTAGCAAAGGCAGTAGCATCAGGCTGGCACTGAGATATATAGTGCTACTGAGATGGGCCACAGAAAAAGGGGCTGGCATTGAAAAAATAGCATTTGATTCCTTGCAAGTAAGTTTCTAGGTCAGTGTCTGTGTTACTACAGCAGACTTTTGCTAGATATACAGAGACTAACATAAATACAAAACATTTGCTAGAGCTACACTTGAATACAGCTCATCAGTCTGGAACCCATATTATGTATCTGATATTAAAACAATTGAAAAAGTCCAGAAATATTTCACAAGAAGAGTTCTCTTCTCCTCTACTCATTGCAGAATACTTTATGCCACCAGACTTGAAAGTCTAGACCTAGAAAACCTAGAACTATGCCGCCTCCAGTCCAATCTAAATATAGGATATAAAATCATACATTGCAATGTCCTACCTGCAGATGAATACTTCAGCTTTAATCAGAACAATATATGAGCACACAATAGATACAAACTCAAGGTTAACCGCAACAAACTTGACTGCAGAAAATACGACTTCAGCAATAGAGTGGTCAATGTTTGGAATACTCTACCTGACTCTGTGGTTTCTTCCCCAAACCCCAAAAACTTTAACCTTAGACTGTCTACTGTTGACCTCACCCCCTTCCTAAGAGGCCTGTAAGGGACATGCATAAGCGTACCACTTGTGCCTAGCATCCCTGTCCTATTATTTCTTTTTATTTTTCTTATAAGTATCTATCTCATGTATTCAAAACTATATTTATTTTTATCCTTGTATCTTGTAAGGAATTGACAGATCAAATAAATACTAAAAAATACTTAAACCTGACATAATCATGAAGAATTTAAAAGTAAAGCCCATGTCACACTGAACCAAAGGATGCAAAGAGGATGTAAAACGGAGAAAAAAGCTTGCCATCCATTGGAAAACGTGATGTACTCACTGCCTCCGTTTTGCTTCCTCTCAATCCATCCAGCATCCGTTTATTGACGTTTCATCCACTCCAAAAGTTTTGGGCTGCCCAAAACATTTGCGCGGAAGATGTATCCAGTTCATCGGTTCTGCATCTGCTACACATCCGCTAGGAATCCGTTACACATCCGTTACACATCCGCTATATCTGCTAGACATCTGCTGCGCATCTGCGCAACTCACATCCGCTCGGACACAGGGAGGAAGCGGAAAGAATGGGGAACGGATGCAGAACGGATGCCTAGCGGATGCAGCACAGAAACAAAGCATTTAAAACGGAAAAAACCTTTGCAGAGGGGACCTATCTCGGATATTAAGGATGTCTAGAGGATGCCTAGAGGATGCCTAGAGGATGCCTCCCATAAAAAGGGGGAGCAACTCATCTGCATCTCACTTTCAGAACAGCAGCCCAGCAGTGCAGACCTCTGCACCCTTCATCTGGCTCTTCCTCTTCCACAGCATCCAGTCATGTCCACCGTGGATTGTAACAAAGTCCTTTCGGCAGCCACCATCGTTCTGCAACAGTGCGAAGCCATCTGCAGGCTCTGTGAACTCTATTGCGAGAAGAAAAAGAGGCAGCCGAAAAGAGTCTGGGTCCCAAGATGGTTCACCAGAAGAGAAGAGGACAGATTGGACAGCAAGCTGATGGTGGAGCTCAGGAACGAAGACATTGGGGCATTCCAGAACTTCATGAAGATGCCTCCAGCCATGTTTGATGAAGTTGTGCAGTGGCTGACACCCAGGTTGACCAAGCAGAGCACCAGCTTCCGCCCCAGCCTGGAACCTGGGCTCAAGGTGGCACTCACTCTGCACCACCTGGCCTCAGGGACCACCTACAGGAGCATGCAGTACGGCTGGAGGGTGCCATCCAACACCATCAGCATTGTGGTCAGAGAAGTGGTGCAGGCCATCATCGAAGAATACCTGGAGGAGCTCCTCCAGTACCCCTCCACTGAAGAAGGATGGAAGAAAGTTGCAGAGCAGTGGTATCAGAGGTGGAACTTCCCACACACCGTTGGAACCATCGATGGCAAGCACATGGCCTGCAAAGCTCCAGCCACTTATTTCAAGTGTCGGGGTCCACTTATTTCAACTCCAAGGGCTTCTTCAGCATCATCCTCTTCGCCATGGTCGATGCTGACTACAAGTTCATGTACATCGATGCTTCAGGCAACGGCTCATCTTCAGATGTCCAGGTATACAACCCCAGTCACTTCAAGGAGGAGCTGGAATGCAACCTCATCGTGGGCTTCCCAGATCCAGAACCCCTGCCCAACGACACACAAGATGTGCCCTACTTCATCGTGGGGGATGACGCCTTCTCCCTCACAACCTTCCTCATGAAGCCCTATACCTCCAGATTCTTCACCCGTGAAGAGAGGATCTTCAACTACAGGCTGTCCAGGGCAAGGCGGGCGGTAGAGAACGCCTTTGGCATCCTGGCCAACAGGTTCCAGGTACTTCTAACCACCATGCAGCATTGCCCAGAGACCATGAGGAGGATCATGGAAGCTTGCTGCATCCTGCACAATCTCATGCGCACCCGCTACCCAGTCTTGCAGAACAGGCTTGTGGACCTCCAAGAAGGCAATGGGGACATGGAGACTGGGGAATGGAGGCAAGGGCAAAACCTGATCGACACTGAGGATGTGCAAGGCCCCAACAGAGCCTCACGTGAAGGGAAGAAGCAGCGCAACCTCCTGAGACACTGGTGCAACTCCCCAGCTGGAGCAGTGGAGTGGCAAGACAGGATGGTAGATGCTTAATGGATGCTTCCTTCAGACTGTCTCATCACATGTATGAGATTGGGCCATGTATGTTTGGTTGGCCTACAATGGACAGGGCGTTTAATGAAGAGTTATGTTTATGTTGACATGTGTGGATAATTATTACATTATTATTGATAATAAAGGGCCATAGGTGTGGCACCTGGGAGGGTGGAGCATACAGTCCCACTATGCTTGCACTGGAGGTTTATCTATCCCACTGCTATCCTAACCCATCCCATAGCTTTTACCCATCCCACAGGTATCCTAACCCATCCCAAATCTATCCTTACCTACCCCACAAGCATGCAAAGGCTGAAGCCATTTCTAAAAGTTTCCACCAAGACTTTATTAAAAAAAAGAAATGAAGTAAGCGTGTGAATCATAAATAGACTTTATTAACAACAAGCTATTAAAAAAAAAATGAGTCTCTGGCACTCCTCTTGGTCGCTCAGTCTCGGGGGTAAAGGGTCCAGGTGCTGTGGAGGTGGCTGGTGCTGGAGTGCTTGTCATCAGCTCCTCCAGAAGCAGAAGCAGCAGAAGTCCCAGCCCTAGAAGAGCGAGCCCGTGATGCAGAAGCCCCAGCAGAACCAGAGTGAGGGCCATGGGGCGGAATGGTAGCCCTGTCCCTCTTGCAAGGGCTGGCAGCAGATGGCTGAGGCTTGCTGTGCTTCCGCATGGTTGTGGGGTTGCTGGCTGGCAGGGAGGCTGGCAGGAACCAAGGCTGGCAGGGAGGCTGGCAGGGAGGCAGGCACCAAGGCTGGTAGGAAGGCTGGGAGGCAGACATGAACCGAGGCTGGCAGGAAGGCAGGCAGCAAGGTTGGCAGGCAGACCGGCTGGCAGCAAGGCTTGAAGGCAGGCTGGCACCAAGGCTGGCAGCAAGGCTGGCACCAAGGCTGACAGCTAGGCTTGCAGGCAGACATGCAGGCAGGGCATGCAAGGCAGCCAATCTGTCTGGCAACAGGTCTTTTCTCTGAATGGCGACCTGCTTCCGAGCTGCTTCCGTTATATCCACGGGGCTGACACAATGCATCCTCCCCGCATGCGCAATTAATGCCAGGCATCCATTAGGCTTCCGCTGTGCATCCGCTGTGCATCCGCTTCATCCATTCCACGTCCGCTCTGCATCCACTGTATCCGTTCCGCGTCCGCTTTGCTGAGGCCCCCTGGAAGCCCAGCGGATGTGCCATCCGCTCCCATCCGCTGGGCTTCCATTCTGCATCCGCTTTGCATCCGCCCTGCGTCCTCCCTGCCTCCGTGTTATCCGCTCCGGTTATGCAAATTTTTGCCCCTTTTGAGAGCGGATAACAATGGAAGGAACATTTTGCTCGTCCATTGTGTCCTTTTTGCATCCGTTGGGCAGTGTGACATGGGCTTAAGGCTGGTCTCAACTGTACATAAAGGACTGATCAAATGTGAGCTTACATCCCAAAGTTGAACTAAGTTCCCCGCTGTGTTGTAAGTAACAGTATAGACATGTATTGTTCCATTAGTATCAGAGAAAACAAAATTAAGATTTAGGGCTGGCTGCCTTTAAAAAGTTGAGAAAAGAGAAAATGATGACTCCCAGGGTGACATTATCTTTGCCACCTCTAAAATTGTTATCATAGTGAGAGAATTTAACAAGATGATGAAATTCACTGGCTGGCAGAGAAGCGACTTTTCAGCACGGTATATTGCCTGTAACAATTGTAAGAGATGGGGAGGGGGATCATCAAATCTATGGAGTTCTTCAAAAGACAGTAAAGCTACTTTGTTCAATTCACAGCTTTGAAGCAGGTCCTCTTTCTGGTGAGATCAAAGCTTCATTGAATTGAAGCACACCTTCAAAGCTTTGCATAACTCTGTTGTTTTGGGTGTGAAAAATGTTAATGGGAAAAAATTTTCAGCACATGTTTCACTTTCTTAGGGACTGCACCCTGCTCTGAAGAATGTAACTTTAAATCGGGATGAATTCTTTATGGTTTTATTAATCCCCATCCCAGTCTTTATTTTTTTCCTCATGTTTATATGTCTTGCTTGTCCTAGTAGTCAACCTGCTTGAACATCAAAAGCATGCAATATCGCAAAGGCAAACTAATATTTATTCCCAATAATCTTGAATAAGATCATGTTCTCTCTGAATCTCCAATGTGATTTGAATCAGGATTTCTGATGCATCTGTACATAAATGCATGTACCAAGCATTTATTTTGGTTGGGCTCGCTCCTGTTCAATTTGTTGATATTAGTGTCTGAATGGTGAGCAAAAGTTTGCCTTATTGATACAGACACTGATCTAAAAATTTATTTGCAAAGTATCAAATGCCACCTGTCCTATGCCAGTCTCTTTTTTCTATGGCCTGTTTCAGTGATACTATATGTCTCAGTGCCAACTTGGTTCTACTGACTATATCAGTCAAAATTTTTGTAAAAGATCATATGACATTTTGGAATCCATTTCTCCATCTATAATGCACTGTTATATTACATTTACTCTGAAATATATTTGCTTTTGTATACACTTTCTTCTAATAAATGCATTTATTTCCAAGGCAACTATAGTTATGTGACAGTGTCGAATATTTGTAGCTCAGATTGTAAGATTAGGGTGGAGGTTCATTCTCCGAGCTTTTAGTTGGCAATTCAAGAATCTTTGGTAATGATATCATCCACCATTCGTGTGAGTTCATCAAAGCCTGGTACTCCATCAACAGACATATTGACCTACAACCAGCCTATAAACCCTTCAGAATTCAAACTAACCAATGACAGCACTCAACCAACAACTCTCAACCAACCCACTCAGCTTTTCCAACCAGTGACGCTCACCTGACATGGCCTTCCCATCACAAGACTCATTACAATATCCACACCTGATCCAGCACAAGACCCAGCAGAAGACCCTCACCTGATGTAACCTCTTTCACTTGATGTAACCTACTGATCAAACAAAGCCTTTATAAGCAGAAGAATACAGACAAAGACATCCCCTAAACTCTGCTGAAGATGTTAAGCCTCTGTCACACTGCACCAACGGATGCAAAGAGGATGTAAAACGGACAAAAAAGCTTGCCATCAATTGGTTAACGCGATGTATCCATTCTGTACTCACTGCCTCCATTTTGCTTCCTCTCTATCCGTCCAGCATCCGTTTATTGATGTTTCATCCGCTCAGAAAATTTTGAGCTGCTCAAAACTTTTGAGTGGAAAATGTATCCAATGGGTCTGTTCTGCATCCGCTAGGCATCCGCTAGGCATCCGTTCTGCATCCGTTACGCATCCGCTATATCCGCTAGGCATCTGCTATGCATCCGCGCAACTCGCATCCGTTCGGATGCAGAGAGAAAGTGGAACGGATGCAGAACAGATGCAGAATGGATGCCTAGCGGATGCAGCACGGAAACAAAGCATTTAAAATGGAAAAAACCTTCGCAGAGGGGACCTATCTCAGATATTAAGGATGTCTAGAGGATGCCTAGAGGATGCCTAGAGGATGCAAAGGGACACCTATACTGCCTATAAAAAGGGGGAGCAACTCATCTAGATCTCACTTTCAGAACAGCAGCCCTGCGGTGCAGACCTCTGCAGCCTTCATCTGACTCTTCCTCTTCCACAGCATCCAGTTATGTCCACCGTGGATCGTAACAAAGTCCTTTTAGCAGCCACCATCCTTCTGCAACAGTGCGAAGCCATCTACAGGCTCTGTGAACTCGACTACAGGAAGAAAAAGAGGTGGCCAAAAAGCGTCTGGGTACGAAGATGGTTCGCCAGAAGAGCAGAGGACGGACTGTACAACAAGCTGATGGTGGAGCTCAGGAACGAAGACACTCGGGCATTCCAGAACTTCATGAGGATGCCTCAAGCCATGTTTGACGAAGTTGTGCAGCGCCTGACACCCAGGTTAACCAAGGCAAACACCAACTTCTGGCCCAGCCTGGAACCTGGGCTCAAGGTGGCACTCACTCTGCACCACCTGGCCTCAGGGACCACCCACAGGAGCATGCAGTACAGTTGGAGGGTGCCACACAACACCATCAGCATTGTGGTCAGAGAAGTGGTGCAGGCCATCATCGAAGAATACCTGGAGGAGCTCCTCCAGTGCTCCTCCACTGAAGAAGAATGGAAGAAAGTTGCAGAGCAGTGGTATCAGAAGTGGAACTTCCCCCACACCGTTGGAGCCATCGGTGGCCTGCAAAGCGCCAGCCAACTCAGGGTCCTCTTATCACAACTCCAAGGGCTTCTTCAGCATCATCCTCTTCGCCATGGTCGATGCTGACTACAAGTTCATGTACATTGATGCTTCAGGCAACGGCTCATTTTAAGATGCCCAGGTATGCAACGCAAGTGACCTTAAGGGTGGGCTGGAATGCAACCTCATCGTGGGCTTCCCAGATCCAGATCCCCTACCAATGACACACAAGATGTGCCCTACTTCATCGTAGAGGATGACGCCTTCTCCCTCACAACCTACCTCATGAAGCCCTACGTCTCCAGATGCCTCACCCGTGAAGAGAGGATCTTCAACTACAGGCTGTCCAGGGCAAGGCGGGTGGTGGAGAACGCCTTTGGCATCCTGGCCAACAGGTTCCAGGTACTTCTCACCACCATGCAGCATCGCCCAGAGACCGTGAGGAGGATCATGGAAGCTTGCTGCATCCTGCACAATCTCATACGCACCTGCTACCTAGTCTTGCAGAACAGGCTCGTGGACCTCCAACAAGGCAATGGGGACATGGAGCCTGGGGAATGGAGGCAAGGGCAAAACCTGATAGACATTGAGGATGTGCAAGGCCCCAACAGAGCCTCACGTGAAGGGAAGAAGCAGCGCAACCTCCTTAGACACTGGTGCAACTCCCCAGCTGGAGCGGTGGAGTGGCCAGACAGGATGATAGATGATTAATGGATGCTTCCTTCAGCCTGTCTCATCACACAGATGAGATTGGGCCATGTATGTTCAGTGGGCCTACAATGAAAAGGGCATTTAATAAAGAGTTGTGTTTATTTTGAGATGTGTAGAAGATTCATTACATTGTCATTGATAATAAAGGGCCATAGGTGTGGCACCTGGGAGGGTGGACCATACAGTCCCACTATGCTTGCACTGGAGGTTTATCTATCCCAAAGCTATTTCCCATCCCAAAGTATCCCTGCCCATCCCACTGCTATCTCAACCCATCCCACTGCTATCTTAACTTATCCCACAAGCATGCAAAGGCTTAAACCATTTCTAAAAGTTTCCACCAAGACTTTATTAAAAAAACAGAAATGAAGCAAGTGTGTGAATCAAAAATAGACTTTATTAACAACAAGCTATAAAACAAAAATGAGTCTCTGGCACTCCTCTTGATCGCTCAGTCTCAGGGGTGAAGGGTCCAGGTGCTGTGTCGGTGGCTGGTGCTGGAGTGCTTGTCATCAGCTCCTCCAGAAGCAGAAGCAGCAGAAGACCCATCCCCAGAAGAGCGAGCCCGTGCTGCAGAAGCCCCAGCAGAACTAGAGTGAGGGCCAGGGGGCGGGATGGTAGCCCTGTCCCTCTTGCAAGGGCTGGCAGCAGATGGCTGAGGCTTGCTGTGCTTTCGCATGGTTGTGGGGTTGCTGGCTCGCAGGGTGGCTGGCAGGCACTAAGGCTGGCAGGCAGGCAGGCAGGGAGGCTGGTAGGAAGGCTGGCACCAAGGCTGGCAGGAAGGCTGTCAGGGAGGCAGGCACCAAGGCTGGCAGGAAGGCTGGCGGGCAGGCAGGCACCAAGGCTGGCACCCAGACATGAACCAAGGCTGGCAGGAAGGCAGGCAGCAAGGCTGGCAGGCAGACTGGCTGGCAGCAAGGCTTGCAGGCAGGCAGCAAGCAAGGCTTGCAGGGAGGATGGCAGCAAGGCTTGCAGCAAGGCTTGCAGGCAGGCATGTAGGCAGGGCAGGCAAGGCTGTCAATCCATCCGGCAGCAGTTATTTCTTTTGAATGGTGACCTGCTTCTGAGCTGCTTCCCTTATATCCGCGGGGCTTAAGCCCATGTCACACTGGCCAACGGATGCAAAAAGGACACAGCAGACGAGCAAAATGTTCCATCCGTTTTTATCCACTCTTAAAAGGGGCAAAAATTTGCATAACCGCAGCGGATAACATGGACACGGGGAGGACGCAGGGCGGATGCAAAATGGATGTGGAACGGAAGCCCAGCGGATGGAATCGGATGCAAGCGGATGGCACAACCGCAGGGCTTCCGGGGGGCCTCAGCGAAGTGGACGCAGAACGGATACAGCGGATGCAGAACGGACGCCGAACAGATGAAGTGGATGCACAGCGGATGTACAGCGGATAAAGCGGATGCACAGTGGAAGCCTAATGGATGCACAGCGGAAATGGAACGGATGCCGAGCTTTAATTGCACATCCGGGGGGGAAGCATTACGTAAGCCCCCTGGATATAAAGAGAAGCAGCTCGCACGTGGCCAGCATTCCTAGGAAAGACCTGCTGCTGGACACTTTGAGTTCCTTGCCTGCCCTGCCTGCATTCCTGCCTGCCAGCCTTGCTGCCAGCCTCCTATCTAGTCAGCCTTGGTGCCTGCCTGCCTGCCTGCCTGCCTTCCTGCCAGGCTTTCTGCCAGGCTTCCTGCCAGGCTTCCTGCCAGGCTTCCTGCCAGGCCACCTGCCAGGCTTCCTGCCAGGCTTCCTGCCAGCCTACCTGCCAGGCTTCCTGCCAGCCTTGGTGCCTGCCTGCCAGCCTTGGTGCCTGGCTTCCTGCCAGCCTTCCTGCCAGCCTTTCTGCCCGCTTTGGTGCCTGCCAGCCTCCCTGCCAGCCAGCAACCCCACAACCATGGGGAGGAAGCAAAAGCCTCAGAAACCTGCCGCCATCCCTGGCAAGAGGGACAGGGCCAACCTCCTGCCCCCTACCCCTGACTCTGCTGAGGCTGAGGCTTCTGCTGAAGCTGTTCCTGGCGGTGGTGCTTCTGCTGGTGCTGGGGCTTCTGCTGGTGCTTACTCTGTTGAAGCTGCTCTTGGTCCTGGTGGTCCTGCTCGACCTGCTCGTGCTCCTGGACTTGCTCGTCCTGCTCATGCTTCTGGTCTTGCTCGTTCTGGTCGTCCTGCTCATGATCCTGGTCTTGCTCATCCTGCTCGTCCTGCTCGTGCTCCTGGTCCTGCTCGTGCTCCTGGACTTGCTGGCCCTGCTGGTGCTTACTCAACTGCTGCTGATCATGGTCCGGCTGGTCCTGCTGCTGTGCCGCTGCTGCTGCTGCTGCTGATGATGATCCTGCTGCTGCTGCTGCTACTGATGATGATGATGATGATGATGATTATGATCCTGCTGGTGAGGATGATGATGATGATTCTGCTGGTGCTGCTGCTGCTGGTGGTGGTGTGGAGGAGCAGCCCCTACCATCTGGGAGCCCCTCTGATGAGGGCCCATCTGGTCCAGCCAAAGGGAGGAAGAGGCGTATGCGACAACGGGAGAGGAGGCAATACTATATTGAGGAGGCGCATGAGGATGAGGTGCTGGAGTGGCTGAGAGAGAATGACTATGTGTGGCGGAAGGGACACCGGCTGTACAGGAACACCAAGCGGAAGCAGGCTGCTTGGAGAGAGAGGGCGGAGAGTATGGGTTACACTTCAGAGGTGCTCCTCGGCTGGTGGAAACATATGCACCAGCAGCCCCTCTCACGACCCTCTCTCTCCGGCAGCCTGCTGAGAGCCAGTCCTCTTCTGGCCGAGAGTCAGTCCCTGTCTCCAGGCAGGCTTCTGTGGAGCGTGCCACGGTGTAGAACCCGCGGACAGGTGTGGTAAGCATGTTGGAGTGCGTAGAGGACTCCCTTGTGCGGTGGGAGAAAGAAGACATCGAGTCCACCACAGTCCTAGCCACATCCACCCCTCCCAGCTCCGCCTCCGCAGAAAGGCAGAGCACCGGACAGCAGGAGGTGCAGAGCCACACTGTCCTGCTGGAGATCAGGGACACCATCCGCACCAGCATAGATCTCCTCTCTCAGCTGGTCCACACCGACTCCGACTCCTCCATCCACAAGCCCTTCCTCACCTATGTCAACCAGACCCTAGAGGAAATGGCGGATCCACAGTACCAGCTGGTGAAGGACCGGATCACCGAGCTGCTTCACAACCCTCCAGACCCAGAGGAACCTGCTCCCACCCAGTCCAGGTCTGCTCCTCCACCCCAGGTGATGTCCCTCCCATTCCAAGGCTTCCCACAGGCCCTCACCTACCAGGGCTACGGCTACCAGGAGGTTCAGCAGCACAGGCAGCAGCCCTTCCCAGTCCAGGCACAGAGTCATCGGGTGACACCGTTGCCACCTGTTCCACTGATGCCACCGATGCCACCCACAACAATGATGCCGCCCACGCCAGTCCTCACCCAGCTGCAGAGCAGACAGCCCCAGTACACTGCTCCTTCCTCCACCCCACAGCCAAGCCCGGCCTCAGTACATCTGTCATCAGTACTGGGGCTGACACCCCATGGCATGGAGGAAGGACCTCTCAGCATAACGGGTCTGAGCCAGCTGTCTGAGAGCTTTCTCAACACACCGTCACCTGTTGTCCTCTCGGGGCCAGGCACTCCAGCACCAGCCACCTCCACAACACCTGGACCCTTCACCCCTGGGACTGGGCACACCTCTGAGTGACCATGAAGAGTGCCAGAGACCGGGTAGCTGGCTACCTGTGGACTTTATTTGGACACTTGACTTGGGTCATTTTTACAGCTTGTTGTTCAATAAAGTTTATCTTTGATTCACACACTTGCTTCATTTGTTTTTGTTTTTTTAAATCTTGGTGGAAACTTTTAGAATTGGCTTAAGCCTATGCATGCTTGTGGGATGGGTTAAGATAGAAGTGGGGTGGGCAGGGATACCTGTGGAACGAGCAGGGATATCTTTGGGATAGCTAATAGCTGTGGGATAGATAAACCTCCAGTGCAAGCATAGTGGGACTGTATGGTCTACCCTCCCAGGTGCCACACCTATGGCCCTTTTTTTATCAATAACACATTTGAACACAAATACAACTCTTTATTAAACGCCCTGTTCATTGTAGGCCCACCAAATATACATGGCCCAATCTCATCCATGTGATGAGACAGGCTGAAGGAAGCATCCATTAAGCATCTACCATCCTGTCTTGCCACTCCACCGCTCCAGCTGTGGAGTTGCACCAGTGTTTCAGGAGGTTGTGCTCTTCTTCCCTTCCCGTGAGGCTCTGTTGTGGCCTTGCACATCCTGAGTGTTGATCAGGTTTCGCCCTTGCCTCCATTCCCCAGGCTCCATATCCCCATTGCCTTGCTGGAGGTCCATGAGCCTGTTCTTCAAGACTGGGTAGCGGGTGCGCATGAGATTGTGCAGGATGCAGCAAGCTTCCACGATCCTCCTCACGGTCTGTGGGCGATGCTGCATGGTGGTGAGAAGTACCTGGAACCTGTTGGCCAGGATGTCAAAGTCGTTCTCCACCACCCGCCTTGCCCTGGACAGTCTGTAGTTGAAGATCCTCTCTTCACGGGTCAGGAGTCTGGAAGTGTAGGGCTTCATGAGGTAGGTTCTGAGGTAGAAGGCGTCATCCCCCACAATGAAGTAGGGTACATCTTGCGTGTCGTTGGGCAGGGTGTCTGGATCTGGGAAGCCCACGATGAGGTTGCCTTCCAGCCCCTCCTTGAGGTGACTGGCGTTGTATACCTGGGCATCTGAAGATGAGCCGTAGCCTGAAGCATCGATGTACATGAATTTGTAGTCAGCATTGACCATGGCGAAGAGAATGCTGAAGAAGCCCTTGTAGTTGAAATAAGTGGACCCCGACTTGGCTGGAGCTTTGCAGGCCACGTGCTTGCCATCGATGGCTCCACCGGTGTGTGGGAAGTTCCACCTCTGATACCACTGCTCTGCAACTTTCTTCCATCCTTCTTCAGTGGAGGGCCACTGGAGGAGCTCCTCCTTGTATTCTTCGATGATGGCCACTTCTGCACCACTTCTCTGACCACAATGCTGATGGTGTTGTGTGGCACCCTCCAGCCGTACTGCATGCTTTTGTAGGTTGGTCCCTGAGGCCAGGTGGCGCAGAGTGAGTGCCACCTTGAGCCCAGGTTCCAGGCTGGCTCGGAAGTTGGTGTTTGCCTTGGTCAACCTGGGTGTCAATCGCTGCACAACTTTGTCAAGCATGGCTGGAGGCATCCTCATGAAGTTCTGGATGCCCAAGTGTCTTCGTTCCTGAGCTCCACCATCAGCTTGTTGTACAGTCCGTCCTCTGCTCTTCTGGCGAACCATCTTCGTACCCAGACACTTCTTGGCCGCATCCTTTTCTTCCTGAAGTAGAGTTCACAGAGCCTGTAGATGGCTTCGTACTGTTGCAGAAGGATGGTGGCTGCCAAAAGGACTGTGGTACGATCCACGGTGGACATGACTGGATGCTGTGGAAGAGCAAGAGTCAGATGAAGGCTGCAGAGGTCTGCACAGGTGGGCTGCTGGTCTGAAAGTGAGATGCAGATGAGTTGCTCCCCCTTTTTATAGGCAGTATAGGTGTCCCTTTGCATCCTCTAGGCATCCTCTAGGCATCCTCTAGACTTCCTTAATATACGAAATAGTTCCCCTTTGTGAACGTTTTTTCTGGTTTAAACACTTTTTTTCCGTGCTGCATCCGTTCTACATCTGTTACGCGTCCGTTCCGCTTCCTCCCTGTGTCCAAGTGGATGCGAGTTGCGCGGATGCGCAGCCAACACCAAGCGGATATAGCGGATGCATAACGGATGCAGAACAGATGCGTAATGGATGCATAGCAGATGCAGAACGGACAAACTGGATACTTTTTCCGTGCAAAAGTTTTGGGCAGCCCAAAACTTTTGGAGCGGATGAAACGTCAATAAACGGATGCTGGACGGATAGAGAGGAACCAAAACGGAGGCAGTGACTACATCGTGTTTTCGAACGGATGGCAAGGTTTTTTGTCCATTTTACATCCTCTTTGTATACGTTGGTTCAGTGTGACATGGGCTTTTATGCAATGCATCCTCCCCGCATGCGCAATTAATGCTAGGCATCCATTAGGCTTCCACTGTGCATCCGCTAGGCTTCCGCTCTGCATCTGCTTCATCCGCTCGGCGTCCGCTGTGCATCCGCTGTATCCATTCCGTGTCTGCTTTGCTGGGGTCCCCTGGAAGCCTAGCAGATATGCCATCCACTCCCATCTGCTTCCATCCGCTAGGCTTCTGTTCCGCATCCGTTTTCCATCCACTCTGCATCCTCCCCGCGTCCGTTCCTTTCCGTGTTATCCGCTCCGGTTATGCAAATTTTCACCCCTTCTGAGAGCAGATAACAACAAATGGAACATTTTTCTCGTCCATTGTGTCCTTTTTACTTATGTTTTGCATCCGTTGGGCAGTTTGACAGGGCCTTTACCTAGCCTGGAAATGAAACATTTGGAAACCAACCCACAAGCTTGCAGAATGAATCCCCACCCTCAACTGCATCTAGCTTCTATTAAATCATGTTGGAAAGTATGATTTATGTAAATTTGTTTGAACATGCAAACCAAATGTTATCTTTTCCTCATTCCCAATTTTGAGTAAATGAAGAATAATTGTGTTTTATGCTGAAAAATACCAGGAGTTCTTCATAGATTCTAAAATTTTCAGTTTATTATGCATCATCCATTGGTTTGTCTGTCTATATACCATGAAGATGACATAAAATTGATCATAACTTATATTAATTAAAATAGTAAAGGATCTGCAGTGCGGGACAGTACATGGAAACACAGAGGAGACCATCTGCTCCAAATTGTTTTGATGGATAATAGATAACCTGAATGGGGCTGAAAGTGATTTCAATGTGGGATTATAAAGCAAGTCCTTTATATAGTCAGATTATCTTCTTGAAGTGCCATTGTACTTTGAAGGTTGAAAGAGTCTCTAGGATAGGGGTGTTAAACTCATGGCCAGTGGGCCAGATGTGTCATGTTTTGGCCATGCCCATACCCAGTTTAATGAAGGGGAAAAAAGTCATGATATGTCATGTGACAATGACAACACAAGTTTGACACCCCTACTCTCGAAGGTTGAAGCTTTTTCGCTTGATAGAATTTGCTGGATAAAAAAGAGATGACTTCTATCCTATCTTCCTCCCTGATATCTCTCCTGCCAGATAAATATATTCCCTTGTATTCGTTTAATGTTTTAAATTTTTCTTTATATATTTTTATCTTTAATATATGCATATTTATTCATATGCCTATTCCATATCCATCTAATGTACCATCTATATGTTGTATATTATGCTTTTTAACCTTTTGTAACTTTTGGTTTTACATCATTTAGCTTTTAAAATTATTGTTTGTATCCTATTTTCCTTATATGGGTCTCTCAAAGGTGGCATTCAGGAGGTTCTGACAAGTTCTGGAGAACTAATAATGGAAATTTTGACTAGTTTGTAGAACCAGCAAATACCACGTGGCTTGATGAAATCTCTCTGACTGGAGATTTTATAGTATCCTTCCCCTGCCATGCTATGGAGGGAGTAGTGGAGAGTCAGCCAAGTAAGGAATAGTGATTCCTATTGGATGACCAGACCCTTGTCAGCAATTCCTATGTCCCAGTGGTGGGATTCAATTTTTTTTACTCCTGGTTCTGTGGGCATAGTTTGGTGGGTGTGGCATGGCTTGGTGGGCATGGTGGGCATGGTGTGGTGAACATGGCAGGGGAAGGATACTGTAAAATCTCCATTCCCACCCCATCCCACTAACCTGCTTTCCAGCTCTGTTCTCCTGTGCAGGGCACAAACGAAGACTCAGCCAATCAGCTGAGACTTGGGAGGCAGAGAATAGATGGGGGCTGGGCCAGTCAGAAGTGGTATTCTCCAAACTACTCAAAATTTCCGCTACCATTTCTCCAGAACTGGTCAGAACCTTCTGAATACCACCTCTGCTATGTCCTCTCTGAAAGAGAAGGCAAAATCAGCCACACAGGCATGCAAAGTGTGTGTGTGCCTTCAATATGATAGGCAAGATACATTTTTGAAACCACTCTTGAGGATTACTTCAGAAAAGAAGGTGCAGAATGCCATTTACATAACCAATTCCTCAGGATTGTCTAATACTGACAACCTCTCATTGATTGTCTCACTCTATGCAGGCAATCTATGAAAACTGGTCTTTTTTCCTAGACATTTAATCAGTGATTGACATTTGGAGGTTTTGTCATTATTTCAGTTCTTTGTTTGCAGCTAATGCATAATTAATTGTGCTTTGATATTGGCTTGACTTTTTTTTCCTGAATTGCTCCAGGTATCTTTTGTGGAAAAGGAGATTAAAAAAAAAAAATTAAACTAGCTTCCAGGGTCAGGCTTATGGGATGTTTCACACAAGATTCTCCAGCCCAATGATAAAATGCTTAACCTAAGGCAAAGAAAATGTTAATATAAAATATGAATATAATGATGGCACTATTATATAGAATTTGTTACTATATATTATAGGAGTTATAATATTTATTACCACAGTATTTACTTTGTTTATGCTTGACAGTAACATGAGGTTATTTATCAATATATATTAACTTTACAGTCAGAGGCATATGAACTGTGGGGAGAGATGACTTGGACAATCCTGTTATATTTATAATCTGTTTATTTGTTTCACTAATGGTGGGTTTCAAACTGGTTTACCACCGGTTCAGTGGATGTGGCTTGGTGGGCATGCTCTGTGTGTGCATGCATACACTTTCTGTGCGTGCCAAACACACACTTTGCACACGTGCAGAGGCTTTCCTCCTCACCTCCTGCAATACCTGTAGCTTCAACAGCCAATGTGCAGCAATCTGTTGTGCTGTGAAAATCAGCTGCACCTTCAAAAACAGGGAATAAAGGTCAGTATGGGAGCCCAGGTGGGCAGGTGGGCCCAACAGCAGCTCATTAGAGAGAACAGGTTTGGTCTCAGCTGATCTTCGGCACCAGCAATATGCCAGAACCAGGCCGATCCAGTAGAATAGCACCACTGAGTTTCACTTGGTATCTGCTTGTTCACTGTGAGAACTACTGATGTAAGATGGACAGCTATATGAAAGATTTCAACAAACAAACAGTTAAACTAGCTAGGCTATTGGTTTGAGCTCTAAGCTTGGCAATTTGGTTGCAAACATTTTGCCACCATTCAAGGAGACATTGTCAGTGTGTTTTGAGTCGTGCTAGTCTGTCAGAACACAGGTCTTTAAATACCTTTTTATGAGATGCAAATTAGTCTGAATGTTGTTTGTTCAGATATTTCTGAGACATGGTCTGATTTTGGACTGTTTGTTTGGCTGGTTGTTGTTGCTGGGCTGTAGTTAAGTACTGTTTGTGTGATGCAGATTAGGATTAGAGTTGTTTATCTGGATGCTTCTGAGTCATGGTCTGGTTTTGGCTTGTTTGATAGTTTGAGTAGCTGGCTGTTACTGAGACATGGTTTGATTTCTTGTGAGCTGATGAGTTATAATTTTGTTGCTGAATAGTGGGATGCCTGTTCATTCATTTTAAATGAACCTATCTTCAGGATCATGGTTGATGTTAAACTACCTTTTAATCTTGGTCCCTTAAAATATATGTTCCCCTTGTTCTGTTTTGATTTTATTGTATAGGGTATCCTATAGGGGGTTGGACTAGAAGACCTCCAAGGTTTCTTCCAGCTCTGGGCTGATTCTAGTTATACTACATCATATATAGCTTGCTATTTTTTTCCCTTTTGCTATGTACTGTATTTTTCTTGTGTAGCATATTTTATTAATTCTGCCATACAAAGTTCAATAACTAGGCAGCCAACAAGGGAGATAAAACATCATTATGATAACTGTGTGGACTGATCTAACATATTTTTTCATGTTTATATACAGCATCTCACCATCTTGTCACAACAGTGAATAAATCATAGCACCTGGGCACAAAGATTTAGACAAGTTAGACTGCTTTGTTAAGCTTCAATACTTTGATTCAAACTAATTTCCATACAGAATAGAAACTATTTTCTGATCTATCTTCCATGCAAAGTTGAGTGGACCTTGGTTTATTTCTCATTAATTGTTACACATTACCTATGCTTTAAGAAGGAGTTAAACAGAGATGGGACATATCTTCTCTATTTTATCCTCACCACAAGTCTGAATTCTACTTCATTACCTTTCTAGTATCAGATGAAATCACTAAGGTCTTTGACATCTAACACTGATGCTGAAATGATCATTCTAAATTAATCTTATTTGTATCCTTTATCAATTATTTTAATGTAAACTTAAAGGTTTGTGACATATGTTATGCTGCTGCTTTTAATTTAACATTTTAAATACAGGTTTTGATAAATTACCTTGGACAAATATTTGTTTCGAAATGTGGGAGATATTTTTTGAATAAACAAAGAACATTACAGAGAATAATAATTAGATCTGAAGAGTATCCATAAAACACAAATGTGACTCATATAGAGAAACCAATCTGGAAATGTCTGGAAATGTTTTGTTCTGGGACATTCTCTAGAAGAGCAGAAGAAAGAATTAATTGCACACAATAGTCCTATATTTATTTCAAGAAAGCCCAGTGTTCAAGCTGATAGAATACATAATAGGATAACAACAATGCAGTATCAAGGTTGCATAAAATCAAGGTATTATTACTATTTTGAAATATTCAGCCTGATATTAACTCTATACTGATATTTCTGCTTGAAATGTCAGCATGCTATTGTCAGCTAATATGACATAATTGCCAGATGAGTGTGTCAGAGACTATTATTGGTATGCTCATAGATTGAGTACCACTGTTCTATTATAGGTGTAGGTTTAAATTTGGGATATGATAGCACACCAATGGATGAAGTACTATGGAAATTGACTCTAAAAATAATGTATGGGCCTTCTATGCCCCAGGAATAAACTTCAGGTTGTTTTCAATATTGTCATTATTGTCAATAAAAGAAATAGAATAACTTCATTTGTTTAAGTAAGCAGTTCATTTGTATAACACATGTGTATAGAATAACAGAGTTGGAAGGGACCTTAGAGGTCTTCTAGTCTAACCCCCTGCCTAGGCGGGAAACCCTATACCATTTCAGACAGATGGTATCCAACATTAAAAAAAAAAATCCAGTGTTAGAGCATTCACAACTTCTAACTGTCAGGAAATTTCTCATTCGTTCTAAGTTCTTCTCTCCTTGATTAGTTTCCACCCATTGCTTCTTGTCCTGTCCCCAGGTGCTTTGGAGAATAGTGTGACCCTCCTTCTTTGTGGCAACCCTTGAGATACTGGAACTCTGCTATCAAATCTCCTCTAGTTCTTCTTTTAATTAGACTAGACCAGAGGTCTGCAACCTGGGGCTCTGGAGCCACATGCGGTTCTTTTGACCCTCTGCTGCAGCTCTCTGTCAGCTGAACCCACCACTGGATGGTCCCTCCCCTCCCCATCACTCTTTACCTGGCCTGAGAAAGTAAGCATGATGGCAGGGGATGGAGACTAACTCCATATTCCAGAACAGGTAGTGGGAGTGAGTGATGTTGAGTTGGTCACGCCCACCCAGTCACACTGATTGTTAAATTATTAATTTCTTAAGCTCTCACTGTTTTCTGTGGGAAATGGGTCCAAATTTGAGTGTTTAAGGTTGCAGCCCTCTGGACTTAACATATCCAGTTCCCGCAACCGTTCTTCATATGTTTTGGCCTCCAGTCCCCTAATCATCCTTGTTGCTCTTTTCTGCACTCTTTCTAGAGTCTCAACATCTTTTTTACATTGTGGCAACCAAAACTATTGTAGTGAATTATAATACTCAATATAGAATACTCAAATTTTTCTGGGTCGAGGATGATGTCCTATTCATGAAAATATATTCAACTTAACTATAAGAATATAATCTAAACACATACAGAAGTGTGTCTTGCTATGATGCAGAAGGGAAAACATCTTTTCTTACTCATCTCTAAATAGAAGTATAATGGGAAATAAAACCTGGTGGAGATATTTGCTTTTTATTATATTTCATTATCAATTAGAGTTTGCTGTTGCAAGCCCAGCTCATCCATGGTTTGCTGTGTAAGAAATAGTCCTGGAGTGGAAGTAAGAGAGAGAGCAAGCTTAAGGCTTATTCACACAGTATCGAAGTAAAGTCACATGAAATTAATTAATTTCAATATAAATAATAGCTTGTCATTTTTATGCAATAGAAATATATAGTTTTCCATGAAAAATTTATAGCATGATTTATTAATAATTAGATTTATATGTTGCATTTGTTTTGTACAACTCCATCCACTTACATAATGTTGCCTCATTATTATCCCCACAACGAAAACCTTGGGAGGCTAAGAGACATTGACTGATTCGAAGCAGGGGTGGGATTCAACCAGTGTTACTACCGGTTTGGTGACTGTGTTTTGTGTGCGCGTGTAAAAAAAAAACATCAGCTGTGCTGCCTGGACAGCTGAAAAGTGCTGCACACAGGTGTGCAGTATTTGAAAAGTTCTTTTTTCCTGCTCTTTCAACACTGGCTGTGCCTCACAAAGCAGCTGAGGTTGAAAAAGCAGGAAATAAAGGACAAGAGCCCAGGCAGGCCGGTTGACCAAACAGCAGCAAATAAAGAACTGACTTTGGTGTCTGCTGCTCTTCAGAGCTACTAGTTCTATAGAACTGGGTAGAACTGATAGCATCCCACCCCTGATCCAAAGCCATTTAGACTGTTTTCATGCCTACAGGAAGACTAGTATTTACAGTTTCCAGTCCAGTATTTTCATCATATAACAAACTGGCTCTATTAAAACAAGAAGAAAGGAGAACTGGAACTCTGTTAAAACAAGAAGAAGAACAGGAAGGATTTTGGATGTGACATCTAAATCACTTGCCTCACCAGCTGTTGAGATAAGTGATGGAGACCAAATTGTTATATGTCACAACTATAAAAAAGATGAGGAGGGAGGATATTTCTTATATTCAAGTTAAAATACAGTTCACCTTTCCTACCAGAAAACTATGCAAGCATGAACCTTACTACTCTCCTTGCCAATCTTGATCTTGCCATAGCATAGGCAGAATGATGCCAAATGATGTTCTTATGTACAGGATACAGGGTACCTTCTGGATAATATATTGTTCAGGGTCTATTGTCTTTTTCTCCTTCCAAATGCCTTCATCTGACAAGAACCTATCCACAAAATACTCCCCTTAATGGAAGGTGAAGATTGAATTGGAGACTTTTGGACAGATGGCTAACGTAATAGGTATAAGTGTTTTGGGTAGATGCATGTAAATGCATGTAGGACTTTTTTAGTGCTCTATGCCAGTAGATTATCATGCTCTCATTAAAAATTCCTGTGGAAAATTCTTTTGACAGATTCATACTTTATGTTTGGCCCAATATCTATATAAGTTATTCACTAATTTCTGAGTGCAGGTATAGATGGTGACAATTTCCTTTAACTCCCACCACATTGGAAATGTGGTCTTTGGCCATGTTTTCTAATTTTAATTTAAAAAGGAAACTGCTGCTTTCAGACCCAAGCTGACAATCTCTCCAGAATGGAGGATCTCCAATATTTCATTTCATTCTATGAGTGGCCCCAGAATGTATTAGTTTCTGTGATAGACATGAGACTACCCCTCCAAAATCTAATAATCACCCTCATTCTGGGTTGCTACATTCTCTAGTAATCAGCAGTTGCTCATTTTGTTTAATCTTTAAATAATCCTATCATTAGTTAATAATGGCCCATTTAGTCATGGAATTATTTTTAATCCTGGAAGTTCAAGTTCCATGTAACCCTTATGTCTCTAAAAAGATACCTTATCAGTTTTTATCTAGGCAGGATGAAGTGTGCATCCTTTTCTTTCCCACCATCTGACAATATTGTAAAACCTTCCTTCCTTCCTTCCTTCCTTCCTTCCTTCCTTCCTTCCTTCCTTCTTTTCTTCCTCCCCTCCCTCCCTCCCTCCCTCCCTCCTCCCTCCCTCCCTCCCTCCCTCCCAGTAACATAGTAATTCTGTTATTTAAGCCCCTGTCACACTGCACCAACGGATGGAAAGAGGATGTAAAATGGAGAGAAACACTTGCCATCCGTTGGTTAACGCGATGCTTCCGTTCTGTACTCACTGCCTCCGTTTTGCTTCCTCTCTATCTGTCCAGCATCCGTCTATTGACATTTCATCCACTCAAAAAGTTTTGAGCTGCTCAAAACTTTTGAGCGGAAAATGTATCCAACGTGTCCATTCTGCATCCGCTAAGCATACAGGGGACATCCGTTCTGCATACGCTGGCATCTGTTACGCGTCCGCTACATCCGCTAGGCATCCGCTGTGCATCCGCACAACTCACATCCACTCCAGCGGTAAACGGACACAGGGAGGAAGTGGAACGGATGCGGAACAGATGTGCAGCGTTAGTAGCACAGACGGAGAAAGGATGAAAGCGGATGCAGCATGCAAAGAAAGCATTTAAAATGGAAAAAACGTTTGCAGAGGGGACCTATCTCAGATATTAAGGATGTCTAGAGGATGCCTAGAGGATGCAAAAGGACACATAGGGGAAAACCTATATTGCCTATAAAAAGGGGGAGCAACACACCTGGATCTCACTTTCAGACCAGCAGTCCTGCTGTGCAGACCTCTGCAGCCTTCATCTGGCTCTTCCTCTTCCACAGCATCCAGTCATGTCCACCTTGGATCATAACAAACTCCTTTTGGTAGCCACCATCATTCTGCAACAGTGCAAAGCCATCTACAGGCTCTGTGAACTCTACTACGGGAAGAAAAGGAGGCAGCCAAGAAGCATCTGGGTCCGAAGATGGATTGGGAGAAGAGCAGAATACGGACTGGAGAACAAGCTGATGGTGGAGCTCAGGAACGAAGACACTCGGGCATTCCAGAACTTCATGAGGATGCCTCCAGCCATGTTTGACCAAGTTGTGCAGCGGTTGACACCCAGGTTGACCAAGCAGAGCACCAACTTCTGCCCCAGCCTAGTCCCAGGGCTCAAGGTGGCACTGACTCTGCGCCACCTGGCCTCAGGGACCACCTAAAGGAGCATGCAGTACGCCTGGAGGGTGCCACACAACACCATCAGCACTGTGTCAGAGAAGTGGTGCAGGCCATCATCGAAGAATACCTGGAGGAGCTCCTCCAGTACCCCTCCACTGAAGAAGGATGGAAGAAAGTTGCAGAGCAGTGGTATCAAAGGTGGAACTTTCCACACACCGTTGGAGCCATAGATGGGAAGCACGTGGCCTGCAAAGCGCCAGCCAAGTCGGGGTCCACTTATTTCAACTACAAGCGCTTCTTCAGCATCGTCCTCTTCACCATGGTCAATGCTGATTACAAGTTCATGTACATCGATGCATCAGGCAACGGGTCAGCTTCAGATGCCCAGGTATACAACGTCAGTCATCTCAAGGAGGGGCTGGAACGCAACCTCATCATGGGCTTCCCAGATCCAGAACCCCTGCCCAACGACACACAAGATGTGCCCTACTTCATCATGGGGGATGACGCCTTCTCCCTCAGAACCCACCTCATGAAGCCCTATACTTCAAGATGCCTCACCCGTGAAGAGAGGATCTTCAACTACAGGCTATCCAGGGCAAGGCGGGTGGTGAACGCCTTTGGCATCCTGGCCAACAGGTTCCAGGTCCTTCTCACCACCATGCAGCATCGCCCAGAGACCGTGAGGAGGATCATGGAAGCTTGCTGCATCCTGAACAATCTCATGCTCACCTGCTACCCAGTCTTGCAGAACAGGCTCGTGGACCTCCAACAAGGCAATGGGGACATGGAGCCTGGGGAATGGAGGCAAGGGCAAAACCTGATAGACACTGAGGATGTGCAAGGCCCCAATAGAGCCTCACGTGAAGGGAAGAAGCAGCACAACCTCCTGAAACACTGGTGTAACTCCCCAGCTGGAGCAGTGGAGTGGCAACACAGGATGGTAGATGCTTAATGGATGCTTCCTTCAGCCTGTCTCATCACACGGATGAGATTGGGCCATGTATGTTGGGTGGGCCTATAATGAACAGGGCATTTAATAAAGAGTTGTGTTTATTGACATGTGTGGATCAATGATTACATTAGTATTGATAATAAAGGGCCATAGGTGTGGCACCTAGGAGGGTGGACCATACAGTCCCACTATGCTTGCACTGGAGGTTTATCTATCCCACAGCTATTACCCATCCCAAAGGTATACCTGCCCATCCCACAGCTATTACCCATCCCACAGGTATCCTAACCCATCCCACAGCTATTACCCATTCCAAAGGTATCCCTGCCCACCCCACTGCTATCCTTACCCACCCCACAAGCATGCAAAGGCTTAAACCATTTCTAAAAGTTTCCACTAAAACTTTATTTAATAAAATAAATGAGGCAAGTGTGTGAAGCAAAAATAATCTTTATTAATAACAAGCTGTAAAAGAAAAATGACCCAAGTCAAGTGTCCAAATAAAGTCTACAGGTAGCCACCCAGGGAGTCCTCCACACGCTCCGCCATGGTTAAAACAGCTGTCCGCAGGTTCTCTGCCCTGGGACGCTCCATAGAAACCTGCCTGGATACAGGAGCTGACTCTCGGCTGGAAGAAGACTGGCTCTCAGCAGGCTGCCGGAGAGAGAGGGTTGTGAGAGAGGCTGCTCCTCGGTGGCGGATCTCACCCTCCAGGAAGCTGCACCTGGCCATCACGTAGGTCTCTCTGTCTGTCAGCTTGACCGTGGCCTGGCCAGATTTCTTGAGGTGCAGCTTCCCGTACCAGGTGTGCATATGTTTCCACCAGCCGAGGAGCACCTCCGATGTGTAGCCCAGACTCTCTGCCTTCTCTCTCCAAGCAACCTGCTTCCTTTTGGTGTCCCTGTAGAGCCTGTGTCCCTTCTGCCACAGATAGTCATTCTCTCTCAGCCACTCCAGCACCTCATCCTTGTGTTCCTCCTCAATGGAGTATTGCCTCCTCTCCCGTTCTCGCATATGCCTCTTCCTCCCTTTGGTAGGACCAGATGGGCCCTCATCAGAGGGGCTTCCAGGTTGTAGGGGCTGCTCCTCCACACCACCACCAGCAGCAGTAGCAGCAGGATCATCATCATCATCAGCAGCAGCACCAGCAGCACCAGCACCAGCACCAGCACCAGCAGGATCATCATCATCATCACCAGCAGCAGCAGCAGTACCAGTAGGACCAGGATCAGCAGCAGCAGAGTAAGCACCAGCAGCACCAGCAGCACCAGGAGCACCAGCAGGACCAGAAGCACGAGCAAGACCAGCAGGACAAGCAGGACCAGCAGGACGAGCAAGACCAGGAGCACGAGCAGGATGAGCAGGACGAGCAAGACCAGGAGGACGAGCAGGACTAGCAGGACAAGGAGCAGCTACAGCAGAGTAAGCACCAGCAGAAGCACCACCGCCAGAAGCAGCACCAGAAGCTCCTCCAGAAGCAGAAGCAGCAGAAGCACCACCGCCAGAAGCAG
>BLBF01000005.1:36710696-36736982 GCA_015471245.1 Laticauda colubrina | reverse complement strand
CCATAAGCAGCAGCAGCAGCTCCTCCAGAAGCAGAAGCAGCAGAAGCCCCAGCCCCAGAAGAGCCAGCCCGTGGTACAGAAGCCCCAGCAGAAGCAGGGCCAGGGGATGGGAGGGTGGCCCTGTCCCTCTTGCTAGGGCTGGCAGCAGATGGCTGAGGCTTTCTCTTCTTCCCCATGGTTGTGGGGTTGCTGGCTGGCAGCAAGGTTGGCAGGTAGGCAGGCTGGCAGGCAGGCTGGCAGGCAGGCAGGCTGGCAGGCAGGCTGGCAGGAAGGCAGGCTGGCAGGCAGGCTAGCAGCAAGGCTGGCAGGGAGGCTGGCAGGAAGGCTGGCAGGGAGGCTGGCAGGATGGCAGGCAGCAAGGTGGCAGCAAGGCTGGCAGGCAGGCATGCAGGGCAGGCTGGCAATGCACTTCATGTGTCTGGAAGCAGGTCTTTCCTCTGAATGGTGACCTGCTTGGGAGCTGCCTCCCTTTATATCTGTGGGGCTGACGCAATGCATCCTCCCCGCATGTGCAGTGAATGCTAGGCATCCGCTAGACTTCTGCTCTGCATCTGCTTCATCCGCTCAGCGTCCGCTCTTTCCGTTCCACGTCCGCTTTGCTGCGGTCTCCCGGAAGCCTTGCGGATGTGCCATCCGCTCTCATCCGCTTCCATCCACTAGGCTTCCATTCCACATCCGCTTTCCATCCGCCCTGTGTCCTCCCCCCGTCCATTCCTTTCCGTGTTATCCGCTCTGGTTATGCAAATTTTTGCCCCTTTTGAGAGTGGATAACAACGGATGGAACATTTTTCTCGTCCGCTTTGTCCTTTTTTACTAACGTTTTGCATCTGTCGGCCAGTGTGACATGGCCTTTAGTCTTTATGAAGCTGAATTATTAGTTTGTTCTTGCTACAAAGTTCCTATGGACTTACAGATGAATAAGAGCAAATGAACAACTTTAGCTATTGTTTAACTATTATAGCATTGTAACTAGGTTGGTGTCACATGGACAAAAAAAGAGGAAAAAATAATGTTAGTGTCAAAGTGGATAATATAGAAATGGAGGGATGAAGGCATTCATGTATGCAAACATCTGGGAAAGCGAAAGAAAAATGCAAGGATTAATGAAGAGGAAACCATCAGGAAATACAGGCCAATGGTAGACTATTTCAAAGTCCATTTGTGCAGATCCAAGACTTGAAGCTAGAGATTGGCAGAAAGATCTAGTGGGTATGGGAACTGAGGTTGGTTGGAGGAACATAATAAATGTTTTCAAGAACTTTTTCTGTGTTATCTCTAAAGATTATTTCAAAAATATTTAAACATTTATTTTTAGACCCTATTTAACTTTGTGTTTTTTGATAAAACGTTGCCATGTTATTATACTCGGAAGCCAAGGAAGGATAAACTAATAATGCAGATCTCAAAAGAAGGAGGATGACACTGAAATGCCTCTGTCTTTGGAGAGAGAACAGAGGCATTCTAAATTATCCTTACATCTCAGTCTCTGCTGAGAATACCAGAGTATTTTAACTTTTCTTTTAAAAGGTAGCAACTATTTCTGAATATTAATAACTAAGTTCAAGGTTAGATGATTGAAGTTTTTCTTGTGTCCCGGCAGCTATTATCTAATTTGATTTTCCCTGTTTTCCAAACTATCAACTTTTTTTTAAAAATGCTTACATTTACAGTATCAAATTGCTTGACTTTTTTATTTCAGAGTACAGTAACACATAGGAGATAGCTAGAGTCAGCATTCTCTCATTTTTATATTTTCAGCAAGAAAGAAACATGTCCAGATTGTTCTCAGATGGCTGTGAATCAGTCTTTGGCTGAAATATGCACATGAGGGCTTTAGCAAATGATTTTCTGTACCGATTAATTTCAATTATTATTGAAGAATAGGGGTTATTTTTTTAAAAACCAATGGGATGGCCTGCAAGGCTGGAAGGCCAGCACGACTGGCAGGGTAGCAAGGTGAGCAGAATGGCAGCAAATGCAGCAAGATGGCTAAAAGAGGAAGGATGAGAAGGAATAAGTGAAGCGGGGAATTGAAGAGAAGACAGCCTCTTACCTTACCAAGGGTCTAGAATGGGAAGGACAAAAGGATAGCTCCTCACTTAACAGTTTATGAGATTTGGTTAATAACATTAATTAGGACTGCTGGGATTGCTATGGGTAAGCAATGCAGTCCAGTGATTTGTTCCTTACAGCTGCATAGTAATAGCAGTTAGATTTGTATACTGCTTCACATTGCTTTGCAGCTCTCTCTAAGTGGTTTACAATGTCAGAATTGGACCCCACAACAATCTGGTCCTCATTTTACTTCCCTCAGAAGGATGGAAGGCTGAGTCAACTTTGAGCCTTGTCAGGATTGAACTGCTGGCAGTTGGCAGAGTTGGCCTGCAATACTGCATTCTAACCACTGCGCCACCAGAGCTCTTAGAAACAGGAATTCTGGTCTCAGTTCCCATCATAATTTGAGGACTACTTGCATTTACAGGCTTCTAAGAGTTATAAGATGTAAATAGAAGGTATTCCAAGCCAGCTGCTCTATCCTTGTTATGCCTCACTGGTCCAGACAGGATACAAAACAGAAATATATATTCCTGTATCTTACTGAATAGTTAAAAGGTCAATACTTGTTGTTTCTTATACATAGTGCACAACATGACACATGCCAATTCCTTTTCTTTAGAGGACTAATAGAAAAGCATGTGAAAATAAACTAAAGTTCAAAGGATATGAGATCATACTGAAAATGCTTCTAATACTTCTGAAAAGTGCTAGAAGCAGATCTTGCCTGCTAGTGGCTATTTTTTTTAAATCTTTATGAAATATTTTTTTCCATTTTTTTGTTAAATTAACTTCAGTACCTGCAGTCAATTCTTAATAGCTTAGGAGTTCTCTCAAGATGAGAACCTGAATATTTGCTTCTAAATATTGCCTTTCAAAGTAAAATGACTTTTTTTCTTAATTTAATTGGGATTTACCTCAGAAGCCTCCCAGTTGTAAGCATGATCACATGGAAACAGCCTTGGATTCAGATCTGTGTCTTTTGTCAACTGATAATAAATACAACACTATTCTTTCACAGACTTTCATATCTCCTCAGACACACTGTTTTACCCTAAGCTAGTTTACAAATTCTGGTTCCACTCAAGTGTAAAACAATTAACCCATGCATGAGTTAATCTTAAAGAGCATTGGTATAAATGGAACTTATTTCCAATCCCATATATAGAGACAGTAGCCTCTGTCAGCTCCATTTACATCTTTAGGCTGATATACCTACACAATTGGTCTGAATTGTTTGTTCTGCTTCATTTCCCCATGTTTGGGAAAGATGAATTGAGGGTTGAGAACTTTAATAAAATATTGTGTTGTTGCTAAATGACTAGTCTATTATATGGCCCAGTGCCTGACCAGTCTAAGAATCATCAACGGGCCATGCCAAGAATTCTCATTGTAAGAAGTTACAACGGGAAGAATTCCTATGCTGTCCTAGATAAATATAAATATAATGTGCAGAGCATTTGTGAGGAAGAAACATAAATAAAGAATAAATAGAAGAGAGAGGGAGAGGGAGAGAGGGGGGGAGGGAGGCAAGGAAGGAAGGAGGGAGGGGAGAGAGAGAGGGGGGGGAGACTACTTATATGGTAGATTGATCTTTTTGCAGAGAGACTTGTTAAATAACAACTTTTATTCCCTGAGAAAGATGAGGGACCCCCCCCCTTCTACCTTTTAAACAAGAATGAAGGGTTTCATGAGTACATGGAAGAGGTTACAGTATTACAGAAAATGTGAGAAACTTCAAAACATAAATGATATCTGTACCTTTTTGTCTCCTAAATAAAAGAGGAAGGGCGAGGAATTACAATTGCTTAACTGGCAAGGTATAATGTAAAATTCAAAACCATTTGGTTTTATAAACCAAAAAATCCTTAAAGAGAAGAAAAAAATGTAGTGTGTGGAGTATATACAGAAGGTTATCTAAATTCCATTACCTATTTTGAAAAATATCATCCCAAATTCCAGATGTAGATAAAAAGAAAATATGCAAGAGTATAAGAGTAGCTCCTGGCTCTCCCACCTATTGTCACAAGTTCCACCCTTGTTTCTAGTCAAGGCTGAGCATTTGTTAAACTGAGTGACATGATCTTCTTGGAAACAGATCTTGTTGGAAGACAGAGTCTTAAATAGACTGTCTTTTGGAAGTCAGCAAAATTGAATGTCGGTTGCCTGTCTGTGTTGGCTTTGGCACACAGCATATTGAGTATCATTTTTCCCCCTTACTTCAAGCAGCAATATCTCTTGAGTCTGCCTTGCCCTGCCCTCAATGCAAAAACAAAAACTTCCAAAAATGAGCAGTCAAATCAACTCTGGATAGGTGCCATGATGGGGTGAAGTTAACAGGACATAATGACACTGAACTGGAGACAGTTTTTTGGAAGGAATAGTGCTAAAATGTTCCACATTTTTTCCATTTGTTTTTCTACTGTGAAAAGGAGGACTGTTAATGATTTACCTCACAGAATTATTCATAAACTCCATATAGGGGGGTGTATGTGTGTGTATGTGTTGTGTCTCTGTGTATAGTGTACTATAAAGAAGCCAGACTAGAGGTAAATCTCCTTCATTCCTTTCAACTCTGGGCTTAATGATTGTAGCAGAAATAATTTAATACTCATCTGAATCACTTTTTCAAAATCAATTAATTTTTAATTCTAATTGCAGTTATTTTAAGTCATCAATTCTTTTCTTCATTAAACATTTCAAGCTATACACAGTGGAACTGCTGCAGTTTGTTAGAAAAGGGCATTAATTTGTTCCTTTCATTCTGTTTTGTTTATCTCTACATTTTAGACATAATGTAGGTTACATTTAGAAGTGTAGTTAGGTAATAATTTTAATCTCTGCACAGACTGAAAAGGTCATTTGCTCTGTTATTTCATTCCTTTCTTCTTTAAAACATTCATCTACGCCTGTTGCACCATGAGGAATGAAACACTAAAATATGTCCTGTGTAACCTAATAAAAGTAATCCATGCTATCATGTAAACTTAGTAGGATGGTATACATTTGCCACTTAGCAGGGTATGATAGGGGATTGGGAGATTTGAGGTACCAAATTCCTTTCACCCTTTAAACTGATTAATTCTTAAAATAATAGAATAGCACAGTTAAAAGGGATCTTGAAGGTCTTTTAGACCAATCCCCTGCAAATAGTTGTCTAATCTCTTCTTGAATATCTTCAGTGCTGGAGCATCCACAATTTCTGGAAGAAAGTCATTCCACTAATTAATTGTTCTCACTGTCAGATTTTTTTTCCTTGATTCTAGGATGGATCTCTCTTTTATGATCTTTCATCCATTACTTCCTGTCCTGCACTTAGGTGCTTTAGAGAATAGTTCAACTCCCTCTTCTCAAATATTGGAAAACTGCTATTAAGTCACCCTAGTCCTTCTCTTCACTATACTAGAAATAGCTAATTTCCACAACTGTTCTGAGGATTTCTAATTTTGGAATTTCAAAAATTAAAAGAAATCAGTGATGGGAAGGAAAGGGAAATGGGAGGTGAAATATTGGAAATCTGATGTATCTAAGTCACTTGGAATATTATATTGCTATCTTATTAGTTTATAAGACTTTCTGCTGAATGGATGAGATGATACAATAACATGTACATTTAAATCAGAGATAAGCTCAGTGGAAATAAAACTGGAAATCTGGCAAAAGAAAGATAATCTTGATCATATTGTGGAAATGTAAAAGAACTATATAAAAATCCAGCTAAAATTATACAATTACTTCTAATTAAAAGTTTATCTGTACATTTGTATTTAAGAATCAAAGAAATAAAAAGGAATTTAGCACACACATATTTTTTTTCTTCATAAAAATGCTCTGGATAAAGAGTTTTTGGTCCATGCATTCAAAATAAGAGTCCACTGTACAAGACCTATATTTGAAACCTACATTTTCAGTCTGAAAATGAGTCAAAGCCAAAGAAAATATCAAAATTGTCTGGTACATTCAAGTGTGTAGTTCATTCTTTACCCTTTCATTTTTGGCTATCTGGAAGTGTTATCTGCAAATGATTTCATCTAGGTTCAAGAGTATGTGTATCTCAGAATATTTGTAATTATTGATGTTGACAGAAATGAATGCAACATACAATATATATCCCATATGTCTGCTTTAAAATTCAGCTGTCAACTAGAAGTATATGTTTGATAGTTATTTGATTACTTGTATCTAGGTAAATCAAGGCCCAGATAACAAATGATAATTTTAAATAGCTCTCACCTTTCTTTGCTATACATTTTGCTCAAGATTTTCAACATTCTTCATAGCCTTCAAATAACACATTGATTCAATGCTAATACTGTAAATAATACAATTTTTAAAAATGTGTTTAATTTATTTTGTTTTACAGCATGTTTGCCAATTTATTAATAGCCTAGTGCAATCCAGCATTCCATCATATTTTTTTCTGGTCTGACAATGCAAGCAGATTAATTAATCCCCTATTCTTCATTCACTCTGATTAACTTCAAAATAAAGTATTTAGTTTAGCCCTTAGTCTTACATCATTGGTATGTCCATGTGGATGACATCAAAATCAATTAATTTAGATTTTTCTGATCACAGCATTAAACAGCATTGCTGGTTTCATAGTGCTGCAAAACATCATGAATTTCATATGGATTCAAGTGAAATTTTCAAGGATTAAACCTAACACACTTATGGCTTGATTCACTGAGCTATAGATTGCCAATAAACATTCAGAATCAAACTCAGGTATATAATTATATATGTATGTATAATGTATGTAAGTATTCTGGATCTGTTATTTTATGGCTATATTTGTTTTTGTTTTTTTAATGAAAAGCTGTATTTTATGGCAACCCTTTTCACTGTTAAATTATGCATAAAATTTTACATATCAGTTGGAAAGCTAGGAGCAACTATGTATCAAGGGGATTCTTTGATAAGGATTTTCAATGCTCACAATCTTCTATGAAATCTCTTTTACTCCACTCTGCTACTCATGAGAGCCGTATAGTTAGAAAAAAAAAATTTTTTTTTTAATGAAAGCAACCTGAAAGTTCACTTCCCAATATTGTTATGAATACAATTGTTGGCACTAGTAAGCATTTGCTGTGGTTGTTTACATTTTGTCTCTGTATTGTATGCACAAGGAACATTTTGTGCCTGTGGGTGGGTGACTATTTTCCATAATATAAAAGCAATGCATTTCCAAAGTAGATGAATCCATCAGAGTTTTAGTTAAAAGTAAAATCCAGAGCCAGACAGAGAGAAAGTGATACATGGGTCTATCATTCTGGAACTTCATATCTAATTAAAGACCTTACAACACCTTTTTCTATTGCTGAAATAAATCTCCACCTCTTACATGCCTTTATTTAATTCTTAGAATAGGGTGGAATCCAAAGGATTGCAGCCTTTATTTATCCAGGGAACTGAATCAAAATCTTGTTGGGAGAAGTTTTGGGATTCAAGGATTCAGTGCAGATACTTACCAAGGATGGATGGGGTCTTAGCACTTTTTTTTAAATATTTAATCCCAAAATGCCTAGCATGGTCACATGGTGACATAGTCAATCCAAGAAGTGCTATAAAGAAGTCTAAGAATCTATCAGCAACCTCATCCACTTTATACATTACTAAAAATAAGTCTAATTACTTTCTGCCTTGAACTCAGGAACAGACAATCTCTTTGCCACCAAGAATCATCCCGGTTTTTAAAATCCAGTTTAAAAGAGCCAGGGGGGAGACAATACTCAAAGGAAGCCCCTGAAATAGGAAAAAAGCACAATTTTTCAATCCATCTAGGTTAGTTTGATTTTTCTCTTTTTATTTTATAGAGAAAATAGGTGTATTAAGCCTAGTGAAATGAAACTGATGGAATTCTAAAAAGCTTAACCTTGTGGCTTCAGAACTAGTATTTTTTAACAAGATAACTGTATTTTCTCTTTTCTTCCTTTCTTCCTCCAATCTCTTTTTATTTCTCCTTTGTTCCAATGTTGTTAAATGATTATTATTAATCATTTCATCATTAAAGGTCAAAAAAATGTTCACTGCAACCATCATAATTCAATGTATGTTCTCTTTTCATGGTTGTGTTTCACAATATTAAACTACCAGTATTATAGTCATTCATTGATGTCGTGGGTTCTTAACCATGTTTTCCCAATTCATGGCTGGAGCCACAGATTATTCTATACTGTTAGCTTTCTTCAGCTGTTCTGAATTTCAATTGCCAGTAGCCCCATACATTATGGCCAATGATCAACAGTGATTGAAGTTGTGATCTAAAACATTTGGTAGTGTTGGATTGAAAAAAAGCTTAAACTCCAGGGATGAACTAAATTTTCTATGACTCATTGACCTTTCCTGTTGTTCTTATCTTGATACAAATAATTGGGTAAATGCAAATGGGGGATAGGACTAGAAAAACAGTAAAGCAAAATGATTCAAAAGCCATCAGATATAAAACTGTATAAGGTGCTCAGATTTCAAGGAAACTTTCTTTGAAATTGCTTCCATTAATGATACATCCAGATCATAATTATCATGCAAATTAGGCAAAAATGTATTCTTTGAAAAACTGAAAATACTACTCTAAAAGCTAAAGGATTCTTCAAATTGTTCTTCACAACTGAACTGCAGAAAGTTTTAATGCTGGGGAATGTGTGTATTAATTTTGGAACTATGATTTTCTTATGCTTAAAACAGGGCCACAAATAGCATTTATATACTTAATCTAAAATTATAATTTTTAAAAAATCTACTTTTAAGTTTGTGTATCAGTTCTTTCAAAATCCAGTGAGAATTAAACAATTCTTACTAAATGACATTTTTGATGAAACAGAGTTTTTACAGCAATTTCAATCACTGATATTGTCTTCAAATTATACTACTTAGCTTAATACATAAGGATTTTTTTTAACATTGCTTTTCATTATTTTGGACATTAAATTATATCAGGGGGTTTACTGTACTCAATAACTCAGTTAACACAATCTAGGATTGCTAACTCAGTCCTAGAATGTGTTAAAATTTTCAAGACTTGTAGTATTGTATAATTCAAAAATAAGCAGTGTATAAACAACTATTTGGGATTCCTGGGCACTAGCTAAAGCTCCAATGTACTAGCATGGGTCAACTTTGACTCATCCTTGGCTGGGTTCTCCTTTTGCCCAATACTGGGACAGTGTAACATTTTGCTAATATTTATGTTGCTGCAATATCTTTGAAAAATATTATTTAAGGACATCACAGAAATTAATGTGGTTATCGACCATCTGCCTAGCCTATTGTATACACCTGATCTGTGCAATGCTGTTATCCATATGAGTAGTACCTTCCTGGAATCTCTGCATAACTGATACTGTGGTCCAATATTTTAATATACATAATGCATCAGCAATTCTGTAGATATATATTGCTTGAAACAGAACAGTCTCAGCTTGCAAACTATTAAGGAATGCCAGTGGATATATTTACATATTTGAGTAGACCTGCTGGATCTCATTAAAATATTCCTGGATAATATTTGGCTACTATGTAGCCAAATCTGTCTGTGGAATATATATTAGTTTCTGTGTAGTGTTATCTTAACCATATTTGAAAATCTTTGAAAGTATAAGTAAAACCATGTAATCTAAGATAGGAAATGGTTTTGAGACTTATTTAAATCTTTCATATCTACAACATATAGTATATTGCTCCTGCTCTAGATGGGTAAAATGCACAAAGCTCTTGCAAGATTTTAAAGTAGTTCAGAACGACTCAGTACCTAATGAATTTTTAGTTCATTCGAGTGTTAATAGAGAAAATGAAGCCCAAGCATTAAAAAATTTATGTTGAGAAACTCTTAATTTCAATTAGTTTGCTGCACTACTGAAGCAGAAAACAGGCAGCTCTATGAGTAATAGCCCTTGGCTTGATGGCACCATATATGTTATATCTGACTTCAGCTCCATTGAACACCAACAAGGAAATAGAGTTAGGTTTTAAATGGAAAATGGAGTGGAATTTTAGACAGTTTGGCCCAGCAAAGTGATAGGAAAGAAGGTTAAAATGTTTCTTCTTTTGCAAATATATTTTTATAGCTCCTAGAAGCTCAACTCTATGAAGATATACTTAGAAATAAGCTCCATGCCATCTGGTGAGCTTATGTTCAGGTAAGCAAGTAATAATTGCAGCCTAAGACCTTTAAAAATATACTGTTGTGTTGTATGCTATTTATTTTTTTAAATTTGTTTTTGTTTCTCACATTTTTGAAATGTAATGTGTTTGCACTTTTTTTGATGGGAACTAAAAATAAGTGATGTTGGTGTAGTGTAAAAAGAAAAAAAATCTGACGGGTTGAAAAACTTCAACACATCATGAAATTGCAGATTTCAATTGAAAAACGTTATTAGTGCATATAGTATTTGCGTATGTTTGCAACTTGTTTTCCCAAATTGATAGTTCTCCAGCTGAAGTCAGAGTTGGAAACTGTTTTAGTCTTAAAGCTTACCATTTGTAACTCTGTAAGTGTAGGGAAAAAAAATCATTTTAAAAAGTCCCTTAAACATATTAGTCATGAAATGAGCTATAAAATGTCCATTCAGGAAGATGAGAAATAACCTGTCATAAAATCTTCACAAAATTTGCAGGGGGTATCTTTCTTTGTGTTAGCAGTGATGAAACTAATGATGATATCCTTATATCACCAGGATCAGTCTATCAAATCATTTTATTTTCTTTTACTGTCTACAGTCATTTAGAGGGCTTTCAAGTGGGCTGAAAGGTCAATCTAATTAAAACAAAAATGAACTTTAAATTGGGAAAGATCCTTTCTCGATACCCAAAGATCAAACATGAGTAAATGTATAAACAGACCAAGGAACTAGACCAATTCACATAGGTGTCAAAAATATAAAGGAAATATCTATATGACCTTTTTCAATGTGTGTATGGCTTTGTGAGTGTGTGGTTCTTTTTGAGGATCTGTCTTTTTTTTTTATGAAAAAACATTGTTCTTTTGACAGGAGATGCACAAAGATGCACAGTTAGTGGAGTCTTCTGCCTTTTCTTCAGTGAGATCAAATATTGTATGCTCATATATGGAAGGATTTAAAACATCCACATTTTAAAAAGTTTTAGATTAATTTAATGAACAAAAAAGCAGTCTATACTTTAAAAATCCATCATGGAAAATATGTTCTTATAGTGCTGTTTTAAATTATAGGGAAAAGATGACTTACAAACTCCAAAATATATTTATATTGAAATAGAAGACACAATATAAGTTAGATCCAATTAAACGCAACATTTTAATGGATATAAGGTTAATGGCTGAAATATGTTATGCAAACAACAATTCAGATATTTTAAGTTATTTTCCTCCTTAAGGAAAAGAAAATAGAGGAAAAACTCCCTTTTAAATGAATAATTTAAAAAAATGCTTTAAGATATCTCTAGAACTAGATTAAAGGACATTGAAATAAAAATTGGGTGACTTTCCATTGGTAAACCCAGTTTAGAGAAAAGACAGAGACAACAGACAGATTGAATTAGTTTATTTCCATTTTCCACTAGAATATATTGCTATTTGTTGAACAATGATGACTATATCTAAAATTAGCTACAGACTGAATAGACTGAGATTAAAATGCAATAATTTGTTCTCTAGTCTTGTGTTCAAAACTGGGCATATCTCTAGCTTTGAAATACATAGGCAGTGTTAAAAAGAAGACAGTTCCTATTTTTTGACCTGTTTGGTTGGAAATTGAATCTGGTTCTTAGGGTCCACTGGGGGAGCATAGCATTCAGTGACCTTTGTAAGATAACATTGGAATTTCAGAAGTATTATTACTTAGTAAAATGTTTATGCACTGTATTCATGTAGATGCAGGTGTGATCAATTGGATAATACACTTTAGTATGAAGTGATTATGTGCATGATTGTAGCACTGATAAATTCTCAGTAACTACATTTACTAAAACCTGTACATTAAAGAAGCTGTGGGTACTTATTGCTACAATTCACAGGTGATCTTATGGCACCCAAAATGGCTTTCTGTTTTGCAGTGGTCCACATGGCCATGAAAATTGCTATAAAACTGTCAAAAAGATATTGATTTTGCTGTGTTGAATCACTCAAGATGCTTTTTTTTTTCCTCAGGTATCAGTGGAATTCAGTTCTCTGGTTGTCTATTTGAAAAGAAAAGGTTATTTTCCTCTGCCACTGGTTACTCAGTGATTTCACAGCTAAATTGACTCTGTAAAAGAAACAAAAAGAGTCTGGGTTCATATGAGTATAACTATTTTTTTTTTAAAAGTCTTTTGAAATGAACACTGAATCCTAATAAAAGGAATTGAGGAAAATACCTCTAAAATTGTTGCATGACAAGTCACTTTATATACATGCTTTATAGATTATACTGTAACAATAATATTCAATACATTATCATATTTTAATTATCCATGAACTGTTGAAAAAAAGTGTGTTCTAGTGACGTTCATCAACCAGCAGAGTATTTCCAAAGCCACAAGAGAGGGAGGGAGAGAGGGAGGGGGGAGAGTGAAAAAGACAGAGACAGACACAGAGAGAGACAGAGTGAGAGAGTATCCTGAATTCAATTTCCCCATCATGCTGAATTTCAAAGCAATAAAGATTATTTTTTCTGCATTTTATGTCATGTTCTACATGTATGTAGACTATCCACTTTTTACTGTCTGCTTAGGAGGCAGGGAGAAGCACCCTCTGGGACAATTGTGGCTACTATTCAATTTAGTTCAACTGTTAAAACCTTATAAAATTTGTGTTCTCACTGCTCCCATACCCATTTCAAACTATATTGTATCCAAGACAGACTTCTCTCTTAAACTTGTGTTCACATCTGAGGATGAAACTCAATCATCTCTTCTGATTGTTGATGTCATGGTTTGTAGTAGTAGTAGTAGTAGTAGTCGTTGTCGTAATAGCAAACCAGGGGTATAAAACTTGCAGCCCATGGGCCAGATGCATCACATGCTGACCACACTCAGGGAAAAAAGTTGTGATACATGATGTGATGACATGTCATTATGAATTTGACATCCTAGAAGTAAACTATTTCAGTTTCTTCATGACATCCCTGATAATATATTTGAAGTAGTTGTGTCTTCTTTTTCCTTTTATGATTTCTTTTATGTCCAACATAAGAACATAAAACAACCCCATGCAACTTTCATTTTATGATGCAATTGTGGCGTACTGCAACAGAATCAAAAGTTATATGAACAGCATATCAGTAAATTCCAGATAAAGATAAAAAAATTCTTCATTTTCATTAGCAGATAATGCCAAATCAAAGATTACTGGTCAAAGAATACTGAATTAATTTAGAGATTTCTGCAGCAATTCAGTACAGCACTGTTTCCCCCCAAACAATTAACATATGTAAGTATCAGACCCACTTGGACTACAGTGCATTAATTGCTAAGCTATAGAAGGAATCAAAAAAGGTCCCTATACCATATAAAAATAATTTTAATATAAATAAAATAAAATGAACAATGTTCAATCATATTCAATAAAATGCAAAATTCCTTTTATTTCTGCACAATTTAATGTCCCCTCTTTTGGAAAGGGACATCTCTTCTTGCAATGAAATATAGAAGCATGGATAAACTGTTATTGAGGGAAATGAAATTATATATTCAGGCACAGTGCTAATTGAATTGATAAAGCGCAAGACCCATTAAAATAATTTTTAAAAATAAAATTATGCCTATTAAATTAAGTCAGACATCATTCTGAAGAAACATGTTACAGAAACTGGCCCTTAAATCACGAGTCACATACTGATTTATAAAGAAATTCCATTATTTTCAATGAGGGAGTTCAGCATAACAGTCTTTCTTCCCAATAACATTGTCTTCTTGAAAAGTTGCTGACCTGCTTGAGAAAGGTTGACTCTAGCTAGTGGCATCCACAAGGGAGCAATAAAAAGGTCCAGATTGCAGGATTGAAGCTTTGTCTCTTTTTTACATGTGTGGTGCATGTAATGCATGTTGTTTGTAGCTGTATTGTGGGTTTTATTGATGTTTCATTTAGTCTTGGTTGCTGACCTGCAACAAATAATATAATTTGATTTTAAAAAGGGATCTTAGACACCAATGTCTATTATTTTCTCTTTTAGTGAACAAAAAGCCTCTGATTATTTAGTATTTGATAACTTTTACTTCATATATCAAAAGGCCATGAACAGCATGTCAATTTCATCCATGATTTCAAAAGTAATTCTATTATTTTATTTAAGAAAGAAATGTTTTTTTTCTGGATTTTTCCCCTGGCAGTCCTTAATCAGTTCATTTTTTGTGTTTTATGAACAAGAATTTTCTTTTCAGAAAATAAAAGTAGAAGAAAACTCTGAAGATATCTTAAGGGGAGATTTATTTTGTTCTTATTTTGTTATGTCTCTTCCGTCTCTCCACCAATATAATGTAGCTTTCTACATTTCAAAAATGAGAAGGAATCATAGAAGAATTTCTCCTATTGAGCTTTTTTTTCCCAATAGTGTTCTATTGCACTCATTTAAGGGAGAATCCTGTCCTGGATAAATTGTTGCAGAGTTTGTCTTTTCACTGGAAAAATCATAAAAGCTATTTAGCCACATATTAGTGTTTTTACAGCATTCTTTGAACCGAATAAAATCAGTGGGCTGATATTTTAGCTTTTTTCAAACCTAAAAATGGTTGAAAAATGGTCGAGAATGCTGGTGTCTGTAGTTCACTATCTCTTTTAGTCCAAAAAATCTTAATCTTTAGTCCACTGAAATAATAACAATAGTAAACAAGTTGTGGTGGCACAGCAGTTAGAATGCAGTACTGCAGACTAATTCTGCTGGCTGCTAACTGCCTGCAATTTGGCAGTTCAGTTTGCATGAACTCAAGATTGATTCAGCTTTCCACCCTTCTGAGGTCAGTAAAATGAGGACCCAGATTGTTGGGGCAATATGCTGACTCTGTAAACTGCTCAGAGAAGGCTGTAAAGCACTGTTAAATGATATATAAGTCAAAGTGTTATGCTAAAACATTATGCAGTATCTTTTATAGTTCCAATATAACAGTTGTTCAATGTCATTCTTGTATCTTGTCAATTGTAAATTCATTTTTAACTTGATTTTGATCTTATCAGGTAAAACCTTTTTTTCTTCAATAACATCTTTTAGACATAGTCATTCCAAGGAGATAGATATCTCTGTTGACATATTAATAATAATTTCTGAGTCCATTGTTTCAAAAAAATATTCTTCACTATGTCCAATGTTAAATTATTTTTGCTTCAATTTGTCATTGTAAGTTAAGTCTATGTATTTTCCTCTTTAATTATAATATTTAGATCCCTCTAGTATCTGATTTTTAAAATATGTTTGAAAAATCAAAACAAAAGCATTATCCCACAGGAAAGATTCTTTATAATTAATTATAAAACATGTTTTTTTTTAATTATTTATCTGGACTTTTAGTCTGGTGTAATGTTCTAAAATTGAAGTTTAATCAACCTTTTGCAGTTTATTAAAAAAAATAAGTTCTTAAATTTGTAATTAAAATATTTTGCTAGGGATGAAAGGAAAGTGACCTAATGCTGTCAAACTTGTTAATCCAAAAGTTTCTAATAACTGGAAAGTAGTTTCCAAGAAATTCCAAAAGTGATTTAAAAAGGAAGCATATGAACTTAGTGTCCTTTCAAAATCACGTGTTAAAGTTTGAGCAAGATAGGTATTTCTTGATCTCCCAAAGCTCTAAATCCATCAGAGATACTATTTCTTACAAACTTGTTATGAGAAAAAGATATCTGGACCACTTGTGGGCAATCTTATGTGCTTCCTTATTCAAAGAGGTTTTGAAGAGCCAGTCTACTCCCTGGCTCTTCATCCTGCTCTACTTTTTGTACAGCCATCTTAAGTCTGTGATTTCTTTTTTTCTGGAAAATTGTAGTCCAAAATATCTTGAGAGCAGTATACTAATAAAGATTGCTGCACCCTTTTTACTTCTGAACAGAGATTTTTAGAAATTTGTCATTGAAACTTTAACTGAATCAGGTAATTTATTGCTAAAGCACTCAGCAAGTTATCACAACACAGTGTTTATGCTAATGATGATGATTAACTTCTCTGCTTGGATACATTGGGATTTTATTCTCATGCTACAGTGCTTTCCATGCTTTCCTTCAGGATCAGAAACACATTAATTTTGCTTTATAGTCAGTACAACTTGCTATTAAGGCAATTGTACTAGCTCATTATAAATAAGAATCCCAAACAAACCACTTAAATGCTGGTCAGATGTGAAGAGGCTGGAACGTTTATTTGAAGCATAGTTGTTAAAATCCAATCTTCGATACGTATTAAATGGATTACTCTTCTCTTTAATCATTTTTGTCTGCAAAAGCTCCAAAGGTTATTGCATTTTTTTTATTCAGATATCCATGCATGTTTTCCACAAATATTCTTCAAAAGGTCTTAGGTTTCATTCACTAAGTTAATAAACAAAGTAAACACACTGAGAAGGGAATGATTCGTGAGGAATCAAATTCATCATAACCATAAAGCATGTGGAGCATGTTTGTTATAATTTCATATCAAATTGTTTCAAGTGCACAAGGTTGCACAAAATCTCTCCTAGAAGAAAGGATTTCATAGTGTCAATGTAGACAACGACTATTATGTAAACAAGATATACAGGCTAGTCTGTCACCTCAGAAGATCCTTGTTGCAATCCAAAATACAGGAGGAAGAAAGTCAAAAACTAATGACTTTGAATTGCCTATGATGATCACAGTTTTCCAAATAAATTCCATTAATCAAACTTAGAGAATTGTTCCTCTGCTGTTCTTAACCAAGCTTGATTATTGTTAGGCACAGCTGCCAAAAACTAGGATTAAAAACCCACTGTTTAAAGCAGGGCTGTCAAAATCATGCTGTCACATGATGCATTTTTTTCCCCTTTGCTTAACTGGGCATGGGCATGGCCAGCATGTGAAGCATCTGGCCTGCAGAGTTTTACAGCCTTGGTTTAAAGGATAGGTCCCATCCTTCCCATTATTCTATTACTTGTTTTGCATGAAGAAGACATGTTCCTGGGTAGGTAGAAAACACCCATGCATAATATCAAGATTACTGCATAAGTATAATAATAATTATGCTGTTTATTCAGTATTTTGACAGAAGAACTTTTTTGTTGTCTACTGGAGAGCTCTATTGCCATAACCCAATTGATGCATTTCATTGTATACATATACACTGCTCAAAAAAATAAAGGGAACACTTAAACAATACAATATAACTCCAAGTCAATCACACTTCTGTGAAATCAAACTGTCCATTAGGTAGCAACACTGATTGACAATTAATTTCACATGCTGTTGTGCAAATGGAATAGACAACAGGTGGAAAGCATAGGCAGTTAGCATGACATCCCAAATAAAGGAGTGGTTCTGCAGGTAGTGACTACAGACCACTTCTCAGTTCCTATGCTTTCTGGCTGATGGTTTGGTCACTTTTGAATGCTGGTGGTGCTTTCACTCTAGTGGTAGCATGAGACGGAGTCTACAACCCACACAAATGGCTCAAGTAGTACAGCTCATCCAGGATGGCACATCAATGCGAGCTGTGGCAAGAAGGTTTGCTGTGTCTGTCAGCGTAGTGTCCAGAGCATGGAGGTGTTACCAGGAGACAGGCCAGTACATCAGTAGATATGGAGGAGGCCATAGGAGGGCAACAACCCAGCATCAGGACAGCTACCTCTGCCTTTGTGCAAGGAGGGACAGGAGGAGCACTGCCAGAGCCCTGCAAAATGACCTTCAGCGGGCCACAAATGTGCATGTGGCTGCTCAAATGGTCAGAAACAGACTTCATGAAGGTGGTATGAGGGCCCAACATCCACAGGTGGGGGTTGTGCTTACAGCCCAACACCATGCAGGACGTTTGGCATTTGCCAGAGAACACCAAGATTGGCAAATTTGCCACTGGTGCCCTGTGCTCTTCACAGATGAAAGCAGGTCCACACTGAGCACATGTGACAGGCATGACAGGGTCTGGAGATGCCGTGGAGAAGGATCTGCTGCCTTCAACATCCTCCAGCATGATCGATTTGGCAGTGGGTCAATAATGGTGTGGCATGGCATTTCTTTAGGGGGCTGCACTGCCCTCCATGTGCTCACCAGAGGCAGCCTGACTGCCATTAGGTACCGAGATGAGATCCCCAGACCCCTTGTGAGACTATATGCTGTTGCGGTTGGCCCTGGGTTCCTCCTAATGCACCACAATGCGAGACCTCATGTGGCTGGAGTGTTTCAGCAGTTCCTGCAAAACAAAGGTATTGATGCTATGGACTGGCCCACCCATTCCACAGACCTGAATCCAATTGAGCACATCTGGGACATCATGTCTCACTCTATTCACCAACGCCAAGTTGTACCACAGACTGTCCAGGAGTTGGGGATGCTTTCATCCAGGTGTGGGAGGAGATCCCTCAGGAGACCATCCACCACCTCATCAGGAGCATGCCTAGGCATTGTAGGGAGGTCATACAGGCACGTGGATGCCACACACACTACTGAGCCTCATTTTGACTTGTTTTAAGGACATTACATCAAAGTTGGATCAGCCTGTAGTGTTTTTTTTCCACTTTAATTTTGAGTGTAACTCCAAATCCAGACCTCCATGGGTTGATAAATTTGATCTCCATTGATAATTTTTGTGTCATTTTGTTGTCAACACATTCAACTATGTAATGAACAAAGTAGTTAATAAGAATATTTCATTCATTATTTTTGTGTTCCCTTTATTTTTTTGAGCAGAGAACATACTGTGAAAGCAATTGCTTATAATATGTTCTGTTACTATTTGGATAAAAGAAATAAGTAGAATTGAGTTTATGAAAGTTATCCATTGATTCAGCAATGAATACATTTTTATTACCAAAATAAGCTTTGGGTTTGTTTTTGTTTTTTTAACAAACATGGGATTAAAAAATAACAGTGCTGAGACCTGAAAAGAATGGAATATAATACAAGTTATGTTCCATATTTGCAATATTGGATTATGCTAACAATACCATATCTGGGCTAAAAAACTCTGAGTCACTACAAAGAGTTACTGTGTTGCTTACTCTCTGTTTCATATTTCCTCAGAACTCTCTGACAAGTTTGCTCATATGGTAGCTTCTGGATGATATTACATTATGATATGGCATATTCTCATGATCAGTGCCTGATTCATATTTAAGAATTTATGCTCACCAGCTATCAAAACTACCAGGGACCATATACCTATGGCAGCAAATGGTGAACTTTCATGAAACTTTTGGCTTTTCGTCATGCTTGCTTGAAAGACTTTGAAGAAAAATTGCTTATTGTTTTATGAAGCCATACATCTCTTACTATTATTTCAGTTACTTATAGTCTGCCTGTCCTGCAAAGAAACTTTTTCATGGTGGCATGACAATATAAAATAGGAGTGCATCAACAAAAATATAATGCATGTAATAAAAGAACAACAGTAAAAACTGTCAATCTGGACTCTCGTAGATAAATTTTCATTGGTGGATTAAGGTCCTTCTACAGCTTTAACAGTAGTTGTCAAGTTTTGTTACAGACAGGTACCAAAGAAGGTACAAGATTTAAAATAATTTCTTGTACTGAATGTGGATTAGTTTGTAGTTTAAATTAACAGGATGCTTTAGAGTCAGGATTCCTGATTCATTTCCTTGGATTATTTTTAACACCCTATAAGCAGTTGCTTGTTGTTTTCCAAATTGATGTTTTAAGGGAACTAAAAAGTGTTCTAAATGATCTATTCATCATGAAGCAAAGTGGTGTTTACAGATTATTTAATTCTGAAGGCAGGAGTTTCAGTTCTAATTGGGTACAAATATGTTTGTGCATTCTAGAGAGTCTGAATTCAGAATGTTAATAATCACTTATGCCAATATGCTACGTACTGTAAAGATGAAATGATCAAAGAAAATTTCTATTTTTACTTAAGATTTTATTTGGAACACTTGTTTGTTCAGAAATATATATATGTGTTTGATGGTCTTAAAGAGAATATATGTCTGTATTGGGGGCACTATTTCTTGCTAACCATTAGGCTTGTGATGGGTTGAATTCAACTGCACTTAGAGCAGTAGTACAAATGCCAGTGTTTATCCATTATGATGATGCCAGATTAAAAGTTTCTTAGAAAACAAGTTATAGCTCTACAAGAGTCAAATATAGGTGACTCTGATATTTGTCAATATCTAATAGCCCCTTTTGCCTATTCAGAAATGTACCCAACTTCCTAATTACCTTTTATACCTTGGTAAAAAAATGCCTCAAGATATAGTTCATTAGTCAGAGCAAAGGTTTAGGGAGATTGAATATTGATAATCAAGTTAAAATGGCATTCAATTTTTGACAGCACCATGCCATTTGTCACAAATATTAATTAATGCTTTTGCCAAAAGTATTTGGATGCTGAAGGGCTAGGACTCATCAATAATGCCTGATGAACAGCATTTTCCGAACTCCTATAAAACTGTAAATTACTGTTAATATTATGGTACATAATGAATGAAAGTATCAATAATTTCAGAGGATACATCACCATAAACCATTCAAATTTCAAAGCTTATCTCCTCAACTATCCATGAAACATTGTAACACTAAATCTGCAGAGTGGTTTTTTTCCACAAATCCCAGCTATGCATTAAATTGACTGTAAAATGCAGTCAATTGGAGGAAGTTCTTCTACATGAGAAAGAGAAACCAGCAGTTCCATATCAGCTCATCACATAAGTTTAATCATCATGGAAGTATCTCATGGTTTTTTTTTTAAGTGGTGTAGGCAGACATAGCCCAACTTAAACAGTATATGAATGTTCCTGTCTGTGAGGGAGGTTGCTTATCTTGGATACTAAAAATTAATTTTAGGTTTAAATGGTGATTAAATGTGCTGGAAGTATAAATACACTGAGGGAAATACTACTATTAGCTGAGATCATGGAGACAAAAAAAAAAAAAAAAACAGGCGCAAGAAAATGAGAGAGAGGAAATGAGAGAGGGAGCCTGAGGACATTAGCTTATTCTTAATTATGTCTGCTGTGCAGTAGTTCAAAAAAGCTGATGCAGGGCTATCAGCACAATGATATTTTATATATTATGACAAACTGAACAACACTGGTAAGCTCAGCAAAATGCTGCAGAACCAATTACAATGCTCCAAGACCATTACAAAAGCTATAAAACTAATTTTTTAAAAGCATAATTTTCAGACCCAATTCTCATTCAGCTAAGCAATGAAGAGCCACTGTTCCAGGCCTTGATCTTAAGCAGTTTATGAACAATGGAAAATATCATAAGTTATATATTTGATCACTAGTTTCATCCCCTTGTGCCAAGATACAACTTTTCAATGCAGATACCCTGCTGAAATCATTTGATTCATGTCAATAGATGTTATACTCTATTAATATTCTCTCTAAACCAACAGCAAAGGAAAGATCTGCTGGTATGCCAGTCTACACAGCTACTTTTCTGCTGAATGCATCGCTTTTATTATCACAATTTTCTGTTGCAAACATCTATTTATAATGACAAAGATGTTTAGAAAAATGTATATTAGTGACAACATTGTTAAAGATTAAGTGAAAGTCTCACTATAAATTCAAACTTGCATTCACATTGGAGTAATCTCACCCCTGTTTTTTGACCCACAAGCTTTGGCTCATTATAAGAACTGAAGATTGGTGTATAGGATTATACTCTGTAATTAACTCTTTTTCTGGGCCAGTTGGTTCTACAAGATTTTAAATTTACTGGTCGATGTACTTTAATAAGATTCTAAATTGATAACTTTCATGTAGTTACCTTAACTTCCAAGTCTTATTCTAATAGGAACTGTTTAAAAAATAATGGCTCTAGGCTGCTGATGAAAGGGAATATTTCTGCTTATGGAAACTAGGAAGAAGCCATTTTCACTCATTTCCCATTCCTCTGTATGATACCACTTCTTTTAGCAGTCTATTCCAGCCAAGGGTTTGGAATCTCTGAAGAGCATGGGCGGAATCCTCAATCTTCAGTAGAGAATTAGTACCGCCTTTTCCTTTGGATGCTCCATGACGTACAGCATTCTGATTGGAAAAACATTCAAGGAATATTGTAGATTAAGCTTTCTTTATCTAACTAAAATCAGAAGTAGAGAACTTTTTGATAATAAACAGAAGTAGATGCTATTTACTTCATTTTCTTTAGAATCTACTTTTTGAACTGGAGCATAGTAAAATTGCTGTTTATTAAAGAGTGCAAAATAAGTACAAGCTGAAATAACAGGACCATATCATCTATGTTCCTCAGTAACTTTTAAGAGCTTCATTAGAGATTCCTAATTATTATTTGAAAAGAGATGGAATATGACCTACAACAGATCTGTTTCAATAATGGCATCCCACTTATGGAAGTGTTTTAGGGAGGTTTCTTTATCACGAATGCATTGATGGACACTGATGATATCTAGTCTGGTAATGAAACATCTGCAAGAAAACAGTCAAGCTCAGAGAGCACCAAGGCCCCTTGGTTCATCCCTGAGATTCAAATATTCTCTTCCACTGGTATCAATAATTTTTAATTGTTGTTAGATTAGTTGTTGTTTTTCTCCCATTCAATTTTGCTGAATTCTCAAAGGGTGCCTGAACTAATCCCTACAATTTTCTTAGCAAGGTTCTTTGCCTTCTTCCCAGGGGTGAGAGAAAGTGACCAGCCCAAGATTACTTTGTACAATAGGAGACACTAAAACTCATTGTCTCCTTGTTTGTAGCCTGATGCCTTAACCACTACAGGAAACTGGCTTGCTATTTCTGTCAATACCAAGTAAACATTTCTCTTTATTTTTGCAACTTTTATACTATGTGTTTCAAACGTAGCTTTATCTATTTGAGATGTGCATCTCTATATTGTTTCACTATATTTTTTATTGATGGGCATTATTGAAATGATTTTCATGGTTATTGTTTTAGGTGACTCATCTGAATAAGGAAGTTAAGTTAAAAAAAGAAAAACAGTGTTAAATAATGTTGTATCAGTACCAGTCCCACAATGCAAAATCCATTTACTGAAGACTGTAGAAAGTTACTTTAATCTGTCTTTTCCTCCACCTATTCTCTCATATAAAAAACTTCTGAGCTTCCCATGATTCTTGTGAAAGTTCCAGCAAAATTTAATTGTTCAAGGTCAACAAGCATTGGAAGCAAGGATGAAGCAAATTAAACAGTTGATTGTCTACTAAGTGAGTGTAAATTCCTTCCTTTCATTCTTGCTCACAGTAAGGATTCCAAATCATGTCTAGGACATTTCTGCCCAATTTGAGCCTAGGGTTAAAGCTGTATAAAGTTAAGAAGTCTATGGTTTATTGCCAAGTCCTGACTGGAAGACGTTTCAAGCTTCCCATGGTTTTAAATATTTCTTACTATTTTTTGTAAAGGTATATAGAAGAATTTAGCAATGTAAACATCATAATATTTTCCAGGAGTCTTTTGTGCTATCTCACTTTCCATTGCAAAACATTGATAAGAATGGAATGAAGATTGTCAGGAAGTGCTGCAATAGCACTTGGCTCTAATACATGGTACTGATCCTATAATTATATATCAGAGCTGAGAACTTTATTATCACCCAAACTGAATATCAAGTGTTTCATTCAGTAAAAAAAAAACAACCTCAAACTTCCCACAAATGTATTTCCAGCACAATGAATAGATTAAGCAGAAAAGCAAATTGACCTAGGAACAATCTTTGGGAATACATTGCAAACCTGTGGACCTGAATACCTGGTACCCAAATAAGTGTTTCATGCTAGGATCACAATAGCCTAGATACTTTTTGTTTTAAAAAATTAACCTATGAGAACATGTCTGGATGCCTGCAGGCAGGATGATGTTGTTAGAATCCTGTAAGAATTACACTGCATTAGAGAAAGGACTTTCTCAGCACATTTATCAAAATTCTGGAATCTTCTAGCACCATTCCAGAATCTTCCAACCTAGCACCATCTCTATTATATTGTTCTTTAAAACAGGGGTGTCCAACCTTGACAACTTTAAGACTGATGGACTTTAACTCCTTGCTGGCTGAGGAACTCTGGGAATTGAAGTCCATAAGTCTTAAAGTTGCCAAGGTTGGAGACCCCTGCTTTAAAATGTAACAGTATGCCAAACCACCTCATTTCCAAACTTGTGCTACCTATTTTTCAACAATCTGAGTAGATTTAATTTAGATAAATAGAAGGGTAGGCCCAAAATCTGCATATAGAATAAAGAATGGAAAAGAATGGGGAAAATTATAAGAAGGAGAATTACAAGATGAAACAGTTTATCAGCTGTGAATGAGTTCCAGAAGCATAGCTGGAGAAGTTGTAGGTAGGCCTTGACTTATGACTGCAATAGAACCAGAAATTTTGGTCATAAGTCTTTGCAGTTATAAGTCAAGACATCATATCAGATTTTATTTTACAACTGTTTTATAACAGTAATAAAGTGAACCACTGTGGTCATTAAATGAACCACTATGGTCATAAAGCAAATAATATGGTCATTAAAAGTCAAGCATATCCAATAGACATTTTTTGCTATTTTCTGCCAGAAAATGGCAAAAATATGTCAAAAACTGCAGGCACATGATGTCAGGATGCTGCTATTGGTCATAGATGAAAGTTAGCAGACGTGTATGTAAACAGTGGCCATTTGATTACAGGGAGGTTTGCAGCAATCATAACTTTGAGTATGGGTAACAAATAGCTTTTTGAAAGTCTATCATAATGTCAAATTATCATTTAAGTAATTAGTTGTAAATTAAGGATTACCAGTAATGTATTTTCATATGAATCTAGGTTTGTCACTTTTAACTGGGTTAAAGCAATAGCACTTAGACTAATATACCACCCCTTCACTGCACTCTCTGGGTGATTTACAATGTCAGCATATTGTCCCAAACAATCTGAGTCCCAATTTGATCAAACTTAGAATGAAGGAAGGCCGAGTCGATCTTGAGCCCTGTCAGAATCGAATTCCAGGTTATGGGCAGAGTTAGCCTACAATACTGAATTTTAACCACTGTGCCATCAGGGCTCCTATGGTTCAATCTGCTGCTTATAAATATTTCTGCTTAGCTTTCAAGGTGTCTATCCATGCACTGTACAAAAAAAGAATATATCATTTGTCATAAGATACAGTTACCTCATTTTATAACAACCAATGAAGAGACGCATCTAGTCAGTTCAGCAGGGCCTTGATAATCATTGTAATGTGAAGTGATATGCACAAAAAGACATTTTTTTTCTACATCTGCTTGTTAAAAGAAAAAGAAAAGAAAACATAAAAATGTTTTCACATAATGTTGCTATCTCTTGCTAGGTCAAGACATGGATCATGTTTACTGGCAAATAGAAACCATTTTTTTTTTTTTTTTTGGCCAAGAGAAGCAGCTGTCTATGATGAATAGAGAAAAGACAAGACTCACATGTAGAACTGACTATATGAATGGCAGGGATATTAATTTACTTTTGCTTTATAAAGTAAAACAAAACAGAGTTTTTCTTTTCCTGCTGATTGAGAAATAAAAATCTGGGAGCTAAATGTACTAAATTTATCTTTGTTCCCTCTCCTCCACCTTCTGTTTGCTTTTATTTGAATAGTGATTGTGGTGGTGGTGGTGTAACTATTATTATAACTTTCCTTGTATCTCTTTATGTCATGCATAACTTAATGCCAGTTCCTATCTCATTTCATTATCTATTCTGATTTAAAACACAAATAGAAGTGAAGCAGCTGCACAGCCGTGAAAGAATGCTGCTTTGCAAATGAGTTTTTTTTTTTTTTAAAAGTGCAAACAAGTTATTAATTTTAATAAAACTTATCCGTCTTGGCTGTAGCTTGGACACAACTTAAGAAACAGCATCCATTCACTCGCTAAATTTGGCCTCCCTGGTGCTCTCATTAGAACAATAGATTCTATTCATTTTCTGTCCTCATGACAAGCTAGACTGACTGCAGTTGGACCAATAAGGTTATCTTTGGGGTTTAAATTTTCATGGGAATATGATAGACAGATTCATGTAAAATTAATCAAAAATAAAACAAATAGCAACTGTCTATCATCATAAGTGAGTGGAATCCTTTTCAGTGACAAGAAAGCAATACATTTATTTTTTATGCTATTTATTTCAGGTTTCTTAAGTATATATATATATATATATATATATATAT
>BLBF01000005.1:36683833-36705696 GCA_015471245.1 Laticauda colubrina | reverse complement strand
GCTGGTTGGTATTTATTTTTGATGATTTCAAGAGTTTCTTTTATCGGGACTTGAGTGAATAGTGAAACCACATCAAAACTTACGAGCAGATCTTTTTGTTCCACATGTAGATCTTTGATCATTTCCAAGAAGTGGTATGAGTTTTGTACATATGAAGCTGTGGTTTCAACATGGGGCTATAGTTGTTTTGCTCAGTGTTTAGCTAGGTTTTGTAATGGTGCTCCTTTGGAGCTGACTATGGGTCTGAGAAGTATGCCTTCTTTGTGTATTTTTGGGAGGCCGTATAATTTGGGGCATCTAGAAGATTTTTCTCTTGGGCTGATCGTCTGTTGGATTTCTTTGCTTATGTGACTGGTTATAATTTTCTTCTTGGTTGATTTTTTCTAGATATGTGGTTGGGTCTGTGTTTATAGGTTTGTATGTGTAGTCTTGGAGTAGGTCTGTCAATTTTGTTTCGTAGTCTTTTCTGTCCATTACTACTGTGGCATTCCCTTTGTCTGCTGGGAGTATTATTATGCTGTTATCATTTTTCAGGGTTTGTAGTGCTCTGAATTCATCTTTTTGCAAGTTTTTTTTCGGTGGTTTGCTTGTACATAAGATGTTTGTAACCTGGTGTCTTATTCTGTCTGCTTCATCTGTATTTAATATATGTTAGGCTTGATTCTACTGCACATATGATGGATTCTGTGGGGATTTTTTTGGGTGTTATGGCATAATTGAATCCTTTGGTTAGGACATCTTTTTCTGTTTTGGTGAGTTCTCTGTTGGAAATGTTATATACTAATTGTTTCAGGTGTTGTTGTGAGTTGTTGGGGGGTTTGTTGTCATGTTCTAATTTCATTACTTTCTTTAAGAGTTTTTCATTTTTGTAAATGGTTTCAGTGGAGAACTGAAGTGGAGAGCTGAAACTGAAACCACTGTTTATAGATAAAAATCTGGAATGTGGTTTCATCCAACCTGGTAGGCTTCGGGTAGCGGCCCCAGTGTTGTTCCGTGAAAAGAAAGATGGCTCCAAATGCTTGGTGGTGGACTACAGAAATTTGAATGCCATTTCTATGGAAAACGTGTACCCCCTCCCTTTGATGAAGGATATGCTGGCCCACCTAGCCAAGGGATAGATTTTCACAAAGTTGGATTTGAGAGAAGCATACTACCAAGTTCGAATTAAGGAAGGGGATTTATGGAAGACCTTTTAACTGTCCAATAGGTTGCTTCCAATTCAATGTTCTTCCTTTTGGCATACAAGGGGCCCCAGCTGTATTCATTCAAATGATAAATCAAGTGTTACATGAACATTTATACAGGGGGTTCTGGTTTATCTTGGTGACATCCTTATCTACATGGAAACTCTGGATGAACACGTGAAACTGGTGTGGTCAGTTCTACAGAAACTGTATACCGCTAAGTTGTATGCTAAACTGTCCAAATGTGAATTCTATCAAGAGAAAATTGACTATTTGGGGTATCACATTTCATCTGAGGGCATAGAAATGGATCTAGAGAAGATGCGTGCCATAGTGCAATGAGCTCCCCCACGTACCAGAAAACAACTTGAGAGCTTCTTGGGATTTTCAAATTTTTACCGGCAATTTATCCCGGGTTTTGCTAAGATGGCAATGCCCATCACAAATCTCTTAAAAACTAAAGGAGAGGTGAAGCCAAGGCCTAGCAAGCCGTTGGAGTGGTCCATGGAGTGCCAAGCAGCTTTTGAAAAGCTAAAATGACTGTAGAAACAGTGCTAAAGCACCCGGATATGGAGGCTCATTTCGTGATCCAAGCCAATGCGAGTGATGTGACCATTGGAGCGGTGTTACTTCAAATCAATGAGAAAGGGACCTTACAGCCTTGTGCATATACCTTCCATATACCTTCCCACCTTCCGTGGGCCGTCTGGGAGAAAGAAGCTTTTGCACTTCATTGGGCCTTATTGACCTGGAAACATTTCCTGGAAGGAGCAAAACATCCATTTGAGGTATGGACTGATCATAAGAATTTGGAGGCCCTAAAAACGCCTCAGAAGCTGTCCCCTAAACAAGTCCGCTGGACCCAGTACTTCAAGCAGTTCAATTTCTCACTGAAGTACATTCCAGGGGGGAAGAACTTCGTGGCAGATGCTCTCTCTTGACTACCCAAATATAATAGTATTCGTCAGGAAGTGATAAGCCCAATTGTTTTGACCAAACATCTAGCCGCCCCAGTGATCACCAGAGCCGAAAAGAAGAAACAAGAAGTGGACTTATTGAATGACTTAACCGCAAAACTAAAAGAAGCCCTAAAACTTGATGATTGGTTCCTGGCTCATTCGAATGACTATACGGTTAGAGATGGTTTGGCTTGGGTGGGGAACAAGTTGTATGTGCCACAGGTGCTGAGGGGCCAAATACTACAACAAGCTCATGATTCTAAAGCAGCTGGTCACTTTGGATTTGTGAAAACCTTACACCTGGTTAAGCAGCAATTCTGGTGGCCTACTTTGAAGAAGGACATTGAAGCTTATGTAGCTAGCTGTCCAATTTGTGCTTTGGCAAAGAGACCTTCTGGTAAGCCAGCAGGGTTGTTACAAAATGTAGCCAGACCAACAGCCCCCTGGAAGGAAATCTCTATGGACTTTATAGTAGAACTACCTGAAAGCAGTGGAAGCACGGTTATTTGGGTGGTAACCTATTTGTTTTCCAAACAAGTACATTGCATACCTTGTTCCAAGATTCCATCTGCTAAGACGTTGGCTAAACTGTTTATTTCACATATCTATAGGTTACATGGCATTCCGGAACACATAATCTCTGACAGAGGGGTCCAATTTACCTCAAATTTTTGGAAAGAGTTCCTGAAGTTGATAGGCTCTGCCCAGGGCTTAAGCTCCGCCCATCACCCCCAAACCAATGGGGCCTGTGAGAGGACTAATGCAGTCTTAGAATAGTATCTTACATGTTATAAAAATTATCAACAAGATAATTGGTCTGACCTACTGCCATTTGCTGAAGTGGCATATAATAACTCCGTACATAGTAGTACTGGATTTACTCCATTTAAAGTAGCTTCGGGACAATATTTTGTACCCATACCTGAACTTCCTCGTGAAAGGCCTAACATCCAGTCATTGGATGAATGGATAACTCAACTCCAACTTAACTGGCCAGTAACACATAAAGCATTAGGTGAGGCCCATCAAGCTTATAAGAAGTTTGCAGACAAGAAAAGATCTCCACAGAAATTATATAAAGTAGGCAACAAAGTTTTCCTGTCCACCAGATACCTACAAACCACTCAAAAATCAACAAAGCTTGGTCCTAAATATGTCGGTCCTTTCAAGATTGAATGGATTATAAATCTTGTAACAGTCCAGCTGAACTTACTGAAAACTCTTCAATGAATTTGCCCGGTCTTCCATGTTAGTTTGTTAAAACCTGAACATACTTCTGATTTAAGACCCATCCAGGCTGACCATCCCATACCAATACTGATTGAAGGTGAACAACATTTTGAAGTTAAAGAAATTCTGGACTCTCACAAATGGAGGGGTCAGCTCCAGTTTCTTGTAGCCCGGAAACATTTCCCTTCTTCACAAGCCAAGTGGGTTAACGAAAATGATGTTAAAGCCTCGAAGCTGATCAAAGCATTTAGTACCAAGTATCCTGATAAACCCTAGGAGTGTATTCACTTGTAATTGTCTAATAATTAATTATTGTCTTTATATTTTTTCCTCTCTATTTTAGGACTGACAGTTTTCTTTTTCTAGGAGGGCCGAATGTCAGCCTTCAAGATCTTCTACTATCGCTTTGCATCTTTTGGCTGTCATAAGTAACAGGGGGGGAGCAGGGGATGAGTCTGGGAAGTGAGCTGGAGGTGTGACATTTTTTCTGTTGTGTAAATGAGGAGGGGGAAATCATACATTCAGAGTTAGGTTTCTATTTCTCGCTTACCTTTCTTTTCTCTGCGCAACTGCAACCCATTATCAAAATATGCCAAGGTCAATGGACAGAGGCCTCATCATCACCTGAAGATACCCACATGATCATATTCACAATTTCTAATTGGAAGTTTCATCTGAACTTTTGGGGGTGGGAACATTTCCATCATTTTATATATGTCATTTGCACACCTAATTTCTCAGATTCAGAATTCTTTGGTTGCTACCACTTCATTTTCAGTAAAAGATATCTTTTCTCTAACTTAAAGAGTCTAAGTATTTCTTTCTTGGATTTTGAATGGAGCACCACCGGACAGGATCTTTTCCTGTGTAAAATTGAGAGTATCTTGGCAACATTTCGGCGAGGTCCCACTCGCCATCTTCAGGGTCGTGCTTTTGGCGTCATGCTTCTGCGAGCAAAGTGTGATCAGAGCTGCCATCTCCCTATATATACTGGTGGAGAGGTTGGTTGTGTTGTCAGTTCTTGATTGGTTGATGGAGTTGATGTTTTCAGATTGGCTGGCATTTTTGTAAGAATATGTGTGGCTGAGGTATTGGCTGTGTGTCTATCCACCTCATGTGTTGTAAAGACCTGGGTAATGGGCTGTGTGATGACCTTCTGAGTTCTATTGTTTTGACATCCTTGGTCTTGTGCTGTAATCTCCTGGGTTGTTGGCTGTGTTGTGACATCCCGAGATTTTGTGATGTAACCTCCTGAGTTCTATGATGTGATATCTTGAGCAGGTGGCTGTGAATAAACGGGATGATACCCCCACCTATCAGACATCTGGAGACTAGCCCTTATCAACAAACTAGTCCCAGTCATGAAAACCAACACCGGACCCAAAACAACACATGACGCCACCACCAATCTGCCTCACCAGACTCAAACCCAAACCCACCCATAGACAAAAGGCAACCTATTTTCTGTTCGGTTTCTGGGTGGGCATGGCCATGGTGTGCATGCCCTAGCTGGTCTCCTGCACCATGATTGGAGGGGACATTTTTGCCTTCCCCAGGCTCTGGAGGCTTTCCTCGAGACTCCAGGAGAGCAAAAACAGCCTCTCTGAGCTCTGTAGGCACCCTGGAAGCTGGAAACATGCCCATTTTTTGCCCTCCCAGAGCTTCCACACACACCCTGCACTTACCTGTATCCAAAATGGGCCATGTGGGGACTCCTGGGAGGGGCAGGAAGGGTGGGCAGGGCCATCCAGGAGTGGGATTTGGGGATTCTTTGAACTGCACAAAATCTTAGCTTGGGGCTCTCTTGAATCCCTACCCCCAGCAGCCCACCCTTGCCTAGGACCTTTAGGAGGACAACAATTCAGGTTATTTTAAAACTCCCTCTCCAAGGACAGAAGCAAACTTTTTTGATGCCATAACTCCAGTGGATCCTAGAATGAGAGGGGAAAAAAAAACCTTAGACCATAGTTAATTGAGCATTGTTCACTTATTTTCTGCTAGAATTAAAGGGGGAAAGAAGGAAGTAAGACAGATAAATAGTAAGAAGAGAACAAAATGACCTTTACTTTCCCTGCCTTACCAAAAAGAGAAAACAAAAGTCTGCCACTTTTATTGGTTCTCTCCCGTAGGTCTGCTGTGTAATGAACTGGAAGTTGAGTTGGCAGTTGATGTTAAACAAACAATTTATCTATACTGTATTATTGCAGGTGTTCTATTGCAATCTATATGTTAAAAAAAATAAAATAAAATCCTAGGAATCTGAATGGACTTATCAATATTTTATATGTATTGCCAACAAATGTATTTCTATGCTAAGTGTTTATGATAACAGTTATAACAATCAGAATTAAGATATATTTGAACACATCAAGTTTGGTGCACATTTTGGGAAGAGGTGGTGCTAAACGAGTATGAAGATGGCAAAGGTGTGGCCATAGGAGTAATTTTTTTAAAAAAATTCAGAATTGTTGGTGATTGGATTGGATGATTTTGTTTGTTTGTTTAAATAATTCTGTTTTATTTACTCATTTACTACATTTTCAACATTTCTTTGAACATACAACAAAGCTTAAAGAGAAGCCTGATTTTAATTTTCATAACAAGAAAACAAGATTGGCTGAGAGAGTAATTAACTCAAAGTTATTGAATGAGCACTGTGACTGAATTGGTAATAGAAGCTACATCTCTAGAGACCAAACATATATTTTAACCACTGCTTTATTTCTTGAAAAGAACTGCTATTGTTTGGGAAATGTGGTAGTGTGAACAGGAAGGATCCATGGATCACACCAAAGGGCTTAAAAAGTGGAGCATGGTCCAGAACCACACATTACCCACTTCTAGTCTTGGACATATATATTTGATTAATATGTAATGGGAAGAAGTATCTATATTTCATCTAGTATTCCTGCCTTTCTCAGCAGCCCAAGTCTCAAGGTTGACTACTTTGATATAACAAGAGGTTCTTTCTAAAATCAGTTTTGAATGAATTGAAAATATGCCTTATACTAAAATGGCTACCAATGAAGGAGTAGAACATGAGCTATTAAGGTGGCTGTGCTGTCAAATTTCTGATCTGTGCTGTTTTATTGTCCCCATTTGTGCTTTACATTGTTATGTTATAGGAAAAGTGACAGCTCACTTTTATAACAAAAAATCAATATATGGCCCGTTTGTTGAACTAATCTTGGAGACATTTTATGGACCTCATCTTTCCCTTTCCCTCTTTCTCAAAAAAGAGACATTTTATTACTCTGAATTACTATTGCCCACTGTGTCCAAAAAAAAGGCTGAAATGTGAGCCCTTTTTCATGACTTTTACATTTAAGGGGGATTGAGTGAGAGAATGTGACATTTTTAAAATCATATGGCAAATTTTTGATGTGATTGCTTGGTGAACCAATTCTATTGCACGTTGTAAAAAATAATGTTATCTGTTTTTATCTCCACAACCAATTCCTGTGGGAGGATTAGGACACAATTTACTACTTTGCCTGAAGTCACACATTGAATTTTCAGAATGGGTAGAAATTTAAACAGAGTCTCAAACTTGATGGTTTTACACAAGACACATAAGGGCTTTGATACTTTAAAGTAGCAGCAAGGAAGCTTCTTTTCTATGGCTTGAACTTACAGCATTGCATATAGACCTAATACAGCTTATTTAGGTATGACTGACATAAACGTTGCTTGAAAAGTGCTTGGTCAAAAAAACTTTCCTCAAAGAAAATTGCAATAAATAACGGGAAGCTGCACATACATCCAACTAAGGGGTTTACTGACATGATTGTATATGGAGAATAGAGTATACCACCATCAGTGCCAATAAAAACATGTGTAAGCTTAACAAAAGTAGAACAAAAATGGTGAAAATCTGAAGAATGGAAATTATAAAGAGATGATCGAAGAACAAAGCACACACCAGACAAGATCTCAATGTAATAACAAGATAAGTTATTATTAAGTTGTTCAGAAATTATTAGATATCAGGTAAGGGCACTCATTTACTGTACAGCCAAAATAACAAAGTTGGAAGAGACCTTGGAGGTCTTCTAGTCTAACCCCCTGCTCAGGCAGGAAAGCCTATATCATTTCAGGCAACTGGTTGTCCAGTCTCTTCTTAAAATCTTCCAGTGTTGGAGCATCTAACACTGGATACTCCAACAGTTAGAAGCAAGTCATTCCAATGAGTAACTATTCTAATTGTCAGGAAATGTCCCCCTAATTTTAGGTTGCTTCTCCCGTTGATCAGTTTTCATCCATTGATGCTTGTCCTGCTTTCAAGTACTTTGGAAAATAAGTTGACTCCCTATGAAAGCAGTTTTTACATACTATGTGGTCTAAGAAAAGCTTAAAGGTTTTTTTAAGTGGTAGCCATGGTAGGTATTTCATCTATGTTTAATATTTTAAAAGTCTGGTGCAGATACAGCAGCCCTGGACATTGGAATGGCCATGCAACAAAGTTGCATATCATAATATTAATTGAGGAAATGCTAAAAAATGAAAGAATTCAGAAAGTGCTGGAAAAAAAAAAGAAACTTCTTTAAAAGAGGCTGATAGCTGTAAGCTTCCCAGGCTTTTAAAGATTAAACAAATCTGGAAAATCTCTCTTGACCTCTTCATTCCTACATATACATATATAGAATGGGCCTTAAATTTTTTCTCCAGTAAATGAAAAAAATCTCCATTTCAAACAAAGGACAAGTTTATGCCCAACTTAATGATAAATTCTATGCATTAAATTAAATTATATTGTATTTCTGTTAAAACTTATGCTTTGCACCTGTCCTATCCCAAAAGACAGTTTGCTCTATTTTTAACTTTTTTGGGGGGGAGGGAATAGGACTTTTTGCAATAGTCTAACATAAAATGTTTTCCCAATGAAAATATATCAAATAGGTTGCTTAATATAATTGTATATATATTTGCTTGCTACTTTTCCTTCATATAAAATGACTGAGATTCTATTGCAAAAACCAAAGGATATTATTCTCAGCCCTGGGGCAGAGGTCTTTTCAAGACTGTTGAATACAATATTTTGTTCATATTTCATACTTAAGTATCTTTCCTGATTCCAAGGTTTCTTAAAGTTAAATGTGAATAAGATATACCAGTTTGTATCTCCATGCTCTCTTACACACTATCCAATGAAGCATATCCAACAATGTAAATAGTAGAACATTTCAATGATTTGATATAAATATTGAATGAGTTAATTTTCAATGCTGATAGGAGTGATATTTAGGTCTTCTCTTTTTCCCCTCACCTATTGTTGGCAAAATAGAAAGAGCTAGCCAAATTCTTCCAAACAATTTGGATTCTCATAAAGTCCAAATTCTATGTCTTCTGTTTGTAGATGACACTTATGTTGACTGTTTAAAAAATTGCCAACTTTAAATGAGGACCAAAGCAATTGGAGATAGGTAACATGTTTTATTGCATGCACAAGTACAATGATCACTGGATTCCTTGATAAACGAACAATAGAAAATCCCCAAACATAGCAAATTGACAGGTTGTATTGTTGGTTTGTTACATCGGAACAATGAAAGACAATACTATAAATTACAGTATGATCTCTAAATTGAAATGCCTTTGATGAAACCTTTGGGGATGATCTCACTATGGCACCATTCAAATCCTACATTGCTGAATTGTAACATTTACTTTATAAACAATGACTTATTGTGCCCATATACTGCATCATTTCACACCATTCTTTTTCACATTGTTAAAGACAACTATCCAGTTTCCATTATCTGTCTCCATTCCAGAGTCACAGCCTTCTGCCTCTAAGTAAATGACTAATGTAAATTAATTCAAATGAATTAAACCTCCATAGAGTCTGCATGAAACTCCAGATGTCAAAAAGAGTTCATTATCTTCTGTTAGGAGAGCTGCAGACCAAAATGATATAGGCAAGACAAAGGTTCAATGAATTCGGACTTAATGGTACCAAAATATTGCTTCTTTATCCATTTTTACCCAAAGAGGTTTACCAAAATAAAATAATTCTTAGCAGAACAAAGAACAGATCTTTCTTACATCAAGTTTTGATACTGCAGAAATAACATGTCCCAGCACAATTCAGCAAAAGTTCATCCTGACAGTTTGGGATCACAATTCAGGAACAACAGAGCTTTATATTTGCTAAGACTATTTTCCTATAATGGTAAAATGTGTTTTGTTTTCAGATATTCCTTGCCTAAGAAAATAATTCGGTTTACAAGAGGTATTTTTTCAATGTCCTTCCTAGACAGATTTTCTCTAAATATTCTAGCCTAAGATCACCATAGCCTAATCAAAGAAGAGCAACTGTCCAGGGAATAAAGTGGAAATAATAAGTGGGTGACCATAGAAATTACAATGATAAATTGTCCTTTTTGAATGCCCCATTTTGATGTAGAGGCATGCATATTGTATTGAAATAATCAGCAATCTCTATATCTCTCAGTCTCTCTTGAGCCAGACAAACCATTCAGGCTACAGACACAATCCAGCTGCTGCATTCATAACAACTATTATTTCATTTAGATGAAATGAAAAATAGGTATACTTCTGAGTCAATTATATAGTAGTAATTTCCAAATGTTGAATTCTAGTTCAACAGGAATTAATATTTAGGATTAACAAAAACATAAAAGGTGTGATGTTTTTCTAAAAAGTCCCATGATTATTTATTATAAAGTTAGTAGCTGATTTTTAAAATACTATGCAATAATTTTAAATTTGACAGGATAAAAATCATTGCCCTCACTGTCAGTTTTGTTAATGTGATAAGTGCCAAGGGCAAAGAGGAATCTGAAACATTCCGCATCTTTTGGTGTCAGGGACAGAAGAAATGAAAATGAATTTGATCTTTTCATTTGTTAGGTAATGGATTCATGCCTGAAAGGAAGCCAAGTTCTTATTAGTTCAAAAGTAGCATGTATATACTACCTTAAAGTGTGGCAGTGTGCATAAAAAAGACACATTGTTGGCATTTTGAATGAAATTCCAGTATATATTAAGTGCTTTGTTTTAAGTGAAGTAAGTAGAATAAAAGGCCAAACTCAAATTCATTTCTAATGAGCCATGCATTAATATCAGTGTCTCTGTTGTCCACTCAAATGCCATGGAACACATCTGACTTTATAATGAGCCAAACACTTGTCTGTTCCTAATCTTGGTTAGCCTTATGTTGAATATCCATTTCCAGATTTTATACAATAATGCTTTAGAGGAGGTTTCCAGTATTTAATGGATTAAATCCATTTGGAAATGTAGCTAGTAGGCCATACCATATTTTTCTCAGGATTGATAAAAAGCACAACCTAGACTCCAATTTAGTGTTTACAAAATTAATCTTGTACAGTCCAGGTGCCCAGTTTCAATATTTTTTCTATTAATAGGGAACAGATCGAGCTAGCTGATAGAAATAAAGAATGCAGAACATAAAGGCTGAGTATCTGTTAAAAGGAAGCTAAAACCAACAGAGAAACATATTTTCTTCCTTATCGTTTATTTTTTTTTTCTTATTGCTTTTTTATTTATTTGCTTTTTATTTATTTTATTCCTAAGAAGACAACAAAGCTACAGACACACATGAACCCACTCACAGAGATATACTTCTGAATAGAGTGAGTGGTTTATATATTATTTAAATAACTCAGTTATTTCCAATTTTAAATTAAATTATTTACACTAAAGTTCAGCAATGAACAGAACAGAGAGCAAATAAACAGAAAAGGCAGCCTTCTCAACATGATACAATCATTCACCTACTAGAATTTAAAATTCCTAGTAGAATAGAAAGGGATAGAGCTGCTGTCTGAATGGCAAAGCTAATGCCAGAAAGAATTCTGTGTAGGATCATTTGACCTTTTAAAGTTAAAATGTCATTGCTGTATCTATGGGGATTCTCAATAATCCAGGCCAAGGTTGTACCAAAAGTACTTTTTCCTCCCAAAAGTCAACTGGACTTTCTTGGTTTTATTTCCCTTGAAACAGAGGTGGTATTCAGCAGGTTCTGATCAGCTCTTGAGACCAGTAGCGGAAATTTTGAGGAGTTCAGAGAACTGGCAAATATCACCTCTGACTGGAGATTTTATAGTATTCTTCCCCTGCCACGCCCACCAAGCCACAACCTCAGAAGTAAAAAAAAATTAGGTAGTAAATTTTTTTTGAATCCCACCACTGTCTTGAAAGCATATAGCTTCTCATCCAGGAAGGTTCTCAGAACTGAAGAAGCTTCTTGGATGAAAAGCTAAATGTTTTCAAAAAAACAAAAAAACAAAAACCCCAAGAAAGTCCAGTTGCCTTTTGGGGAAAAAAGCACCTTTGTGTTCTATCGTTGTGCAATATTCCTTTTTGAAACCATCCTTCTATAGCATTTAGCAGGACATTTGGAGGAGGATCACCAAAGATATTCAGATTCTTAGAAACATGGTTCCGATACTCCTAAATAAATAACTTCTCTTCATACACATAGATTTGGAAAGTGCCACATAACTTATTACATCCAATCCTTGCTCAATTTTTCTGCTAAAATTACACTAGTAATTTAATTTCATTTAGACTTAGAATAACTTTATTGTCACTTTAAATGTACACTAATAGGCATACATTAAAATGAAATTTTGTTGCACATAGCTCTCATATGCAGCAAAGGTACATTATAGAAACATGATAAACAAACAAGTAAATAATTAATAAAATGCATATATCCACATACCCACATATATTATATGACACAGAAAAACAACACAGTCTAGTTCGGATGCATACATGTACATGGTGAGAAAAATGAATCTTGCATGTTTACCAGACAGATGGCATAGGGTACAGGTGTCAAACTCGATTGCATCATGTGATGTATCATGACAATTTTTGCCTTTGCAGAGCCAGGTGGGCATGGCTTGCACATGATGCACCCAGCCCGTGGGCTACCAGTTTGACACCCTTGGCATAGGGAACATACAGAATCTGGTAGTCTTATATTTGGGGATTTTTCCAAACTGAAAAGTCTGTGAAACTCTCAGGTATTTGAAAAGTACTTTCTCAAAGATAAACATATCCAATTTCTTCTGATTTTTGTCTTAAGATTTGATTTCCAATAATGCCAACATTCTTATTGCCATTTTCCTTTCTTACTTTACAATTTAATCCTATATGACTTGCTAGTAAACACATTTCAACAACGTGTAATAGAAGTGTTGAAGGAACGTTTTGTAGTCCTATAGCTTTTCACAGGTGTACTGAACATGGCCATCCAAAAAGCAGAAAAAAGTTTTAACCAAACAGTAAAAAAAGAGCAGCTTTTAGAAGAGATATACAGCATGGGAGAAAACCTCGTGCTACTTTTTAGTGTTTTTAACCACATAACAAACAGTTCCAACAATGAACATACGCAATCAAAAGAAAGAGTTTTGTTGTTGTAACTATAATCTTCCCAGTGGAAAGTGATTGTTGTTTCCAAAGAATCATTCAGAAATCCAGACAAAAACTTGGAAGAAATACAGAAGGTTTTATGGAGACAGTGATAGAGCATATAAAGATAGATCCAATCCTGCAGGATAACCCCATATTATTATGTCTCTTTGTGGGGAACAGAACTGATGGAATGCAAACTTGCTGAGCAGTCTAGTTAACTTTGGTTGTATATTTTATAGAAATATAGAAACATAGAAAACAGAAAGAAAACTCATGACCCATCATGTCTACCATTTGAGAGCTTTTTAAAGTTTAGTTTAGTTTTTATGTTATGTTTTATTTATTTATTTTTAATTTCTTAATTTTTGATGGACATGTATTTATCCTAAGCATTATAAAGTTCAAGAAATCAAGAGCCAAAGCTGTTCAATAAAATAAAGGTATATTAAACTTGTTGGAATCCTCCAATTACAACTCGGTTATTCTGTATTATTATGTGTTCTGAATAAGGAAAGGCCAACTATTAGAAATATGTGTGTTTTTCATAGAACCCAAGTAGCATATATTTACAACCATGCATGTGAAAATGAATGTGCATCAACTTTTTTCCGATATATTAAAGTCACTGAATGGCGTTTATCATTTCTATATCACTATTTATATACTTATCTAATTAGAAACATAGTAAATCAACTTAATAACAGGGTTGGAAGGGAACTTGTAGGTCATCTAATTCAACCCCCAGCCCAAGCAGGAGACTCTACACCATTTCTAACAAATGGCATTCCAATCTCTTCTTGAAAGCCTCCAGTGATAAAGCTCCCACAACTTCCAAACCCAAAGTGTTCCACTGTTTGACTGTTCACGCTGTCAAAAAATTCTCCTTATTTCTAGATTGCTTCTCTCCTTGATCAGTTTCCATCTGTTATTCTTCCTCTGGCCTTCAGGTACTTTGGAAAATAGGTCGACCCCCTTCTCTCTGTGACAACCTATTAAGTATTGGAACACTGCTATCATGTCTCCCCTGGTCCTTCCTTTCACTAGACCAGCTATCCTCAGTTCCTGAAACCATTCTTCATATGCTTTAGTATTAGGGTTGCACAGGGGCAGAAGCCAGCAGAAGAGATGAGTTGGAAAATTCAGACACTGAGAAAAAAATCCCCTCCATTATGGGAAAGGTTGCTTGGAAGGAATGGAAATATTTCTGGAAGCTCCATTCCTAATATTATATCCTCTTCCTTTCCAGTCATGTGACATAGGATGGAGTTGCTATTGAGAGGCAAAGAAAGAATCCCAGAAGGTACAGTCTGAATATCTTTCTTATCTTGTTTAAAAATATATATTTTCAAAGAAGGTTTCTTTGAACCTAGAAGAATAAAAAGAACTCCATCTAGAACCAAGATGACAAAATATGCATAAACACGTTTCCTAGTCTTTTCTTAGAAGGACATTCTACAATCATGTTACCCATATTAATAATAATAAAAAGTTCTCCCAAATCACACTTCATTGCTTCTTGCTTGTTAAGTACAGATGAAAACAAGTCTCTAAGCTTTGAAGTGGAATATACTGCAGGAAATAAGTTGCAAGCAACTTGGTCCCAAGGAGTTTGGGCTATATAGTTAGGAGGAATTGAGAACCTAAAAATTAAGAGCCTTCTACAATTAACAACAAGCAAGATTTTTAATAATCAATATGATGCTTATTTCTTATTTTGGTAAAATATAATCTGTGCCTTAGAAAACACTAATAGAAGCACTATGCAAAATTAATTTCTCAGTAGAAAAGTATATAATTGCTATAACTTACGCATTATTCAATCTTCATAATATATATACATAATATCTATCTAGTTCAGGATTTTTCATACTGTCTTCAGAATGTGCTGGGTCTTATGTCATTAAAAGATTGAGAGTTTTAAGCAGCAGAAAATCGAGGATAATAGTAGCAATGCAAAACTTCAAATTAAAGCATCTCTGACATATGGCAGCCTCTGCTTGAAGACCTTCAGTGGAAGAGATCCCACAACCCCTCAGAGTAATTGGCTCCAGTGTTGAACTGTTCTGACTGTTAGAAAGGGCTGGTTTTTTTTTTCCTACCCCTAATGTTTGGTTGGAACCTATCTCTTTATAACTTAAATCTATTATTTCATGTGTTGCCCTTTTGGAGAAAAAAGATGACTTGCTCTCTTAATCTCCCCTCAGTTTTCTCTTCTCAAAGCTACACTTCTTTGGTTTATTCAATATCTTTTCATAAAAATTGATTTTCCTCTGATAATCTAGTTTCCTTCAGAGAATCTGTTCTAATATCTCTGAGTTCTTCTCAAACTGCATTGCCTTGTATTGGTGTCGTACTTCAGATAGGATCTGACCAATGCAGAAGAAAATGGAACAATTCCTGCAATTTTGAAATTATACTTTCATATTTCCATTTTCCACACTGCTCACTCATTTTGCTTTTTTAATTAACTACCATGCCAACCTCTTTCACAAGTACTATCTCAAACAAAATATATTTCTCATTCTTTATAAATGCATTTTATTTCTGTTTCCTACCTGCATACGTTTACATTAATTTCTGCTACATTTCATTCTATTTTTTTCAACAGTAGTTAGCAAACATGTATAAGTAACTGAATAACATAAATCCATAATGCATAAAAAGGAGGAAATGACTTATGCTAGAAAATAAAAACTAGAGAGAAACCAATAATAGATGTCTTTATATTTACCATTGTTAATAATATTACTAGTAAGTCTGTTATGAAAACAGAGCATAAAATCCATTCAGACTTGTAAATTTTTAGTTCTTACATCTGAAGATTCAACTCTCTGACTTTATGTGTAATTTTTTCTAGGATGGCAGTTGAAGAAGCAATACTGATCCACATCACGTTTGTTTAATTAATGCTCCCTATTTATAATTTTAATTATTAAGTAAATAATATGGTTTCCTATTTTTAAGCTAAAAGTTTGATTGGATAAATAAATAACTCTGGAATTCATTCAATTCATTTTGTAATTATCTCATTGAAAATTTTATGCCAGCAGGTATAATTTCATGACAAGCAGATATGAAAAAAATGTCTTTTTTGTGAATATCCTCTCTAGGTTTTAGAATAGAGATTTAGATGTAAGCTGATCTAACCAAGGTCAGATTCCAATGGTGTAAGATCTTCCACTGAAGTATTTTTCTGATAAGCTGAAATGAATCCCCTTGATTTTCATAATGGTTGCCATTTTATCTTTTCTATAGCTGCACCAAAGTTAGTATCACAAGTGTCTTCAAAGTAGGATCTCCTAATTTCAGTTCCAATATTTTTTTCACTTGATTATTTTGGTTGTCCCAAATAATTAATAAATAATCAAAGATTATATAACGGCTATTTGCAGAAGTTCTAATATCCTTGTTGGCCAATAGTGATTTAACTTGATACTTTAAAAAAGGTACTTAAAAAACTCATGATAATTGGTCATAAATTTGTGTTGTAGCTGCTCTTTATTAAAAGGCTCTGTTCCTATTCAAATATTTTATTATGTAAAGGTTACAGCTTCTTAAATGTTTTATTTGAGGCAGATCTATTTTTTTCTAACCAATTTTGTATATTATTTCTGTCTTCCAGGAAATTAAAAATTATCATTTGCACAGTTGAGAAGTATTTTCTCTACTCATTCCAGTTATTCATAAAAATTTGAATAGGATAAAGTTCAGAACATAGCCAGCATACCACTTAATACCTTTTTTAAGTTTAATGAGAAAACATTTATGATCACTTTTTAACACTGATTTCTGAGCCAACTACATATCCCCATAATTGTTCTGCCATTTAGTCCATATCACTAATAAAATATTACACAGTGCAACTAGACAGAATATGGTACAGCAATATGGAAAAAAGCTCAATTTATCTTTAACTATACATGATTTTAATTTGCATTGCAAATTGGAAAATGTTTGTGACACAAGTCCACGGGAAAAACTATCAAATGCTGGGAATGAGGAAAGACTCAAAGAACCTGAGCTCAACCTCCAGAGAAATTCAGCATCATAACTGAAAAACAGTGAAACAAGGCACGAAGAAAAATTAAAACTGTTAATGTTGACTTTATTCCAGTATTATTAACCTTGTAAGATGCCTAGAGTCATCTTATGGCAGGATGGTCAGCAAACAATTTGATAAATAAATTCATAAAGCTATGCCCTTGTGACATCAATGTCATCATAAAACCAACACCATATATTTTTATTTTACTTCCGCACATTTATTAGTATAGGTAGCCCTTGACTTATGGCCCCAGTTGATCCCAAAAGTTTTGTTGCTAAGCAAGACAGTTGTTAAATGAGTTTTGCCCCATTTTACAACTTTCTTGATACAGTTGTTAAGTGAATCACTGAAGTTGTTCAGTTAGTAATATGGTTGTAAAGTGAATCTGGCTTCCCCATTGACTTTGCTTGTTAGATGGTGGCAAAAGGTGATCACATGACCTCAATACAGGCCAGTTGGCAAACATCAGAACTTTGATCATATGACCATGGGGATGTTGCAACATTTGCAAGTGTGAAAAATAGTCATAAGTCACTTTTTTTTTTCAGTACACTTGTGTGATATCTCTCTTGGATGCCTCCTCTGACTCTTCCTCAGAGGCTGGCGAGAGGGAGAATGAGCTCATTCCTAGCACATCAGGGACAGCTTTAATTACTGATCCTGAATAGTCAGCAGAAAGAGAATTACAGGGTTTGGCTGGGGACAGCTTGCAGGCCAGTGAAAAGACGGGAGAAGAGCTGCCTGCCATGGTGGATCTCAGAGTATGCAGTTCAGAGAAACGGAGATCTGCCAGGTTGCTCAGATGAAGGCCCTATTCCTGTTGATGGGCTACACCAGGAAGTTATTAACATGGCAGACAGAGGGAGTCATTATTGGGAACAATGTGTGTGGGTCATGGCCATGTGTTTGTTCATATTTCCTACTTGACTTTTGAGATGCTGAATTTCTATAACCAGTGAGCTAATGTGGATGCACTTTCAGTTTTTGCTTGGAGGCTTTGTGTTCATTTATGAGACTTACTTGTTTGGGCAACTTGCTATTTAATTTAAGGAGAATTGTCTTGGACATTAATCTGGGCTTTCTTGTGGTTGGCTTTGTTTGGGACAGTTTTAAAGCTGGGTTAAGAGAACTGCTGGAGAATACCAATACAGCTCTCCATGTGCTGACCAATTGGGCCCCATCTTCACTTGAATCTTCAATAAATCACTAGAGATGTGCTGTGCTCTTTCTTGCTTTAAACTCTCTATTATTATCCTAGTGCCAAAGTAGCCTCCATCAGTAAACTGAATGACCACAGACCAGTTGCTCTAACATCTGTAGTTATGAAAATATTTGAAAGGATCTGCTGTTATATCCCATGCAGTTTGCATGCCAAGCAAATAGATCAAAAGATGAGGCTGTTAATATGGTTCTGTATAACATCCTACAACACCTTGAATCTCCAAATACCTACATAAGGGTCCTCTTTGTAGACTTCAGTTCAGCATTCAATACCATCATTCCAGACATTCTTCTAACTAAATTAAACCAGTTAGCGATACCCGAACACACTTGGAAGTTAATTTTCAGCTTCATAACAGTCAGGAAATAGCAGATGAAGCTAGGCAGGATCACATCTGATACCTGTACAATTAGCACAGCCCCCCCTCCCCCCCAAGGCTCTGTGCTTTCTCCACTTCTCTTCTCCCTATGTACAAATGACTGCATCTCAAATGATCCATCTGTTAAAATACTGAAGTTTGCTGATGATACAACAGTGATTGGTCTCATTTGAGACAATGACAAATCCGCATACATACAGGAGATTGTACAATTGGCTTCGTGGTGTGACCGGACTAATCTGGAATTGAACACAGTCGAAACCATAGAAATGTTGGTAGACTTTAGGAGAAACCCTTCCATACTACCACCTCTTACAATACCAGACAACACAGCATCAACAGTAGAAACCTTCATATTTTTAGGTTCTATCATATCACAAGATCTAAAATGGACACCTAACATCAAAAACATCATCAAAAAGCACAACAAAGAATGTTCTTTCTGCACCAAGTCAGAAAGCTCAAAATGCTCAAAATTCCTACAGAGGAATTATTGAGTCTGTCATCTTCACCTCTATAACTGTCTGGTTTGGTTCTGCAACCCAACAGGATAGACACAGACTCCAGAGAGTAATTAGGACTGCATAAAACAATCACTACCAACCTGCCTTCAATCGAGGACCTGTACACTGCACGAGTCAAAAAGAGGGCTGTGAAAATATTTACAGACCACTCACATCCCAGACATAAACTGTTTCAACTCCTACCCTCAAAATGGTGCTATAGAGCATTGTACACCAGAACAACTTGACACAAGAGCAGCTTTTACCTGAATGCCATCACTCTGCTAAACAAATAGTTCCCTCAACACTGTCCAACTATCACAAAGTCTGCATTACTATTACCATTAATCTTCTCATCACTCCTTATCCCCCATCCCCTCTCACTTGTGAATGTATGATTGTAACTTTGTCACTTGTATCCTTACGATTTATGCTGATTGTTTCCGAGTATGATTTGATTGTTTATTGTACCTTATGACTATTATTAAATGTTGCACCTGATGATTCTTGACTCTTAATGAATGTATCTTTTCTTTTATGTAGACCAAAAGCATTTGCACCAAGACAAATTTCCTGTGTGTCCAATCACACTTGGCCAATAAATAATTCTATTCTATTCTATAAACCACAGTGACATGTATGTGTGAGTGAGTGGGGCAGCACAACTTGTAACTCTGAATGGTCACTAAATAAAAGGTTGTAAGTCAAGACTACCTGTACACATCTGGTGTTGTGTCACAGAAATAGCGTGTTACTAATGTTTACTATTTTACAGTTCAACCTCATTGATTTAGGGATCTCAGAGATGGAGTTAAAAGAATCCCAATGTCCACGCTGCCCATCCTGAACCCTCTTTCCCCTATGGAAACAGTTTCCAGAGCTGATGAAGAACCGCTGCTGCTGTTTTTCATTCTTGATGGCTTCTCTGGGATAGGAGAAGCATCTCCAACCTAGCTGGAAAAACAAATGGAGATGCCATTCTATACTGCCAACTTCTTCCTCAAGGGATAGATAATGTGATGTAAAATGAAGAAGATCATCTACTGCTTTTGCAAGCCTTTGACTCAAGAAAAAGGATAGGGAAGAAGAATTCAATCTCTTTCATCTATTTAGCCAATTGAAATGAGAGAGGACAGTTATCAGGGTTGGTTTGTTTCTTTGTTTGTTTTCACCAGCATTTAAAACTGTAGTAATTTTTAGAAGTCCACTGTTTCTTTGCCAACACATGAACCCATGTCTTTCCTCCTGAAAACAGGAGAAGTAGATGGTGTAATTTGACAAGAGTTTTTTTTTTTAAATATTCCAGCAGTAATGGAATCAATAGAAACCCAGTTTGATATAGTGATTAAAGCACCAGACCAGAAACTGGGAGACCATAAATTCTAATCCCACCTTAGGCACAAAGCTGGCTGGGCAACCTTGAAACAGTCACTATTTCTCAATCCTAGGACAATGTTTGGAGCCTATTTTGGAACAAGCAATGGCAAACCATTTTCAAAATATTGCCAAGAAAACTGCAGGGACCAGTCCAGGGAGGCATCAGGAGCCAACACTGACTTGAAAGTACAAAAAAAATGGAGCCAATAACCCTTCATTGACATTTACAGATCCAGCCAATTTATCCCCACCCCACTACCCGACACACATACACACTGGTAGTCTAGCAGATTCAGGATATCAGTTCTTTAATCCTAGGCAGAGTCATCTAAGTTTCAAGAGCAGAATCTTCTCCACAGATCTAAGAGGCTAGCAAAAGACATGGGAGTGCTAACAGAACAGTTCTTTTGTGATGTGTCTCAGCTGTGCATTATGTGGATTCTCAATGTGGCTTATTTATTGCATTCCCTCCCTGTTAAAAGTGCCAAGAAGAACTCTTAAAACTCTACTCTGACCTACACTTATGTTTCTTTGTCGTACATTAGACCTCAGATTTTGCCTCACTTTGCCTCCTATGTGTCCTCTGGATTCTTCCTGATTGTTTCTTTACTGGTCTCTATCCATGCCTGACCTATTTGACTGGGAGTATAGTCCAACTTCAACTGGAGGACAACATGGAAGGACTTTTTCAAAGGCTGCTTATTTTCTACCAACTGTGCTTATTTCTGGCTGTGGCAGATTTATTGCCTTCTAATTTACATCCTAACTGCCACAAATAGGCAAAGAAAGAGGTTTTGTAAAATCAATCTGTGACTTTCCACTCCAAGATTCCTCCTTGGCTTTTCAAAACATGTTACGCTTTAGAAAGGGCTATACAATGGATGCTCAGAAAACACTCAAAAATTGTAGAGGATAAATTTATTAAACAGCTTTTATTATAGTTTACCTTAGTTGGTGCTTCCAACTTCCTTTGAAACTATGGTCCATATCATGTCTTCTTTGAAAAAGGATCAGAAGCAAATTCTGGAATTAATTTAAACATTTTCTTGGTATTAAAATAACAGTTCAAAAGGCAGGTTAGAGAAGCAATGTAACAATGAAACATATGGAATAACATATTATATATATATATCCTGATTGGTTGGGAGTCTTGGTCTGTGTTTATTGGACTTGGAGTTTGTTTGACTGGTGTTTCTGGTTTCTTCTGTCTGTTTTGTGGCTTTGTTTGGCTGGCAACACTGTGTTCCTGAAACACCAATCAAACAAACTCCAAGTCCAATAAACACAGACCAAGACTCCCAACCAATCAGGATGTAGAAAAAACCATCCTGGCACAGCAGTGGGCTAGCCTCAAATTTAAAACTAACAACTGTGATAGCCTGACCCACATACAAACTCAATACAGAAGCCTGATGATGGCAGATGAGATTCTGCTGAAATGTTGCTACAACTTTAAAAGCACCACAATGACGTGGGATAATACCCGAAGGAAGCCAAACTGCATTCATGTAAGTACCCGCAAAAACTTAAACACACACACACACACACACACA
>BLBF01000005.1:36643382-36655058 GCA_015471245.1 Laticauda colubrina | reverse complement strand
TCCTTCCTTCCTTCCTTCCTTCCTTCCTTCCTTCCTTCCTTCCTTCCTTCCTTCCTTCCTTTTTCCTTTTTAATATTTTAGCCCATCCTACAGTTCTAATATTTCCTGGTAGTCTCTCATCCAGGTCCAATTTTGCTAATTTTCTGAACTACTATCTTCTCCTCTCCACTCCACTCCTCATCTCTTCTCTCCCTCCCTCCCTCCCTCCCAGGAGTACAGAAAGAATTCAGTATAGACCAGGCAGTCACGCTAGTGACAGAACATGGGTGAAATAGACAGACTCAGTTGGCAAAAGAGACAAGGTTGTCTAAGTACCTCTTGTTTATTCAACTTATATGCTGGGTATATGTTAAAATAAGCTGGACTGGAGGAAGATGGACATGATTGTAAAACTGGAAAAAGATCTGCATACTCTGAAAAGTGAAATTGCAAAAAATTTGCAACTCTAATATCAAAAGTCAAGAAGTACAGTGAAAAAAATGGTTCTAAATTAAAGATAAAGAAGATCAAACTAATGACAACAAATTCAACAAGCAGCCTTAGACTCAACAATGGAGTAGTAGACATCTATTGCCTTACAGGATCAATCATCAACAATAAAGGAACAATCAAGAAATATGCTGCAAACTAGTACTTAGTAGAAGAGCCATGAAGGCCTTGGAAAAGATATTCAGAAGCTTTGATGTATCTATATTTATAAACAATAGAATTGTGCAAGTAATGATATTCTCTGTGATACTCCAGGGAAGCAAAAGTAGAATTTTGAAAATGCAGAAATATAAAAGTGTTGACAATTTTGAACTTTGGTGATGGAGAAAACTCCTGAGAATGTTGTGGGAAGCCAAGTAAGCAAAGAAATGGATCATCAGAAAAATCAGCATGGAGTTATCATTCAAGATACAAATGACCATGCTCAAATGATCCAACTTTGAACACACTGAAAATCTAGTTTTCTGGAGAAGATTCTGATGTTGGGAAAGGAAAAAAGAAGTTGAAGGCCAGCAGCAAGTTGGATATACTCAATTACAATGGGGATTGGCAAACTATTGGAACAGCTGAAGGACCAGATTAGGGACCAATTACTATGGACAAAAGCTATTTCTGTGTTACATGATCAATCAGTTGACATGCAAGGTTTGTTGTTCTATCCAGTTTTAATTCATATCAGTTGTTGTCCTAGTGGCCGTTTCATTGTTCTGAAGCCATTGTTGTACTTAACCAGGAATTATTTTAAATTTCACTCTTATGAAAGGGTAGAATTAAAAAAAAAACCTTATTGACAGAAAACTACAGAGGTGTAATATAACAAAATAGTAAGATGCATGCAAATATAATGTGGGAGTTGAATGACCTTCCTCTTTCCTAGCTGACTGCTTAGAAACCTGCCTTTGTGAAATGATAGGGATGATAGATAGATTAATAGATAGATGATAAGTAGATATGAAGCATGAACCCTTTTCTTCTTTAGATCATTTAGATCTAAACAACTATTTAAATGGAAGATTATATTATCTTGATATTGCATTAATACTGTAGCTTTGAACAAAATTTAATGTATTCTTATTCATGTGTAATTTCTTTTTGGATTATGCTTTCATAGCCTTAACTAGTGTCCCATTTGCTGTAAATATTTTATGTGAGTAATTTGTATCCTTATTTCCTTACAGGTTTACTCTTCATAATTTTGTTTTCTTCTATAAATTAGTATTAGCTATATAAAGGTACAGCATTTGTGTCTGTGTGTGCTTAAAAGAAAATAAATGTTCATTGGCATTTGGAAGTGATTTCTTTCTTGCTGTTTCATGTTAATATGTGTTTGCAGATCAAATGCTGGATTAAAATACAGTATATCTGAACATACTTACATATTTACTACATAAATGAATGATTCATTTAGAAGCTGTAATGTAGCAGGAAAGCAGCCTGATGTGAAAATAGGAACCCCCAGCAGGACATTTATACTACAAACACTGTTTCACACCTGTTAGTTACTCTGAAAAGGCTTTCAAGAACACCAGGCATTCTATTAAAATGTATCATGGTGGGCTGTTTGGACTACTGTTACCCTATCTTCTGTCAAAGGTAATGCATTGCAAAAAAAAAAAAAAAGAAAAGTCCCCTGCTGACCATCCCACTCTAACGGACATGCTGGGTGGATAATACCATTATATAGTTTAGCAACTAGGTGACACTACATTATAACTGGATGGAGTAAATATTTATGCCTGTATTTTTTTTTTCTTTCCACTCCTTCCTAGGAGAATATACACTTCTGGTTTATCTTCCTAATTGGAATGCTTTCTCCTAGCCTTTTAAGACAAATGCTAATTAAGGTGAAGTCTATCATTGTGCATAAAGAAAATTCCAAACTTAAGAAGGAAGTCATCCACAAAACAGCAAAACATACAAAACATCGTTTCACTGCAGTGGAAAATACATACAGACATTCTGCACTTTTTGAACATTCGTCTGACCTATTTTCTCATTATTGACTACATGCTATTCAGTTACCAAGGGTTGTTAGTTGTACAGCTCAGGAACACTCAGTTCTATTTGAGACAAAACCCTACTGTTAAATCCAATGTCACAACTGAATTTTATAGCAGTGAAGAATTGCTTTGATAAATGGCCCTGACATTAAAGTTTTCATGACTCCACCTTCAATGTCACCACAAACACAGCATAGAGTGTTAAAAGTAAGGCCACTGTTTGCTTCTCCAAACATATTAAGTTGAAGCTCACTTTATCTCAGGATCCCATAGGCACAATAAATGGAGAAAATAACACATTTACAAACTGATAAAACCCAGCAAAGCTAATAAAATCAGACACTTTATAGCTTGGTTAATAGTGTCCTTTGAAGGGCATCAAATAACACATCATGTACTGCTCTGGGGGAAATCAAATTAGATACTGCAATGTTCCTCCACAACTATACATTTGAATAGGCAGGATATTCTTTCTCTTACCCCTTCATGCAGCTAAGTATTTTATAATTAGTGTATTGTCTGTGTTGGCATGGTAGTTTATTTTTTATTTTTTATTTAAAAAGCAATTACTCTCACTTGTCAAACAATGGAGTTGAGTAAGGACATGTCAAAGTGCCGGACATATTAAATTCATATTATTTTAAGAAATATTCATATTATTCAATATTTAATTTAAGACATTTCATATTTAAGAAACTGTTTCTTTCATAGGGTCAGACTCTACAGACAAAGTGTTATCCTAACCAGCCATGTGTAGGGCTCATTTGTTATTATAAACAACTACAACTGATGAGATGCTTATTTGTTCCTCTCCCTCTTGTAAAGAATGTAAAAGAAATGTTTATTTACACTTTGTGTATCATTTGTTATCTGTAAAAAAAATGCTTTTCTGAAACTTGCCCAGCAGTATTTTAATGATTTCTTTTTTTTTTTTACTTGCCTTTCAGTTTCTTGGGAAGAATGTGCTGATTCTCACAAGGAATGATGGAAGTTAGTTTAGAGGCACTAACTTGACTTGCTTTCCTGTTTCTTCCTATCCCAGAAAGGTTGAAAAAGAATCTCCAGGGCATTTACAACTATCTTTCTTCATAGCCCAAGATATGTGTTCATCTACAGTAGTTCAGAGAAACACGAAACAAATACCCTAATCACTTCTTGGGAAGATATAAATTGTTTTTGATTTTAGAGCTGATCAATGGGAAGGATATATTACCCCATATCTGGAACACACAAAGTGGAGGAGAGAAGATTAAATTGTACATTGTACTTGACTGTTTACTTTTTTTGGGGGGGGGAAAAAACCTTTCAATGGTAGGTAGGAATGATTTTAGGAGACAGGAGGAAGAGCCAGAGTCTAGACAACCACCATTCTAAAGGTATCTCAGGCCACATGAGGAAAAAGGTTGTGGGAAATATCTAAGAAGGGACTCTCCCTACTTCTGGAAAGTAAAAACTCAGCACTCATTGTTTGTGTTTCTTGGTTGGTCTGTACTGAAAGTCTGATTTCTCCTGTGGAATTCATTGAGCTATTCAGAAGCAGTGTTACCTCAGAGAGGTACCTCACCATACCTAAGAACATTTGGGATCTGCGTGAGGAAGAGTTATTCAATTTGCTCTGCTTTGCAACAGTTTTAGTGTATATTTTATGTATATAGACGTACTCCAGATGGCTGCAAACCCATTTCTTCTTTTGTTATTGTAAGTTTAACCCATCCTAGGCTCATGACTTCTAGTTGCTGTTTGATATTCATCACTTTTGTTAATTATTATTTATTTATCCTCTTACCTGTCTTGAAAATTTTGAGACAGATATTGTGAGGGGCTTTTTTTCAAAAATGAAATGTACTGAGAGACAAAACAATCAATAGTCTGATCAGTAAACCGGTTACTTAGGCTCTCATCAGAACCTAGAAAAAAGAAGGTGCAAGATAGAGGAAGATAGATGTGTAGATTTGATTTTCTTCTTTTCAGAAGGGTAAAATTGCTATGCTAGCATTTCCTGTGCATACAAAGATTAAAAGAATCATGTGGGGAGGGGAGGAAGAGAGTGGAGAGGAGACAGAGAAAAATAGCAATTACCTGCCCTCTAAAAAAAGATGGGGAATATTTAAAAATCCCGTGTCAATTTGTCAGTTAAAGTCAGTATTGACATGATGTATAGACTTCAGGAAGAAAGATGAGAAAGAAATGAGTTCACCTATTAACATGCTAGTTCACATTTCTTGAATCTATACACAAATCGGAAAACAATTTAATATTAAATCAGCATTTGTCCAATGATTAAGAAGATGCAATCTGCAAGCATACAATCTACAAAATGGTGGATACAAGAAGAATAAAGACAAAAGTATGAAGTACTGCAAGGTATCCACACACACACACACACACACAAAAACAGAAACACACAGAGATAATTTCTATTCCATTCCCTTATATTCATTTTCTTGAAGGCTTCTTTAAATGTAATCACAATTAATGCAGAAACAGTAGAATAAAGTTTTGCCTAAAAACAAAGAACCAAGTAAAACTTGGCAAACTACCCAGAACATCATGAAAGGGAATATCTTTGGACCTAGGTCTCTAAAGGTCACAGAAAAACAGACCCTTCAGGCATAAAGAATAGCTCAATGCAACATTTTCACAGGGTTCTCTTGTATGCATATTATCCTAACATGTTGAAGTGTAAGTACAGATTAAGAAATTAAAAGTGCTAGGAATTTAAATAAGAACTAATAATATTCAAAAGAACACCAGTATGTTCACAAGTTTTGTACAGTTACATAAAGGATCATTGAGAGAGAAAAGAGGAGTTAGCAAATTTATGTTTGGACATCCATTGTAATCTGCTTTTTGTGCATTGAATGTACAGCCATTCTTGCTTTCCTTCCTAACAAATTTTGAATATTTGGACATTGTTAGCCAATTTCTTCTAGGACTTCATTTTCTCAGCCCTTAAAAATGACACTATTTTCTTCACCCTTTGCTCCTCAACTCTGGCTACTTTTATCTAGAGGGCTGGAATTCAGCAAGGCCAAGCAATAAACAAACAAGCAAACTTATATGATCCGCTACTATAATGGACATTTGCTCTATTTTACAGATAAGTGCTCTCTTTTGGATAGAGGACAGCTTGTTCTGAAATATTACCCAGTCAAGTCTTATTCTATTTGCATCCCTCTATATTTCAAATTGAATATGAATATTATATCTAAATTTATGCCTTCATACATTTTTCAATGGTGCCTAAAAGTTTTTATCTCTTCCAGTATATTATGTTACAATATTTGTAAATCAGAATTAAAAGTCCACCTCTTTTCATCTTGATATCGGGAACCACCTCTGTTTTCAACAGCTCTCTCTTTCTTACCTCAAAAGTTTTTTTTTTTTAAATTAAAAATATATATACAGTTATACTTTGAGATTAGGAAGAGAAAACTCCCAATTGCCCAGCTTGTCTGAAAATTCTGCAATGTTCTGCAAAAGCATTTACCAGTAGTCATGATGAATAAACAACTATAATCCTTTTTTTCAGATTTGAGAGTAAGTGATCAACATTTATTCAACATTTCACTCATGAAAATAGGTACAACTCTTGTTTCCCAAGCAAATCAATTGAAAAAGCAAGGTAACTGTTAACATTTCAAGCTTTCCAGTACAAAATATAAATTTTGAATGTGTACTGAAATATTAAATTTATACACATATGCATATCATCAATGTAATGTGCATTGTATTATAAAATAAACACAAATCTATACAACATGTAGATTTCTTAATGGATTTCCTCCCCTGTTATTAAGGTCATAAATTAACAATGTTTGCAAGTTTTGAATACCATCCTTTACAATTGTAGTCAAGGACTTAAACTGTTTTATTGGAATACCTAAGAAATTCAGGTCTAATAAAAGAAGATATTTATATATTTATATTTCATATTTCTAAACTACCCATATCCCTCAAAGAGGGGCTCTGGCAGTGTACAATATAATATAGCCAAATAAGTAAAACACCAGAGAAAAATAAATATTTAAAAAATTAAAATAAAAAAATTAAATTAGGATTAAAAATTTTAAAAGTATAGAATAATGACAATTAAACATCAAAGGGTAAAAAAAAACACACCTCATGATGGCCATTTAACTTTGAATTATTATAGGAGACTAGTTGACCCACTGTTGTGTGGTCCTCTGTGCCCCTCACAAGATTGTAAAGCCAAGTGTTGACCCCTTTGCAGATGGCCAAGAGACTGGGGAATTTCCTTCACTGAGGGCAGGATTTCTTCATACAACACATGCTTATCAGATGTAGTGGCAGACAAAAGGCTCAATGTATGAACAGCTATCAATCACAACAATTACTTTGAATAGTAGCTGTCATGGATCAACAGTAAAAATTCTTATCAGTTTCCCAAACACACTCGTTTGAAATAGAATGTAAGATTATATGAACTCAGCTTCTTTCAGCAAGGCCTTTCTAATGTTTTATTGTTTATTGTTCTTTATTGTGTTATAAAGAATGTGCTCTTATAAATTAAATTAAACTAATTAAATAATATCTTGTGGATACAGCAAGGGAAATTTTTCAGATCTTTCATTTTGAAGAAGAGAATGTTTATACAGTACATAGTTGTAGTAAAGTTTTAATTCCATTAAGGTAAATTGCCACCCAGTATGGCCATATTGGATGGGGATAATGGGAATTGCAATCCAATATATCTAGAAAGCACCAAGTTGGGGTAAGCTGACCTATAGATTTATGGTTTTCACTAAATAGTTGCAATTGTTCCTAGAAAATATATCAAAAGGATTTAACCTCCAATAAATCCAAGCAGGAAAAAAAAATAGATGGTTTCATTTATATGCAAATTGCTTTCTGTCTTTGGATGTGTATATGACACTTTATATATCCTAGAAATATGTAGGGAAAAAGGGAAAGGAGGAAAGCAGGTGAATAATTGAAGATGGTTTGGTTATTGATAGGAAAAGGAAAGGAAAACTAGGCTAAATGGCTAAAAAAATTATCATGCCTCTTCTCAAGTCATTGAGCAGTACTAATTAATGTCAGCATATATCATCATTGACTATATGTCCTTAGTTCCTAGTCTGTTCTTTCCCCTTTATTTCTATTATTTTCACTCACAGTCTTGTATAGACCTAAACATTTAGCCTTTTGGATCAAGGAAAGCAATAAAAGTATGGGCCCATGCTGAATCAGACCTTATGTTGATGTTTAATATAGCACATCATCACACATGAAGCTTTATGGATCCCAAAGTGCTATTTGGGGAAAGGTTGGTATTATAGTATATGCAATTTTAGCCATCTATTTTATTCCCAGGCAGGCAGAATGATCAAAGTTGCATGATGGCTTTGATAGTGTGGAACAATAGACCACAGACAGATACGAGGTAAGGGACAATGCCACATGCTAGTCTATTATTACAGGATAAACTAATGCTTGTTTGGTATTTAATGCATGCTCACACAGTCATTCATGAAATAAACAAATGTCAGCCCCAAATTTTTATTTTCTAGGATGTTTCTTTTGAAACTTTAGGCTTGGGAAACATGTCATATATCTAAGATTTGAAAGGATTCCCTGTTAAGCTAATACCTGTGAATTCTGGTAAGAAACCTGTCCTGATTGCTTTGACTGATTTTTTCATATCTGTCAGGAATGAAATTGCCAACCAGGAATCAGTGGTTCCCAGCCTCTGAAAAACCCTTGTGTCTTGTGACCTTAGCATAAACTGACAGGAAGGACATGTGGACGAATTAGACACAGAATTAGATGTTTCTAGAAAAAAATATAGAATTTGCCCTTGGAATAACAACCTATATATAAGCTTTAATTACTGTGCACTACAGTAGAAAGATTTACTCTATATACATGGCTTCATTCTTGTTTGCAGCAAAGAAACAAATTTAGCTATGTCATGCCTCTGACACATAGTTTGGCACCATGATCTGTAACTGTATCTTTCCGATTACAGTTATGTGTCCTTGTGATGATTTACAAGAGCTGCAGTGAATGTGGGAGTTCTCTTGAGACTTATCATTGAGTTGATTGTGACCACATTGAGCAATAATTAAGCTACACTAGCACTGAGACCAATACAACATCCTTCTTTCTTTTTTTTGCATATTTTTTTGTTCTGCCCCCTTAATTTAGATTAGAAAAATAACATAATGAATGTATTTTGGATTTCCCAACCTAGATTGCCCCAGAGTAATTGGATAAAGTGGTTTTATAAAGTGAGAGTATGAGCAAGCAAGCACAATAAATGTAGAAGAATGAAAGCACAAGTATGAATTCAGAGGAAAAATATTGTAACAAAGATAACAACCAAAAGCCTAGCTTCTCCTAAAGCATGTGTATTCTATGTAAGTTCAGATTTCCATCTGGAGAGCCAACATTCTGTTGTTTTTACACTTAGAAATTATGTTCACTGTACTGATAGACTCTGAATACTGGGGTTTGGTTTTTTTGCGATATTACAATTAATTCAATCCCTATATAGCACAGGACCAGTTATCTACCTCTCCCTAAGGACATTCACTGATCAGATAGAGTGGGTTGTTTGGTTAACAAAATCTAGAAATTAGTCCCTTCCCTTAAGGCTAGGTCCCACTGGCCAACGGACACAAAACATATCCATAAAGGACACAGCGGATGAGCAAAATTTCAGGGGTGGCTCCATCCCTTGTCATCTGTTCCAAAAAATGGCAAAAATTTGCATAAACAGAATGGAAAAGAACGGACATGGGTAGAATGTAGCGGGGATGTTAAACAGATGTTCATAGGAAGCCTAGAGGATGTATATCAGATGCAAACCGTTCACTGCGCATCCTTTCTATTTCCGTGCTACTAATGCTGTGTAGACGTTCCGTGTACCTTTTGTTTCCTCCCTCTTTCCATTTTCAGCTGCAGCGGATGTGAGTTGCAAGGATGCCCAGAGGATGCAGAGAGGATACAGAGGACGTTTAATGGATGATAAACGGACATAGAACGTTTGTTGCTCGGATGTCGCAAATTTACATTGTACACGGCGGAAAGTTCATCCGTTCACAAAGTTTTGTGCAGCTCAAAACTTCTTGCGCGGATGAAATCGCAGTGGACGGATGCTTGATGGATAAAGCATATGAAACACGTATGCAATGAGTACACAACAGATGCATAGCATTTTCCAACGGATGGCAAGCTTTTTTTAACATTTTACATCCTCTTTGCATCCGTTAGTGCAGTGGGACAGGGGCTTTAAACATTGTCATCTCCAGGGATGGAAGAGTGCCTTTTCCATGGCATTCCCTGCACAGTGGAACATCCTTCCCCTTGAAGTTCAACAGGCCTCCAATCTCCTAGCCTTGCAAAAAGCACTGATGACCTAGCTTTTCTCCCAAGTGCTGAGAGAAGCTGAGACATATGAGAGGATTTAATGAGGATTTTAACTTCACTGATACTTTAACTTCACTGCCAGATTTTAATGTTTATGGTTTTAATAGTTTTATATTATGTTATTTTTACTGATGTTGTTTTAATTGTTGAATTTGGACCCATCTAGAGTTCAGCATAAGATGGGTGGCTTTATAAATGTTTTGAATACATAAGTAAAACAAAATTCAGATATAAATTACTAACAATAAATTAAAATTGTACAAAATATTTTATTATATAAAATGTAGGGTATATATATATGTATGAGTGTGTGTGTGTGTATGTCAATGCAAAGATAAGATATAGGCGGGTTTCTTTTCTTTGGTTAAAATCATATCCAGTGAGTAGATTGAAACATTTGAATGATGAAGTTATGTTACTCAATGTACCTTTCATTTGCCAATTCAAGGGGTGTCTTTTGTCCTATAGAGTTATTTTTGTTCTTTTTCACTGATCATTAGCAGCAGAGTTGGATCTGAGCAGCAAAATATCTCCTTGTCTGATCCTGAGGATAATCATTTAGTAATAGGCAGTGATTAACTGCTGAATCCATCTCATTGTTCAGCCAAGGTGATATTATCCTTTAAACCTTAAATTTTAATGAAGACAAAGGATGTCTTTTCCAATTGTGTTGTTTACTTAAGAAAATTTAGAAATTGTACTTAATTGCAGATTTCATTATTAATAATCTTGGAATATTGGTTCATGGTGAAGACAATATTTGAAAAATATTCTCATCCTTCTTCTAACATAATTTCCACCAGAAAACATTCATTTCCAAAATCAAAGGAACATGAACCATTCCATTCATTCAATGGCCAAGATAAATCCATTTTCCTTCCTTCTTCCTTCCTTCTCTCTCTCTTTCTCTCCCTCCCCCTCCTGCTCCCTCTCCCCCTCTCTCTCTCTCTTTCTCTCTCTTTGTGTGTGTGTGTGTGTGTTTGTGTGTGTGTATATAATCTATATCAGAGTTGTGAGTGGATTTTTCATAATTTATTTGGTTGAAAAATTACACTCTGATTTTCAAGTGTTATAGTTTATAAAAATGAAGGAGCACAACACAGTGTAATGCAATAAAGTTGTTAAAATACAAAAATCACAAAAAACATCCGTAGATTACATTCAGAAGGTTCTATGAGAGAAATATAAATTTTTAAAAATAAAATCCAATTATGTTTTTGTCTATTTAAAAAAGTCTTAATTGCTTCTCTAAATGGGCCAAGACTTTTTTAATGATGCTTTTAATTGGTTTTATTGTCTCTCAGTAGTATCTTTTCTAAATAATACATTTCTGTCCTCCTTTTTGGAATATGGAATGCTTATTAATGCTTATTAATTCATTTGAAATGGATGAGTCATGCTGAACTGGATTGTTTCTTGAAAAAGTCAGCTAATCCTCAGGTGTTCATTTGAAAGCTGATTTACAACTGTTTAATTTCGGTGGCAAGTTATAAATTCAGATTTTTATTCAATTATATTTGGTCATTTTAGACAATGTCTTTTTTAGTTATGTCTTTTTTTTTCTTTCAATACTCATTCTGGAAGATGCAGAGAGCCATGGAGATAGTCGTGAAGGGAATATTCAGGAGCCTCTACAGAAAGAACAAAGATGGAAGCATTATTTGCATCCTGGGAAATGACACAATTTTAGAAAGAGATTCAGGCTGGCTCTTGCCTGGTTCCCTGGGATATAAGAGGGAATGAGGGTGTTAAGCCTGGGTTCCCCAACCAGGGTTAGGTAGACAAGCTAAAC
>BLBF01000005.1:36618988-36643372 GCA_015471245.1 Laticauda colubrina | reverse complement strand
TCAGACATCATAGTTTGTGCCATTGATTGTAATGTTTGGCCTCTTCTTTCTATAAAGGCATTATGTTGTGGCCTATATGGTGCAGACATTTTATGTTGAATCCCCAATTGTCTTATTCTGTTTTTAAATTTATTATTTGTGAATTCTGTGCCATTATCAGTGATGAGAGTCACTAATTTCCTTTTGGTTTTTCTCTCAGCAAATTTTAGCCAATTAAATATATTTTGATATGTTTCAGTTTTGCTCTTCATTAAATAGCAAAACCCATATCTTGAATAGTGATCCATTATACTTAGTATATAGCGAGCTCCTCCTACACTTGGTTTTTTCGGACCTATTAAATCAGCAAATACTACTTCTAAAGGCTCTTTAGTAGTAAATCCATCAAATCTATTAGCTGGTATGACCCTGCTCTTATTTTGATTACAGGCATTACATTGCAAATACTTATCACAAGGTTTCAAACTTATTCCCTTAGACAATTCAACAGTTTTCTTAAGCATTTTAAAATTTAAATGCCCTAGCCTTCTATGTAACAAGTGAATACATTCATCATGAGGTTTCTGGTTGTCATAAATTGTGTTAGCCACCTTTAAACCATCATCATTTAACACATATAATCCATCTCTTAAAGATGCATTAATTTTCTTATCATTTTTTGTAATTAAGCAGTTATCTCCCCTAAATGTAACTACATATCCTAGTTTAACCAAAATTCTAACTGAAATTAAATTAAACTTAAGTTGTGGTACATATAACATTTTTACATTCTCTTTTATAAAAGAACAATATGCTATACCTTCACCTTTAGCTTTCAGTTTCCAGCCATTGGCTAACGATATCTGCTGTTTACTCTGGGTCATTTTTATAAACTTTTTGTTATCATTTGTTATACAATGGGATGCCCCACTGTCAATCACCCATAAATTATTTTTTACAGCTCCGTTCGTATACATGGCTAACTCTAAATGTTTATTTAGCTTTTGATGATTTGTAGTATTCTGGCCAGAGTTCTGGCGCTTTGCCTTTTTACAAAATCTTGCCAAATGTCCTCTTCCTCCACAATTAAAGCACTTTTTAATTGCGTATGCAGTAGGAGGTTTATTATCTTCTTTTTGAGGTTGCTCCCTCCTTAATTCATCTCTTTCATGCCTTCTTCTGGCCTCTTCAATCAATCTGCCAGTTATATCAGTTAAAGTTAAATTTTCCTTTGGCAAAATTGCAAGTGAAGTTACGTAGTTATCATAACTTTCATCAAGGGAAGATAGAATTATATAAATTTGGTGTTGTTCAGAGAATATTAGCTCTTTTTCGTGTAATTCCTGAAAAATGCTTTGCATAGTTTTTAAATGACTCTGCATATCACCATTTGTTTGGAGATGCGTCCTGAAAAGCTTCCGTGGTAGATTTATGTGTGAACCAACCTTATCTCGGACATAAATCCTCTTCAGCTTCTGCCAACAGCCAAAAGCCGTTTTCTCTCCGTGGATATAAACAAGCTGTTGATCAGTTAAGGTTAACCCAATTATGCAAATAGCTTGTTGATTTTTATGCTTAAATTCTTCTATCTTTAGTCTGTCTTCCTCATCCTCTGGATCCCATTCTTCTACGTTTGGTGGATTTTCAATTATGTTCCACAAACCTTCTCCTTGTAGAAGTAGACTACTTTTTGTAGACCATGATACATAGTTTGTTCCATCCAGCTTGGATATAAGAGACAAACTTTGTAAATTGACTAGTGCCATGTTTTCTTATATGGATATAAAAATATAATTAATAAAACACAGCTGTCTGTTTACTGTAATGTATAACAACACAAACTCTCACTTTTTACATAAATCTGTTTAACCTAGTTAAACTGACTTTGCAGCCTCTGGGCCCATAACCAGTGTTATGCCTGGTTATATAAGCAGGCTTGCAAGATTCTGTTACTCTATCTCAATAAAATTCATTATAGATTTGGTTTTGTGGTGTGATCTAGTTCAAAGGAGTGACAGGGGAGCAGAAAAATGGTGGATGCATAGATGACCTTTTTGTTATTGTGATAAAGACCAGCTTCATCACTACACAAACTGAAACAGGTGGCAGTTCCTGAAGTAAAAGATATGGGAGTTCAAATGTATGCCTGTTTTGTTACTTGTTTGCATCCCATAACTGCTAAAGATATAATTTCATTATCAACCTGATTCAACTTTCATTAAAATTGGAAAAGAATGCCAGAGAGATACATTCTATTCTTTCCTTCAAGAATTCCTGTTCTTGTCTTAGAGCACAACAATGCTGTCATATTGCCCAGTCTATTTGAGTTAGCATAAACTCCAGAATTCTTCTTCTAGATAGGAATCTGTTACATGGAAATTTTGCTCTAAGGAGATGATCCTTGTTTTTTGATGGTTCAGGTTAATAGTTTGGAGTGCAATAATGCAGTGGACAGGTTACCAATCTTTGGAAAAGTAGACTAACCTTATGAACTGAGCAACAAAGACATTGAGATTCAGAAACAATAAAGCTTTATTGATTTCACTTTGTTCAATGAAAATTCAAGCACATTCACTCACTTCTACCAACATGTGTAACTACCAATAATTAAGCTGACTGAGTTCAGCATGAATTGTTGGGGAACAACATCATAGCTACATAGTACACGTAGGAGTTCCAGACAGTGCAATCTTACATTATAGTTTGTAAAACTTGTTCTTTTTTCTTTTGTTAGCAGTAATCATCACACATTCCTTTTCATATCATCTTATCTTTCATTGTCAGATTACATTATTTGGTCAAATGGGACTTGCTGCAGATAATCACACCATGTTAAATTTTGTATCTCTTGTTGATATCAGGGGTGGGCTGCTACCAGTTCTTCCTGGTTCAGGTGAACCGGTAGCTAATTTTATCATTTTTGATAGCCAGTTCGGTGAACTGGTAAATCCCACTCCTGGCTGGCCCACCAACCCCACCGCATCACATTTGGTCCACTAAAGAGAGAAGACAGAAAGGAAGTAACAGACAACAGAGAGAAAGCAGAACTGCTTAACTCATTTCTTGCATTGGTCTTCATGCAAAAAGAAACTTTAGCTCAACCCTCCAAAAACATAACTGTAAAAGACAGACCAGAAATAAAAGTTAAAATAAGCAAAAAAATAATAAGAGAACACCTGTCTGATCTTCATGAACACAAATCACCAGGGCCTGATGGATTACATCCCAGAGTTTTAAAGGAGCTGGCAGAGGTCATCTCAGAACCACTGCATCATATTTTTCAAAAATCCTGGAGCACCAGGGAATTACCAAAGGACTGGAAAAGAACTGATGTGATTCCCATCTTTAAAAAAGGGAAAAAAAACAGATCTTGGAAACTACAGACCAATCAGCCTAACATCAATACCCAGGAAGATACTGGAAAGGTTAATAAAAAAACAGATCTGCCAACATCTAGAAACAAGTAAAGTAATAACTAGCAGTTAGCATGGATTTGTTAGAAACAGATTGTGCCAAACCAATCAAGTACACATATAGACTGGGTGAAACCAGGCTTAATAGCAATAACCGAGAGAGGGATCTTGGAGTCTTAGTGGACAACCAGCTAAATATGAGACAGCAGTGTGCAGCAGCAGCCGAAAAAGCTAATGCAATCCTAAATTGCATTAACAGAGGGATACAATCAAGATCAAGTGAGGTACTAATACCACTCTATAAAGCCTTAGAAAGACCACACCTAGAGTACTGCATCCAGTTTTGTTCACCACATTATAAAAAAGATGTTGAGACTCAAGAAAAAGTACAGAGAAGAACAATCAGGATGATTGTTAGGGGACTGGAGGCCAAAACATATGAAAAACGGTTACAAGAATGGGGCATGGCTAGTCTAGTGAAGAGAAGGACCAGGGGAGACATGATAGCAGTCTTCCAATATTTCAGGGGCTGTCACAGAGAGGAGAAGGTCAAGCTATTTTCAAAAATGCCTGTAGGCTAGACAAGGAATAATGTATGGAAACTGAACAAGGAGAGATTTAACCTGGAAATAAAGAGAAACTTTCTGACAGTGAGAACAATCAACCAGTTAAATAGTGTGAACAGAACCAAAGTCATGTTGGATGACCCACTGAATTAAATAAGGAAGTGTGTCTCAAACTCAGTAGCTCTGCTAAATAAGAAAGTGTTCCAGTTTGTGCACAAGAGAAAAAAAACAAGATAAGGCAAGAACAATGGGGAATTGTAATAAAGTGCTGCGATGTCAGAAACCATGTAACTGCTTTTGCTAGATAGGGATATAGTATGAACCTTCGAAATATATGTGTCAATTTGAAAACAGAAAGAATGTGAGCCAAGCCTGCATACGAGAGGGCAGACAGTTAGGGTATAAAAATGCTGCCTGAATTTTGCCCTGTGTTCCTTCAATGCCTGAGGGAACCCATCTCTGCAGACACATGAATAAAACCTTGTTTTCCTTGGATCAACGAATCTTTTGGTGGTTTTTTATCTGCTGCCACCTCACAATTTGGCGCTCAACGTGGGCCCTGACAGAATTTTGACTGGAGAAAAGGGACTGGGTAAATGTGGTCCCACCACCTCCCATTGTAGAGGGGCCTCTCCTTTGTCTCAGTTGGATCCCGGGGTAACTGCACTCAGCAGACAATCCTTGGAAACAAGAGAGAGAGAAGCCAGCCTGATGCTCTGGGAGTGTCGTTGATCACCTGCAGTGGGGACGCCCACACTCCTTTCGTCTCCGGGAGACCAGGAGTGTATCAGGTGAGTCTGTTGCCTTTGAGGATAGAAGAAGGGATATACTGTCCTTAAACTCTGGGAATCCAGTGACTGCTGGAGGACAGTGTAAATCCCTGAGTTGGGAATCTCTGGGAGATTGTTGGCGGGTAGCGTGGAGAATGGGAAAGGGACAAAGCAAGTGTGAGACGTTCCAAGAGGGAATGGGTATCGAGATAGAAAAGACCCTGAGAAGGCTGATTCCGACTGACTCCCCATTGGGTCAACTACTACAACAATGGTTGTTGCCCCATCTGAGGACTTACACTCGGAGTCTAGAGAAAAAGAAAATGATCTACCTATGCCAATATAGGTGTCCGAAGTATCCCCTAGTAGACCCTGAGTTTCCTTACCACTGGGATCCCGAAGGGAATACCAGCACTAACTGGATAACTCAGTTGAAAGAATATATAATGAAACACCGGATAAAGGAGCAAATACCCTATGTGGAGGTATGGTATCATGTTCACTTTGAAGGTCCAGTTCCACCAGAAACAGAAGTAGGACAGTTTGTCAGCAAGGTAGAGGAAAGCGAAACTGAGGACTGGATGGGGAGTCCACTGGCATCGGCTCCGGCAGTCCTGGCACCACCACCCTTGCCGGCTCCAGTTGCCCCGGCTCCACCTCCACCTGCATATCCAGGACTCAGAAGGGAATTGGCTCAATTAAACAAGGACCTAGAGAATTTGCCTCTAGGAGGAAGGTCGGCCAATCCCATGTCGGCCTTCCCAGTCAGAGAAGTCCCAAATGGCATGAATGCGCAGGGGAATCCAGTCACCATTTTTGTGGCTGTCACCATAAAATCTCCTGAGTTATGGGATCTGAACCAAGAACTGATGTATATTCTTGGACACCTTTTCACCCCCAAAGAGAGGAACCTCATTAGGAGGGCAGCAATGGCTGCCTGGGATAGGAGACATGCAGGGCAACAGAGAGCAGTGGCTGCAGACACAAAGTTCCCCATAGCTGATCCAAATTGGAACATCAATAATAACGCTCATAGGGAGCATATGAGAGATATGAAACACATGGTCATTGAAGGATTTAAATTGGCCATCCCTTAAGGGAAAAACTTGACCAAAGCATTTGAAATAACACAAGGAAAGGATGAGTCCCTGGGGGATTTTGTGCTCAGCTCCGTGAAGGGTTAACCAAGTACTCCGGAGTGGAGCCAGAAACCCCTGCCTTCGAGACTCTCCTGAAGATGCAATTTGTCACCAAAGCATGGCCAGATATCCAGAAAAAGATCCAGAAGACAGAGGGATGGACTGATTTGGGCATGACAGATTTGATGAGAGCAGCCGAACAAGTTTTTGTGAACCGAGACTCAGTTAAAACCAAACAGAAGTCTCAGATGATGGTAGCTGCTGTGCAAATGGCAGCCAAGAATGAAGTTAGGAAAAACAGGGAGACCCAGATGTCAGATCCGAGGCCAAGGTGGAGAGATGAAAGATCTCCCAGCAGGGAGTGGAGACCCCCGGTTAGGCGAGGAGGTCCAGGGGGCAATCGAGGCGGTCAATTCCCATGGCCGTCCCAGAGTAGAACTTGCTTCAGATGCGGGAAAGAGGTACATTTTGCGCGAGAATGTCCCAAAACCCCAGAGGAATGAAGCTATGCCCTATATGATTAGGGAAGTTCCGGCTTCCCAAGAGGGACCCATGGGGAGCCATTGGTAAATGTGTTAGTGGGTCCTGACCATCAGGAATGGCTGTTCCTGATCGACACCGGCGCAAGCCGGACATCTGTATGCAGTCCAGTAGAGGGAACATGCAGGTCAAAGCAGACTTTAAAGGTGGTTGGGGTGAGTGAGAAATCCCAAGAGGTCAAGATTTTGGAAGAGGTGAGATTGGAATTGAATGATGTGGTTACTGAAACCGAAATATTGTATATTCTGGATTCAGGGGTGAACTTGCTAGGAAGAGACTTGTTGGATGTTTTTGGAATAGAATTGTGGGATAGAAGGAAGGAAGTTTGCATGTGTATGTTAACAACGGAAGATGAGGAGAAGATATCATCATATGTGTGGGCAAGAGGTGAAGTGGTTAGTAGGAAAAAAAAAGGTGAAATATTTGGGACATTACATTCAGCACGGGGTGAGGTCCTTGGACCCTGAAAGGGTGAAGGGGATCATGAGCTTGGCTCCTCCCAGGAACAAGACAGAGGTGTGGAAAGCGTTGGGATTATTGGGGTATTGTAGAATCTGGGTAGACCAATTCACAGTGTTGGCACAGTTTTTGCATAGAAAGTTGCCTGGAAAGGGAGAGCACATAGAATGGGAGGAGGGTGATAGTGAAAGGTGGGAAGAGCTGAAGAAGGCTTTGTCAACCGCTCTGGTTTTAGCCTTGCCAAACCTGAAATTACTGTTTCATTTGTATGTGGCGGTGGCTCAGGGAACAGCAGTTGGAGTCCTTGCCCAAAAGAGGGGGGGGGCAGTACCAGCCGGTAGCCTTCCTAAGCAAGGGTTTGGAGCCGGTTGTGAAAGGATGGCCAGTTTGTGTTCAGGCTGTGGCAGCAACAGCGATGTTGGTGGTGGAGAGCAAAAAGTTAACCTTTGGGGGAGCTTTGGTGGTGCATTCGTCTCATCAGGTCAACTCAGTGTTGAGCCAGCTGGCTACCACTTGGATGACCGAAGGGAGGATATTGAAGTATGAAACCATTTTGAGAACCAGTCCTGATATGGTAATAGGAACAGACAAGAATCTAAATCCAGCAGAATTCTTGGAGGGGAGAAGGCAGGCGTGGGGACTGGAAGACCATGATTGTCTATTGCAAGTGGATCTCATGACAAAGGTTAGAGAGGACTTGGAACAGACTCCATTGGAGAAGGGAGAGAAGTGGTTTATAGATGGATCTAGCAGGGTGGAAAATGGAAAGCGAAAATCTGGGTTTGCAATAGTAACCCGGAAAGGTGAAGTAATAGAGAAAGGGTCACTCCCAGCTGCTTGGTCAGCCCAGAAATGTGAATTGCTTGCCCTGACCAGAGCCTTGGAATTGGCTGAGGGGATGGAAGTAACAATTTGGACTGATTCCAAGTATGCATGGGGGGGGGGTGCACACGTTTGGGAAAATCTGGAGAGAAAGAGGGTATATCAAGGCAGATAGGAAGCAAATAGAGCAAGTGCAGTTAGTAGAACAAGCCTTAGAGGCATTGCAACTCCCCAGCTCAGTATCAATTGTCCATGTGAGCGCACATCAGAAGGGGAACACACCGGAGGTTGTGAGAAACCAATGGGCGGACAAATAGGTGAAGGAAGCTGCAGGGGAGATAAAGTTAGTAATGGTATCTATATCAATACTGGAAAAGGAGGACGAGAGGGAGGAATGGGAGCCAGAGAAAAAGGAAAAGTTGGAGTTGGAGAAAGAGGGATGTGTCAAAACCCCAGAGGGATGGAAGACATCGGAGGGAGTCAAGATGGTGTCACCCATTGTCATGAGGGGAATATTGGAGAAAGTTCATGAAGGAGGACATTGGGGAACGGAGGCCTTGGTCATGTCCGTTAAACCTCACTATTGGAGTCTGAGGATGTGGATGGTAGCTCAGAGCATCTGCTGGAAATGTTTGATTTGTTTGAAAGTAAATAAGAAAGCGGCACGCAAGAAAGAGATGGGAGGGCGACCCCTAGTGGGTTGGCCTTTTCAGAGAGCACAAATTGATTTCACTGAGTTGCCAGAAAAGGGGGGTTGGAAAGAATCTTCCCTTAGCTCTGCTCAGGATCAGAACTTGTCCAAGGAAAGACACAGGGGTTTCTCCCTTTGAAATGCTGATGGGGAGACCCTATTTGGCCAAACTAGGCAATCCCATACTAGAGTTCAGGGACTTGTTCCTTCGGAAATATTTGCTGGCACTGTCTCGGTCTTTGCTTTCTCTTCACAAACAGGGACTGTTGGTGCAATGACCACCTTTGGCTGGTAGTCAACACCCACACGAGGCTGGAGACTGGGTCCTGATAAAGACTTGGAGAAGTGAAAAACTGCAACCTAGCTGGGAAGGTCCGTACCAGGTGGTACTGACGACTGAATCTGCAGTCCGTACTCGGGAAGGAGGCTGGACGCATTACAGCAGAGTCAAGAAAGCACCGGAACCTGAGAAACCTTGGAAAGCAATCCCAGTGGACGGTCAGCCGCTAAAGGTAACCTTGAAGAAATAGCCAGCAGAAACCACCATGAAGATGTCAGCTGAACTCTGGAGAGGACTATTTGTTGCAACTATATTTACATTAATACATCAAAGAAGTTCACAATATGTTGGACCTGTGGGTGACTTGGGAACAGACTTGTGAGATGACAATGTGTTCGTTCATAAAGTATCTCAAGAAGGTCTCACATTCCTTGAACATCACCAATTGCTGGTTATGCATGCACATGTCAGGAAGAACAGGTGAACTGGAGTGGCACATGTACAATCGGGTATGTGATATAAACTTGATGGCCTTCCCCAAGGCTGGATACGTAATAAAAGAGACTCAGAATCTGGCCTTACTCGGAGACTCTGGACCCAAATCTCCCATGGTATAATAACACCATTGGGAGTAGCCATGAACTACCGAGATATACATGTTCTAAATAACTTCACGGGAACAATGTTCAATGATACAATGAAGAATATTAAAATGATCAACACTGAGCTTTCTGAAGTAAGACAGGTTGCTCTACAAAATAGGTATGCTTTAGACATTATTAACTACAAAAGGGAGTGTGTGTGCTCTGATTCATTCACATTGCTGTGTATACATCCATGATTTTCAACCCAATATTACAAAGACAGTAAAAGTAATGGAAGAACGTATTCTCTCTAATCCATTATCACAAAGATGTGACTCCTCATTACCAGACCTGTGGGGAGCAATATGGTCTTGGCTTCCCAGTTCCACTTGGTTTAGATCTACCATAATGGGAATTAAATTGATTATGATATGCTGTGTATTATTGTGTTGTTGTGTTCAGTGTCTCCCTGGTGCAATAACAATATGTGGAAAGATAGGGAAATCCTTGGGTTCAAGATTTGAGAAGAAGCAGGAAGCAGAACCTCTAATGATGTATCAGAGAGAAATCACTCTGAAAGAAGCAGAGGATCTGCTATTTGAGTTTGAGACAAGAGTGGAAAAAGAAAAAGGGGGGATTGTGAGCAGAACCGAAGTCATGTTGGATGACCCATTGAATTAAATAAGGAAGTGTGTCACAAACGCAGTAGCTCTGCTAAATAAGAAAGTGTTCCAGTTTGTGCACAAGAGAAAAAAAACAAGATAAGGCTAGAACAATGGGGAATTATAATAAAGTGCTGTGATGTCAGAAACCGTGTAACTGCTTTTGCTAGATAGGGAGCTAGTATGAACCTTCGAAATATATGTGTCAATTTGAAAACAGAAAGAATGTGAGCCAAGCCCTCGTACGAGGGGGCGGACAGTTAGGGTATAAAAATGCTGCCTGAATTTTGCTCTGTGTTCCTTCAATGCCTGAGGGAACTCTGCAGACACGTGAATAAAACCTTATTTTCCTTGGATCAGTGAATCTTGTTGCTACCCCACCTTTTAGCCTTTTATTGTGCAATTTGAAAAAGTAAATAGGTCTAAAGGAGAGAGGCAATTTGGTCTGCTGGTTAACACACTGATCTAGGATTTTCCTATCTCAGTTTATTATTAATCTGCTGAATAGTGTTTTATATATATAAACACTGAAAATATACCTGGTGTATAGAATAGAATCTTGTATACTTGTATAAGTTTTCAGAGCTTTGGCAGCAGAGTAGATTATAAAATATATATGAATGGATGGATCAATCTTTCAATTGTTAGAGGCACTCCACTTTTGAGTCCACTGTAATGTTGTCAAGCCACTTTGCTTTTAAGGCACATTTTTTTTTAAAGTTATCTTGCATGACTAGGACAAGTAAGTTCTATATTGCTAGTATGGAGGACCCATGCTATTTTTTTTTAACTTGGTGACAAATGGAAATATGAAGCATTGATATTAAATTTGTTTGTGAAGACTCATGGCATGCAACCTTGGAAAATTCAAACATTTTTTTTCATAAATATTCTTACTGTACAACTCAGAGCTAGGAAAATGCTGAAAAAGCTTCCTGCTATTTTGTTAGCAATGTGTAGTAAATCATAGCAGAACTTGGTAATAATCTTGTTGACATTAAAAACAAGAGAGGAAAGGAAAAACTACACAGGAGGCACATTTCCTGTCAGTCTAAGTGTACAGATGGGCAAATATGGAACAATGTGACCATAAAACTACCCCTTTAAAAACATTCCTCTTCATCACTAATCAAACTCTACAGTAGTGTTGGTTACAAAAAAAGAATTACCCAGGTCCCTGGACCCCAATGCCTTACGTATAGCTGAAAGTCTTGTTCATATGTTAGAACAAAATGTGATGATGTTACTAAAACTAGTCACTGTGGTTACATTAGTTTACAGGCAGAGAAATGGGGCAAAGAGAAAATAATATTGCAGTCCATAAAGAAATGAGAATGGCCTTTATGACAACAAGATTTTGCCTATCTCAATCTTATCACAGCATCACCAGATGATTCACAGAAGTCTTCTTGAATTGATTTCTGCATTTTGCATTTAATATTTTAGTGTTCCTGAATACAGAGCACTAGGTTGGTCTTAACAAATAAGATAGCAGTTGATCAGATCAGGGAATACCTGTAGAAATAACAGAAACTGTAATTTCATGACTGGGTTATACAGAATCTGGTCTTTATTTCAAGCCCAAAGTGTTGAATTTCATCATACAAAGCAATGCAGGTTTTTTTGCAGAGGAAATTTATTATTCCATGCATATTGAAAGGACAATCTTGTTTGACTCCTAAGTATGTGCCATGATTTTCATTTAGAAGTAAGCACAACAATCCAAGCTAGGTTATTAAGATCTTGAAAGGGAAAAGGGAGTGTATGTCAAATCTGTAACTGGTTATATTACATATGTTCACATGTTCATTTTTTTTATCTGTGTAATATTTTGAGAGTGGATAATAACATTAATATTTTCCACCTATTCATACAGTATATCGGCCTATAACCAAAACACATTAAATTTTGGACTAGAAAAGCACAATTATGAGATCCAAAATTCAATGCAGGTCTGAAGTGCTGATACAGCTCAATTGGAGACAGGTATGTAGACATATGTCAGCATTTCCAACACCCTGTGTATCTTAATCTGTTGTGAAATGATTGCTTGAAATGATATTTAGTTTAAATATCTGAAAAGGTGCTATAAGCATGTGAGGCTGGGTGTGTATATTATATTAAGAACTGGTTCTCTCTATTGATTCCTATTCTCCCCTTTTTTTCCCTTCACTTTTTTCTTTTCACTTCCATTCACAGTTTGTAGAATTTGGGGGAAAAACAGATGAAAATAGGAGACTTCAGGGGATTCAGAAAGTTAGCCAATGACTTAAGTCCAATTTTTATTTTCCTTATCTTTTATTTTAGTTGAACAGAGAAAAGATTTGTCATCTAGGTTCCTCTTATTGTTTTCCCATTACATGCTCTGCCTATGATCTCTAATCCCAATTAAACTATATTCTATAAATTTTCAGTATTTCTCTTGGAATGGGGGGAAGTTTCATTCAACTAAACAGATGGCAGATATCAGATTTCTTTTGTGGAGCTTTGATGGTAGTTATGGCTATATCAGAAATGCTGTATTTTACAGCTCCTATCTATTCATAGTTTTCCTCAGAAGTCTCAGAAAATGTCTATCACTATCTTCACATGTTTTACATTAGATAGGTTTTTCAATTCATCCCTATAGAGTTTCCAAATGACTACTACTGTTTAGAAAAAAATTGCTGAAAGAAACCTAATTACAAATGAAATACTGTAAAGTATATGGGACATAAGAATAGAAAGACTTTTCACATAAATTACCAAAATATGAACTGAAGGGCTCTAGGCATGCACAACCAGATATCTGGAATATTTCCTGTATATTTAATATATATCTATATCTCTTTAGTGCATTTTAAGGGATTAATCGGAGCAGAAATACAAATGTAACATATGTAGTTTAGAATTAAAAGTGTCTCCTTGGCATGCTGAATTCTATTTACATTCACGTGTAGAATATATCTTGCTTTCTTGTTTTATGTAAGCCTAATCCTTACAGGCAAGTTATTTGACTGAAAATATACAGTAGAATTTACCTCCTTTAATCCACAATTGAATGCTATGTTTCTACTCCTGTTTGCCAAAGTTCAACACTATTTTCTTTAGAGAGTCTCATGTTCTGCTGGGAACAGAACTGCTCAGAATGCTATGGCAGTAAATAAAGTTACCTAAAAGTTGACACTTGGTGATACTATTTTTATTGAAGAATGATAATTCTTATGAATTCAGGAAACTATTTTATTAGTCAGTGTAAACTCTACTCCAGGATACATTGCACATGGATTACATGTGGTGTCAAGGCAAAACCTCTCTCTCAATTATATCTGAAACATAAGAAGGAACAATGACAGTGTCAGGCTTCATTTTTTTTTACACAAAAGCTAGTGAATAGCCATGACTTCAGTGTTCCATTAGTGAATTCCTGGGAAGCCTTCCAAATTCACTGTCCTCCAGATGTATTGGCCTAAGACTTTTATTTCTAGTGAGTATGGAAGTTGAAATCCAAGAGACCAAAAGGATGAGAACAGCTGTCACACAACCAATTCTTTCCAGTCCTCTGTTAAAATTTTATGGGATTTTTTCTAGCTGGTCAAATATGACTGTCAGTTGAAGCTCTTGCACTTATAATATTTGTGTTGTAATGGATTTTAAGAGCTAAAAGGTATCATTCATGCATATTTGTGAATGGTATCATTCATGCATATTTGTGAATGTTCTATTCCACAATGTCTGCGGGCTGTACAGATCTGAATGGAAACAAATTGGCTCTGACTCTAGCAAAACTGAGTGGTTGTGGGTATTTGAATCCTGTGGCATCAATCTATCTGTTAAACTACTCAATCTATCTGTTAAACTACTGAAGTTTGCAGATGATACAACAGTGATTGGTCTCATTCGAGGCAACAGCGAATCCGCAAACAGATGAGAGGTTGAACAACTAGTCTCATGGTATGACCGGAACAACCTGGAATTGACCACACTCAAAACTGTAGAGATGGTGGTAGACTTTAGGAGAAATCCTCCCACACTACCTCCTTTTACAATACTAGACAACACAGTATCAACATTAGAGACCTTCAAATTTCTAGGTTCTATCGTATCTTAAAACCTAACTTCAAAAACTTCATCAAAAAAGCACAACAAATAATGTCCTTTCTGCACCAACTCAGAAAGCTCAAACTGCCCAAGGAGCTGCTGATACAGTTCTACAGATGAATTATTGAATATGTCACCTGCATCTCAATATCTGTCTGGTTTGGTTCTGCAACCCAACAAGACAGACACAGACTTCAGAGGACAATTAGGACTGAAGAAAAAACAATTACGACCAACCTGCCTTCCATTGAGAACCTGTATACTGCACAAGTCAAAAACAGGGCTGTGAAAATCTTTATACACCTCTCACATCCTGGACATAAACTGTTTCACCCTCTACCCTCAAAATGACTCTATAGAGCTCTGCACACGAGAACAACAAGACACAAGAACTTTTTTCCCCAAATTCCATCTCTCTGCTAAACAAATAATTCCCTCAACACTGTCAAACTATTTACTAAGTCTGCTTTACTATTACTATCAATCCTCTCATCATTCCTATCACCCATTCCCTCCCACTTGTGACTGTATGACTGTAACTTTGTTTCTTGTATCCTTCGGATTTACAGGTAAAACTCAAAAAATTAGAATATCATGCAAAAGTTCATTTATTTCAGTAATGCAACTTAAAAGGTTAAATGAATATATGAGATAGACTCATTATATGCAAAGCTAGATAGTTCAAGCTATGATTTGTCATAATTGAAATGATTATGGCTTACAGCTCATGAAAACCCCAAATCTACAAACTCAGAAAATTAGAATATTGTGAAAAGGTTTAATATTCTAGGCTCAAAGTGTCCCACTCTAATCAGCTAATTAAGCCATAACACCTGCAAAGGGTTCCTGAGCCTTTAAAAGGTCTCCTCAGTCTGGTTCAGTAGGAATCAGAATCATGGAAAAGATTGCTAACCTGGCAGTTGTGCAGAAAATCATCATTGACACCCTCCATAAGGAGGGAAAGCCTCAAAAGTTAATTGCAAAAGAAGTTGGATGTTCCGAAAGTGCTTGTATGAAAGCACATTAATAGAAAGTTATGTGGAAGGGAAAAGTGTGGACTAAAAAGGTGCACAGGCAGCAGGGATTATCACAGCCTGGATTGTCAGGAAAAGGCCATTCAAAAGTGTTGGGGACTTTCATAAGGAGTGGACTGAGGCTGGAGCCAGTGCATCAAGAGCCACCAGACGGAACCTGGACATGGGTTTCAAATGTCATATTCCTCTTGTCAAGCCGCTCCTGAACAACAAACAACATCAGAAGCATCTTACCTGGGCTAATGAAAAACAGAACTGGTCTATTGCTCAGTAGTCCAAAGTCCTCTTTTCTGATGAGAGCAATTTTTGCATCTCATTTGGAAACCAAGGACCAGAGTCTGGAGGAAGAATGGAGAAGCACACATTGCAAGATGCTTGAAGTGGAGCGTGAAGTTTCTATAGTCTGTGTTGATTTGGGGAGCCATGTCATCTGCTGGTGTTTGTCCACTGTGCTTCATTAAGTCCAGGATCAATGCAGCCATCTACCAGGAGATTTTGGAGCACTTCATGCTTCCTTCCGCAGACAAGCTTTATGGGGATGCTGACTTCATTTTCCAGCAGGATTGCCCACACTGCCAAAAACACCAAAACCTGGTTCAATGACTGTGGGATTACTATGCTTGATTGGCCAGCAAAATCACCTGACCTGAACCCCATAGAGAATCTATGGGACGCTGCCAAGAGAAAGATGAGAGACATGAGACCGAACAATGCAGAAGAGCTGAAGCTGCTATTAAAGCATTCTGGTCTTCCATAACACCTCAGCAGTGCCACAGGCTGATAGCTTCCATGCCACGCCACATTGAGGCAATAATTACTGCAAAAGGGGCCCAAACCAAATACTGAGTGCATATGCATGCTTATACTTTTCAGAGTTCCAATATTGTCCTATGTACAATCCTTGTTTTATTGATTGCATGTAATATTCTAATTTTCTGAGATTGTGGAGTTGGGGTTTTCATGAGCTGTAAGCCATAATCATTTCAATTATGACAAATCACAGCTTGAACTGTCTTGCTTTGCATGTAATGGGTCTATGTCATATATTAGTTTCACCTTTTAAGTTGCATTACTGAAATAAATGAACTTTTGTACAATATTCTAATTTTTTGAGTTTCACCTGGATATTAACTTTTTCCTAGTATGATTTGATTGTTTATTTGTACCCTATGACTATCATTAACTCTTGATGAATGTATGTTTTATTTTTATATTCACTGAGAACATATGCACCAAAACAAATTCCTTGTGTGTCTAATCACACTTGGCCAATAAAGAATTCATTCATTCATTCATCAAGTTTATTTTTTCATCTCCAGCTCTGGATTGTGAGGCACCACAATCTTAAAGACCCTCCTAAACTCACCTGCTTCAACAGCAGGTGGCAACAGTTACTAGGAGAGTCTTTGCACACCTCTGGGAGATATACTGGAGCACTCATTCCTGGAGTAGAAGGTGATGTTCACCATTATCCATGCTGTTGTAACCTGTCAGTGCATTATACATGGGGGTGGCCTTGAAGAGCATTCAGAAATTTCAACTGGTACAAAATGTGGCTGCACGTTACTAAAGGGTGCTAGATGCAAGATATGTGTAACAACACTATTACATGAGCTGCACAGATTGCCAGTATATTTCTGGATAAAATTCAAAGTGCTAGTTGTTATCTAAATGGCTTGGGACTGGGTTACTTGAGGGATTGTCTTTTACCAAGAATCTCTACTCCTCCAATTTGATCCAGGAGATTGGGCAAAGTACAGAATCCATCAACCAATGAATGCTGACTAGCAGGAATTATCTTCTATAATCTCTATTTTGTGGAATATTTGAAGATAAGTGAGGCCCCAACCCTACTGGCCTTTTACAAGTCTTTAAAAATGTGGCTTTGTATCCAGATGTGAGGCTCAAAATGTGTTAAGGCCCCCATTGCTTGGCTTTACTATTATTGGTTAACTGTCTTGCTGTATGTATTTTTTATGTTTTTACTGTTATTATTTTCAATGACTTTCACTATTTTATAGTTTTAGAATTGTAAGCTACCCAGAGTCATTCATCTGTAGAAATTGAATGAATGAATGATGGATGACTGAATAAATGAATTAATTAATTAATTAATTAATGGTAAAATGTAAATGAGCCCCATAGATCCACTGAAAAACAGCCTATTAACACTTGCATTTTTTAAATTTAAAATAAATCTGTAGAAAAACCAAAGGTATGCATATGACTGGATAAGAATGCCTAACCCTAATCCTAACCCTAACCCTAATCTTATTTTTTGCAACAGCTCAAACTCAATATATGGCTTACAAATACAAGAACCCTTTTCAAACAGTGACCACAGTATGATTGACTTTTGTCTCACTTTATGCCCTCACAAAGAGGATCATAATGATGGATCCTCAAAATACAACTATGTATTTTGTATAATACAAAATGCAACTACAAAAAAAGCCAACTATGATCTCATAGATGCTGACCTATCATCTCTTGATTGGCACATTCTGTTCTCTAGATGTATTACTACAGAAGACCATTATAATGCATTCTTGCTTGAACTTGAAAGAGTTATTAAACTATATGTACCATTAGTAAACTCCCCCTCCCCAAAAAACAAATTACCCATTACAATAAGGAAACTTCAATTAAAAAAAAGATCGTTATGGTGTAAAAACAAAACTATGTAGCAGACTTTAAAAACCAATACAACACTCTATGCCGACAGATAAAGGCAGAATGCACAAATTACCACTGCAAGCAAAAGGAAAACCTCATATATACAACATCCACTCACGCCTTCTACAATTTTGTTAACACCAAACTTAAAAACTCAAGAACCATCCCACCCCTATAAGGACCAAATGGGAAAGACTGCAATGATGAAGCTGTTATGGCCTATCTCTTCAACACATTCTTCAGTTCAGTCTTTGTAAACAGCAATGGCTGATGCCTCACATTTCCTAGTTGTACCACAACTAACTCTAATGACCTACTACATATTGACTTTACAGAAGATAATGTAGAAAAGGCACTATGTAACCTAAAACCATCCCTATCTATTGGCCCTTATGGATTATGTGCATACTTCTTAAAAAAGCTCTCCTCTGCCATAGCGGAGCCCCTAAGCGTTATATATGAGATATCATTCAGAAACAGCTCCTTACCAAACCTATGGTCCTTAACTATGGTCATCCCTATTTTCAAAAAAGGTGACCCAAGCCTGGTTGAAAACTACAGACTAATCTCACTGTGTTGTGTCACGTGCAAAGTCATGGAATCAATCATTAACCAATTCATCACTCTCTACTTAGAGTCAAACAACCTAGTCTCCAAAAAACAATTTGATTTCAGGAAAAAATTGTCCTGCAATATTCAACTCCTACACTACAAAAACATATGGACTGCTCTACTTGACCAGGGTAGTGCTAAAGACACAATTTATATAGACTTCTGCAAAGCCTTTAATTCAGTGGTACATGACAAACTATTGTTAAAACTAAACTCATACAGCATTTCTGGATCCCTTCATAAGTGGATCACTGCATTCCTGTCAAACAGGAAACAAGTAGTAAAAATAAGATGTGCTACATCAAATCCAGCTCCAGTTAACAGCAGTGTCCCCCAAAGCAGTATTCTAGGACCCACACCCTTTATACTCTGTATAAAGGACCTTTGCAATCACCTTATAAGCAACTGTGTCCTCTTTGTGGATGACATAAAGCTATTCAACATCACCGACAATGTTACTATCCTTCAAAGCAACCTTGATTATGTGACTGAATTGTCAAACATCTGGCAACTCCAAATCTTGACCAACAAATGTTCTGTCCTACACACTGGTAAAAAAAAATCAGTACACCAAATACAAACTAGGCAGATATGACCTCGTGAATGAAACTCACTCTGTCAAGGACCTTGGAGTTCTTATATCAAATGACCTAAGCACCAGAGATCATTGTAACAGCATTGCCAGAAACGCATTAAGAGTTGTAAATCTTATCTTATGAAGCTTCTCCTCCAAAAATATCTAATTGCTAATGAGAGCATACAAAAGTTTTGCCAGACCATTACTCGATTACAGCTCATCAGTCTGGAATCTGCACTGCATATCGGACATTAATACAATCGAGCAAGTCCAGAATTATTTCATGAGTAGAGTACTACACTCCTATGCCCACAACAGAATACCCTATGTCACCAGGCTTGAGATTTTGGGCTTGGACAACCTTGAACTACACCACCTATGGTTAGATTTAAGTGTAGCACACAAAATTATCTGCTACAATGTCCTACGAGTCAATGACGACTTCAGCTTCAATCACAATACAAGAGTCCACAACAGATACAAACTCAGTGTAAATTGCTTCAAACTCGATTGCAGAAAGTATGATTTCAGTCAATGCCTGACTCTGCTGTTACATTCTCTAACCCTGACTTCTTTCACCTCAAACTAACCACTATTGACCTCACCCCATTCTTAAGAGATCTGTGAGGGGAATGTATAAGTGCACCATCATGCATCCTGTCCCTGTCCTATTGTCCCCATTTATTTGTACCTATTTCCTGTATTCTTATTCATGTTTATACTTAGACCTATTTTCTTATTAGCAATTGACAAATCAAATAAATAAAAATAAAATAAATAAAATTCATTGGCTTCAGGAAGCATCACTTGATAAGTTGAGTATTAGGTAGCAAGAGGAGTCTAACCAGTGGTGGGATTCAAAATTTTTTACTACCGGTTCTGTGGGCATGGCTTGGTGGGCATGGCAGGGGAAGGATACTAAAAAAATCTCTGTTCCCCCCCCACTCCTGGGGGAAGGTTACTGAAAAATCCTATTCCCTACCTACCCCACTAAACTGTTTTCCAGCTCCATTCTCTTATGCAAGGCAACAAAAGAAGACCTAATCAATCAGCTGGGACTCAGGAGGCAGAGAATAGATGGGGGTGGGACCAATCAGAAGTGGTATTTGCCGGTTCTCCGAACTACTCAAAATTTCTGCTACTGGTTCTCCAAAACTCATCAGAACCTGCTGAATACCACCTCTGAGTTAAATCCCCAAAAATGTATTTTAGCTTTAGTTGAGTATGTTTCAGAATAGAGAAAGGAGTTCGGAGTACTATGGGGTACATGTAATATAGTTCTAAAGGACTTATTTTAAAAAAATTCCATGTGGTAAGAGGGGAATATTTCCCATAAATCTACTAAAAGACTCATTTGATTTTTAAAGCCCCTGTCACACTGCACCAATGGATGGAAAGAGGATGTAAAACGGAGGAAAACACTTGTCATCCGTTGGTAAACGCGATGTATCCATACTGTACTCACTGCCTCCATTTTGCTTCCTCTCTATCCGTCCAGCATCTGTTTATTGACATTTCATCCGCTCAGAAAGTTTTGAACTGCTCAAAACTTTTGAGTGGAAAATGTATCCAATGCGTCCGTTCTGCATCCACTAGGCATCCATTCTGCACCCGTTACGCATCCGCTATATCCACTAGGCATCCGTTCCGCATCCACGCAACTCGCATCCACTCGGACACAGGGAGGAAGTGGAACAGATGCAGAACGGATGCAGAACGAATGCCTAGCGGATGCAGCACGGAAACAAAGCATTTAAAACAGAAAAAATGTTCGCAGAGGGAACCAATCTCGGATATTAAGGATGTCTAGAGGATGCCTAGAGGATGCAAAGGGACACCTAGGGGAAACCGATACTGCCTATAAAAAGGGGGAGCAACTCATCTGGATCTCACTTTCAGACCAGCATCCCAGCTGTGCAGACCTCTGCAGGCTTCATCTGACTCTTGCTCTTCCACAGCATCCAGTCATGTCCACTGTGGATCGTAACAAAGTCCTTTTGGCAGGGACCATCCTTCTGCAACAGTGCGAAGCCATCTACAGGCTCTATGAACTCTACTATGGGAAGAAAAAGAGGTGGCCAAGAAGTGTCTGGGTCCGAAGATGGATCGGGAGAAGAGCAGAGTACGGACTGTACAACAAGCTGATGGTGGAGCTCAGGAACGAAGACACTCGTGCATTCCAGAACTTCATGAGGATGTCTCCAGCCATGTTTGACGAAGTTGTGCAGTGGGTTAACCAGGTTAACCAAGGCAAACACCAACTTCCGGCCCAGCCTGGAACCTGGGGTTAAGGTGGCACTCAGTCTGCGCCACCTGGCCTCAGGGACCACCTACAGGAGCATGCAGTATGGCTGGAGGGTGCCACCCAACACCACCAGCATTGTGGTCAGAGAAGTGGTGCAGGCCATCATCGAAGAATACCTGGAGGATCTCCTCCAGTGCCCCTCCACTGAAGAAGGATGGAAGAAAGTTGCAGAGCAGTGGTATCAGAGGTGGAACTTCCCACACACCGTTGGAGGCATAGATGGCAAGCATGTGGCCTGCAAAGCGCCAGCCAAGTCGGGGTCCACTTATTTCAACTACAAGGGCTTCTTCAGCATCGTCCTCTTCACCATGGTCGATGCTGACTACAAGTTCATGTACATCGATGCTTCAGGCAATGGCTCATGTTCAGATACCCAGGTATACAATGCCAGTGACCTCAAGGAGGGGCTGAAACACAACCTCATCATGGACTTCCCAGATGCAGACCCCATGCCCAACGACATTCAAGATGTGCCCTACTTCATCGTGGGGGATGACGCCTTCTCCCTCAGAACCTACCTCATGAAGCCCTACACTTCCAGATGCCTCACCTGTGAAGAGAGGATCTTCAACTACAGGCTGTCCAGGGCAAGGCGGGTGGTGGAGAACATCTTTGGCATCCTGGCCAACAGGTTCCAGGTACTTCTCACCACTATGAAGCATCACCCACAGACCGTGAGGAGGATCATGGAAGCTTGCTGCATCCTGCACAATCTCATGCACACCCGCTACCCAGTCTTGCAGAACAGGCTTGTGGACCTCCAACAAGGCAATGGGGACATGGAGCCTGGGGAATGGAGGCAAGGGGAAAACCTGATAGACACTGAGGATGTGCAAGGCCCCAACAGAGCCTCACATGAAGGGAAGAAGCAGCGCAACCTCCTGAAACACTGGTGCAACTCCCCAGCTGGAGCGGTGGAGTGGCAAGAAGGATGATAGATGATTAATGGATGCTTCCTTCAGCCTGTCTCATCACATGGATGAGATTGGGCCATGTATGTTGAATGGCCCTACAATGATCAGGGCATTTAATAAAGAGTTGTGTTTATGTTAACATGTGTGGATGATTATTACATTATTATTGATAATAAAGGGCCATAGGTGTGGCACCTGGGAGAGTGGACCATACAGTCCCACTATGCTTGCACTGGAGGTTTATCTATCCCACAGCTATTACCCATCCCAAAGGTATCCCTGCCCCTCCCATAGGTATCCCTGCCCATCCCACAGCTATTACCCATCCCACAGGTATCCCTGCACATCCCACTGTTATCTTAACCCATCCCACAAGCATGCAAAGGCTTAAACCAATTCTAAAAGTTTCCACCAAGACTTTATTAAAAAAAAGAAATGAAGCAAGTGTGTGAATCAAAGATAAACTTTATTGAACAACAAGCTGTAAAAGAAAAATGACCCAAGTCAAGTGTCCAAATAAAGTCCACACGTAGCCAGCCAGCCAGTCTCTGGCCCTCCTCTTGGTCACTCGGAGGTGTGCCCAGTGTCAGGGGTGAAGGGTCCAGGTGCTGTGGAGGTCACTGGTGCTGGAGGCTGGTCTGAAGCCCCACTGGGGTGCCTGGCCCTGAGAGGACAACAGGTGACGGTGTGTTGAGAAAGCTCTCAGACAGCTGGCTCAGCCCCGTGATATTGAAAGCTCCTTCCTTCCTCCATGCCATGGGGTGTCAGCCCCAGTATTGAGGACAGATGTACTGAGGCCGGGCTTGGCTGTGGGGTGGAAGAAGGAGCAGTGTAGTGGGGCTGTCTGGTCTGCAGCTGGGTGAGGACTGGCATTGTTGGCATCAGTGGCATGGGTGGCATCGGTGGCATCGGTGGAACCGGTGGCAATGGTGTCATCCGATGACTCTGTGCCTGGACTGGGAAGGGCTGCTGCCTGTGCTGCTGGGCCTCCTGGTAGCCGTAGCCCTGGTAGGTGAGGGCCTGTGGGAAGCCTTGGAATGGGAGGAACATCACCTGGGGTGGAGGAGCAGACCTGGACCTGGTGGGAGCAGGTTCCTCTGGATTTGGAGGTTTGTGGAGTAGCTCGGTGATCCAGTCCTTCACCACCTGGTACTGGGGTTCCGCCATGTCCGTGAGGGTCTGGTTGACATAGGTGAGGAAGGGCTTGCGGTTGGAGGATGAGGAGTCGGTGTGGACCAGCTGAGAGAGGAGATCTATGCTGGTCCAGATGGTGTCCCTGATCTCCAGCAGGACAGTGTGGCTCTGCCCCTCCTGCTGTCTGGCTCTCTGCCTTTCTGTGGAGGTGGAGCTGTGGGTGGATGCAGGTAGGGCTGTGGTTCACGCGCTGTCTCCTTTCTCCCACCGCACCAGGGAATCCTCCACACGCTCCACCACGGTTACCACACCTGTCCGCGGGTTCTCCACCATGGCACACTCCACAGAAACCTGCCTGGAGACAGGGACTGACTCTTGGCCGGAAGAGGACTGGCTCTCAGCAGGCTGCCAGAGAGAGAGGGTAGTGAGTGGGGCTGCTGGTGCTCCTCGGTGGCGGATCTCACCCTCCAGGAAGCTGCACCTGGCCATGACGTAGGTCTCTCTGTCCGTCAGCTTGACCGTGGCCTGGCCAGATTTCTTGAGGTGCAGCTTCCCGTACCAGGTGTGCATGTGCTTCCACCAGCCGAGGAGCACTTCCGAAGTGTAGCCCTTACTCTCCGCTTTCTCTCTCCAAGCAGCATGCTTTCTCTTGGTGTCCCTGTACAGCCGGTGTCCCTTCCGCCACAGATAGTCATTCTCTCTCAGCCACTCCAGCACCTCATCCTCATGTTCCTCCTCAATGGAGTATTGCCTCCTCTCCCGTTGTCGCATACGCCTCTTTCTCCTTTTGGCAGGACCAGATGGACCCTCATCAGAGGGGCTCCAAGGTAGTTGGGGCTTCTCCTCCACACCACCAGCAGCAGCAGCACCAGCAGGATCATCATCATCATCATCATCATCATCATCATCATCATCATCATCACCAGCAGGATCATAATCATCATCATCAGCAGCAGCAGAGCAGCAGGAGCAGGATCATCATCATCATCATCAGCAGCAGCAGCAGCAGCAGCACCAGCAGGATCAGCAGCACCAGCAGCACCAGCAGGACCAGAATCATCAGCAGCAGAGTAAGCACCAGCAGCACCAGCAAGACCAGGAGCACGAGCAGGACCAAGAGCATGAGCAGGTCCAGCAGGACGAGCAG
>BLBF01000005.1:36585092-36607201 GCA_015471245.1 Laticauda colubrina | reverse complement strand
TAGGTGTGGCACCTGGGAGGCTGGAACATACTGTCGCACTATGCTTGCACTGGAGGTTTATCTATCCCACTGCTATCCTAACCCATCCCACTGCTATCTTAACCCATCCCACAAGCATGCAAAGGCTTAAACCATTTCTAAAAGTTTCCAGCAAGACTTTATGAAAAAAAAGAAATGAAACAAGTGTGTGAATCATAAATAGACTTTATTAACAACAAGCTATAAGACAAAAATGAGTCTCTGGTACTCCTCTTGGTCGCTCAGTCCCAGGGGTGAAGGGTGCAGGTGCTGTGGAGGTGGCTGGTGCTGGAGTGCTTTTCATCAGCTCCTCCAGAAGCAGAAGCAGCAGAAGCGCCATCCCCCGAAGAGCGAGCCCGTGCTGAAGAAGCCCCAGCAGAACCAGAGTGAGGGCCAGGGGGTGGGATGGGAGGGCCAGGGGGCGGGATGTCCCTCTTGCCAGGGCTGGCAGCAGATGGCTGAGGCTTGCTGTGCTTCCGCATGGTTGTGGGGTTGCTGACTGGCAGGGAGGCTGGCAGGAACCAAGGCTGGCAGGAAGGCTGGCAGGGAGGCAGGCAGCAAGGCTGGCAGGAAGGCTGGCACCAAGGCAGGCACCAAGGCTGGCACCAAGGCAGGCACCAAGGCTGGCAGGGAGGCAGGCACCAAGGCTGACAGGCAGACATGAACCAAGTCTGGCAGGAAGGCAGGCAGCAAGGCTGGCAGGCAGACCGGCTGGCAGCAAGGCTTGCAGGCAGGCTGGCAGCAAGGCTGGCAGGGAGGCTGGCAGCAAGGCTGGCAGGGAGGCTGGCAGAAAGACTGGCAGAAAGGCTGGTAGCAAGGCTGGCAGGCAGACATCCAGGCAGGGCAGGCAAGGCAGTCGATGTGTCCGGCAGCTGGTCTTTCTTCTGAATGGCGACCTGCTTCCGAGCTGCTTCCGTTATATCCGCAGAGCTGACGCAATGCATCCTCCCCGCATGCACAATTAATGCCAGGCATCCATTAGGCTTCCGCTGTACATCCACTGTGCTTCCGCTTCATCTGTTCGGCGTCCACTCTGCATCCGCTCTTTCCGTTCCGTGTCCGCTTTGCTTTGGCCCCCCAGAAGCCCTGCGGATGTGCCATCCACTCCCATCTGTTCCCATCCGCTTCCATCCGCTGGGCTTCCGTTCCGCATCCACTTTGCATCCGCTTTGCATCCACCCTGCGTCTTCCCTGCGTCCGTGTTATCCGCTCCGGTTATGCAAATTTTAGCCCCTTTTGAGAGCGGATAACAACGGATGGAACATTTTGCTCATCCACTGTGTACTTTTTGCATCCGTTGGCCAGTGGGCTTTACGTATATCTATATATCACTCCTATGAATTTATCCTATTCTCTTTTGCCTTCCAGTGTAAAGTCTATCTTTGGTCTAACCATTTATACCAGCAGTTCCAGCTATTGTAGTATATTGAGGTGTCTTTATTTTTTAATGCCGGGGTTAATTTGTCCATTTCTGCACAGCTTGAAATTTTTTGAGTGATCATCCTCTGATACAATATGAAGCTGCTTCCAACATTGGGCAAAAGCAAATCTGGCCACTGTTAAAATGTGTATTGTTATATTTCACTTTTTTTGGTATTTGCTTATCAAAAATCCCTAACAGAAAGGACTCTGGTTTGTACTCAGTCTGTTCTTTTGTTATTTCTTCCAGCCAATTTCTAATTTTCTGCCAATATTTTTGGGCTTCTGTACAGGACCACCACATAAGAAAAAAAAGTTCCCTCTTTTTTTTTTGCATTTCCAGCATTTCGGACTCATATTGGGGCACATCTTTGCTAATATCGAAGGGAGAAGGTGCCATCTATAAAACATTTTATAGGCATTTTCTTTATATGCTACCGATTTTGTTATCTTATTATTTCTACCCCAGACCTTTTCCCATTCTATTAAAGTGATGCTACGTCCTACATTCCTACTCCAGGCTATCATATTCCCTTTAACAATTTATTTTTCTAATTCTACTTCTAATAAATAATTATAAAATTTTGTTATTTCTTTTTGCCTGATCCTAATAAAATTTTATCTAATTGCTGGAGTTGTTGTTGATTCCGAATTCTTTTTTATCCTGTTTATATCTACTTTGAATTTGAAGGTATGCCCACTGATCAATTTTTAATCCCCACTCTTGAAGTTCTTGCCGCAATTTGAGATTTCCTTGTGTATCCAGTAGATCCTTACATTTAATCATTTTAGTGATATCCAGATTGTTTAGGTGAATCATCGCCTCCACTGCTGAAATCCAAATTGGTACTTTTGAATAGTGTTTTTTCTGTATTTTTTTCCAATTAGTTAATTATAAGTCTCTTATTAGATGTCTATGGAAGTATTTCCAACTAACTTTCCCTACATCCCATAAAAAAGCATGCCACCCCTTCTGCAAATCATGGCCTTCTAAAAATAATATTCTCTTATTGGTTAAATTCACCCATTCCTTTAACCATACTAGAGAGGCAGCGATATAATACAACTCCCAATTTGGAAGTGCCAGCCCTCCCCTGCTCTCCATATCCTGCATTTCCTTTAAATTTATTCTATGTTTTTTTCCCATGCCAAATAAATTTAACAGTTATTTTATTGAGATCTTCAAAAAAAAAATTGTGTATTTTGATTGGGATCATCTGGAATAAATATAGAAATTTTGGAAGAATATTCATTTTAATGGCAGCGATCCTGCTAATAATGAAAGTTGTAACCTACCCCATGTTTCTAGATCCTTCTTTACCAGTTGCATCAATTTATCATAATTATTTTCCTTAAGCGTCTTGCAATGTGTTGTCAACCCTATTCCTAAGTATTTAACTTTCTTTATCACTCGTATTCCCATAACTTCTTCTAATTGTTTTTTCTGTTTTTCTGTTAGATTTTTAGTCATTAATTTTGTTTTCTTCCTATTAATTTTGAGTCCTGCTGCTGCTCCAAATTGTTCTAATTCATTCCTTAATTTTTTTCCCTTTTCTATTGGTTCCTCAATGAAAAAGATCATATCATCAGCAAACGCCTGCAACTTGTATTCTTCTTTCTTAACCTTTAATCCTTTCATATCTGGGTTCTGTCTAATTTGCATGTTTCTAATGATAGTATGAAGAGCAGGGGTGAGAGTGGGCAGCCTTGTCTAACTCCTTTTTCTATTTTTATTGGGTGGGTATATTTCCCATTTATTATAATATTATTAGCCTGTTGTGTGTCATAAATAGTTGTTATAATATTTTCAAATTTAGTGCCTAGATTCATATTATAATTTTTTTGAATTAAAAACTGCCAATTTAAATTGTCAAAGGCCTTCTCTGCATCTAAAAACATAAGTGCAATTTGTTTTTCAGGGTGGGCTTCATAAAATTCTAAGACATCTAATACTGTTCTTAAGTTGTTCCTTATCTGTCTAGTCGGGAGAAATCCATTTTGATCTTCATGTGTATACACATTTAACATTCTTTTTAGTCTACTTGCTATAATGGAGGTGAATATTTTGTAGTCAGTATTTAACAGTGAAATTGGCCTATAATTATTTATATATCAAATGTCTGATTCCTCCTTCGGGATCAGTGAAATCAATGTTCCCCTCCATGAGTCCGGCATCCTGGCTGCCAATAAAACATCATTAAAGACTTCCACCATAAGAGGTCCAATTTGTACTGCAATTGCCTTGTACTGCTCCCCTGGAACACCATCTGGCCCTGGGGCTTTATTGTTTTTCTGATTCTCTATTGCTGATTTCAAGTTCAAACCAAGTAATGTCTTTGTTTAATAGTTCTACCATTTCTTCCTCGATTGCTTTATCCTTCATTTCATCTAAACAGTTTCTTATTCTATCCTCATGAACTTCTTCCTTTTTATATAACTCTTCAAAGTATTTATGGGCAATTTCTTTTTTCTGTTCTATCTCCTGTTGTATATCCCCTTTTCGATCTATTAGCTGGTATATCAATCTCTTTTCTTTCCTTTTTTTTTTAGTTTATAAGATAGCCATCTTCCTGGCTTATTAGCATGCTCAAAATGGGTTTGTCTAGTTGTATTCAAATTTATAATCATTTTCTCTTGTTCAATTAAATTCAATTTATGTTTAGCTATTATTATCTGATTTTACACTTTTGAATCCTTTGGGGTATTCTGTAATTGGGTTTCTAATTCCTTAATTTGTTATAATTTATTTTGCTGGGCATATTTTTCCTTATTCCTCTTGGCGTTATAAGAGATTGTTATACCTCTTATTATTGCCTTCATTGTATCCCAAATATTTTGTTTCGTAGTTACTCCATTATCATTTTCCTTTAAAAAATAATCTAATTCCTCCTTGAGTTTATTAGTATATTCTTTTTCTCTTATTAATTGAGTATTTAACATCCATCTTTTCTTTGGTTTCTCCCTACCCTTCCATATTATCTGAATTGGATTATGATCTGCCCATTCATTAGGTAAAATTTCAATTCCTTTTATCTCATTTGCTATTTCCCCATTCATCCATGCCATATCAATTTGTGTCCATATTTGATGTGGATTTGAGTAGAATGTAAATTGTTTTTTCTTGGGATGTAATCTCCTCCATATATCAACCAAATTTAACTACTTCATCATTTCCCTACATATCTTAAGAAACTCTCTTTTCCCCTTTTTATTCTTCCCCTCATTCCTATGGTCTTTTTGATAGTCAGCAATAGAGTTGAAGTCTCCTATGAAACAAATATTTCTTTTTTCAAATCCTATTATTTATCGATAAAGATTCTTAAAAAACTCCTTCTGATCTTCATTTGGAGCATAGATTACCACTAAGAGAATTGAAATAGCATTAATCCAGATCTGCAAAACCAAAGTTCTTCCCTCAGAGTCTGACCATAGTAAATCTGCTTTCAAATCCTCTTTAACATATACTGCAATCCCTTTCTTTTTCCCCATGTCTGCTGTTGCGATAAATAGGTTCCCTAATTTTGGGCACTCTAGGTACTTTTCATCTACTTTCCTTATATGAGTTTCTTGTAGGCATATTATATCAGCCTTTTGTTTGGTTAGTTTAGCTAATATTCTTTTCCTTTTTATCGTTGAATTTAAACATTTATATTAACTGATAGTAATTTCTTTTCTTCTTCAATTTAATTAATTCTGTTTCGCTCTTTGTCTTGTAATGGCTCCAGTCTCTCCTTGTGCTTGAAGATGTATAGCTTCTTCTCTCTCCTGATGTAAATGAGTGTTCCCTTGATTTCCTAAAGTTCCATCTTTATTTCTGTGATAACCTTGATCTTCATGAGACTTTGTTTCCAGTTCCTCCTTCCTGCTCTGGTCTTCCGAGCCTACCAGCTGCTCATAGAATTCCTGAGCATTTTCCATGGAATCTATTTTAATTTTCCTTTCTTTCCAAGAAACTCTGGGATTAACCATTTAAATGCAATTATTTTCTGGTTTAAATAAACTGCTAAGAATTTGTAATCTCACCTTTGTTCTCTTACTCTACTTGGTATTTGCTTAAGAAGATGAACTTCTTTACCTTTGTATGTAATTGTTCGATCTCTAGACATCCTAAATATGATATCTCGGACATTCCTCGTAAATCATATATGGACTTCTCTTGGGCATTTGTGGCATCTCGCATAGTTAGTGCTGACCCTATAAACTTCATCAAATTCCATTAGGATGTCATCTTGATACTTTTCCAATAATCTAGCCAATATTTCCGCCATTAATTGCTCCAAGTCTTCTTCCTTAGATTCCTCTACATTTTGGAATCTCAATTATGTAGCCACCTTGTCCATCTCTAAGTATACCAGTGAATTCTCCATTTCTTTACTCACATTCTTTAATTCTTCATCTATCCTTTCTAGTTTCCTTTCAGTTCATTCAGTCCTTTTCTCTACCTCTTTTATTGTTGCTTCATTTTTCTCCAAGGCCTGCTGTAATATTCCAATTTTGTCCTCTATTTTAGAGATGTCTGCTTTCATTTCTGCTTTTAATTTCCCCATCTCCTCTTTTATTTCATTGATATCTGCTCTTGTCTCATTATGGTTTTTCATCATTGTTTCTTGCAGCTTCGTCATCGATTCCTGTAAGGTCATCAAAATTGATTGAATGTTGGCATTTGAGACATTGGCTTGTTTCTCCACTGGTAGTGTTTCTTCTATGGTTTTTTGTGCCATGGGCAAAGCTGTTGCCAACGTGGTTGTTAATGTTGGGGTGGCCTTTCTTCCAGTTTTCAAAGCAGTTGTGGTTGTGGAAGTCATTTCTTTCAAGATTTGTTTCTGTTGTTGAACTATGTTAATTATATTGTCCCAGATTAACATTCAGTGTTATAAACCCTATATTAAGATTGACCAATATCTAATTGCTTAATCTGTCTATCTGCTGGATAGCTGTGTTCTTAACTGGTTACTGGAGTATATATATTATTTTAGATCCAAATTCTCAATCACATATATAATTTTGTAGGGTTTATGCTTGATCTCTATACAACACTTCATATAATAAATATATATATAATAAATATTATATCAAATCCAACTATATTTAAATATTATAAATATATATGTGTACTTTGCTAACCTTATCTTAAATATTAAATATTCTTAAACACAGACAATATTACTTTTGTCCCAAGTAGATTAATTATGGTCACACAATAAATTTTAATGTTGAAATATATAACCCTTTACTTCTTAATTAAATAATTCTTAATGTTCTTACTATTTTCCCTATATATCTAGTCAAAGTATAACTATCACTATTATTGAGTTAATTAAATCAATTAATTCAATTATTTAACAATCTAATATAACAATACATCATCAAAAAGTAGGTGAAAAAGAAGAAAAAATTAAGCAAATATATACAGAAAAAAAGGGAATTGGAAAAGAGAAAGGAAGGATTTTAAAGTAAGTTTTAAGTTTTCTGTCTCTAAATTTAAGAGCTTTCACTCCAAACGCACTGGAAGTGGGGAGGTAAAAAAGTGCTGAATAATGCTACAATTAAACGGTATCTTCCAAAGCTTCCAATTTTGCTTTTTATCTTAACGTTCCTAAGATCAATTTGTCTTTGATCTTGAATGTGTCTTATATACAGATAAATACCTCCAATATTCATCAGTCCAGTTAAAATTGTAAATATTGGTCCAGTCTCTATTCTTTCACTAGTACATTCAAAGTGACAATAAAGTTAGTCTAAGTCTAAGTTCATTAGGAAGAAGTGTTTCTGTCCAACAGGGCAGGATTTAAAAACCCTGAAGGTGATGAGAAAGAATCTCAACACAAGAAACAATGGATGGAATCTAATCAAGGAGAGAAGCAACCTGGAATTAAGGAGAAACTTTCTAACAGTGAGGATAATTAACCAGTGGAACAGCTTCCCTTCAGAAGTTGTAGATCCTGTATCACTGGAGGTTTTTAAGAAAAGACTGGATAGCCCACATGTTTAAAATGGTATAGGATCTCCAGGGGGTTGGACTAGAAGACCTCCAACATCCCTTCCAGATCTATTCTGATTGATATTGATTGATTACAAAAATGTCGTGCCATTGGTCATTCTCACACATGTGCCTCAGCTATTCTGTTTTTAGTAAAAAATAAATATAGATAATATACCTATGAAGGAATTAGTAGGCTAGATTTGTAGGAGGAAGGGGGTGCATTTCAGAGGAATAAGAGGCAACTCAGATCAGATATTTTGTATGAAAGAAAGAGGGTAAAGACAGGTCCTCCATCGTAATTCTCAGAATATCCACTTTATGTGGATAGTACAGTACTTCAGTTTGGCAAGATTCCATCTATGGTGTGGAATAATTAAAAAAAATCTGCTTGGAAGAATTATTCTATCAATATTCCAGCAGCTATGAAAATTTTGAGCTAAAGTTCATGTGTCCTAATAGCTTCAAGATTTGTTCTTTTTGTCTTTTCATTAAATTGGAAATAGTTCAACCAAAAAGTTCTGCAGGTAATGTTTTCAATACCTCATGTATCCTTGTAAAACACAGTATCACCAGTTGAGACCTTCAAATTTCTAGGTTCCATCATATCACAAGACCTAAAATGGACACTTAACAAAAAAAAAATGTCATCAAAATAGCAGAACAAAGAATGTTCTTTCTGTGCCAACTCAAAAAGCTCAGACTGCCCAAGGAGCTGCTTGATACAGTTCTACAGAGGAATTATTGTGTATGCCATCTGCACCTCTATAATTGTCTGGTTTGGGTCTGCAACCCAACAAGACAGACACAAAGTTCAGAGGATAATTAGGACTGCAGAAAAAACAATTACTGCCAAACTGCCTTCCATTGAGAACCTCTATACTGCATGAGTCAAAAAGAGGGCTGTGAAAATATTTACAGACCTCTCACATCCTGGACATAAACTGTTTCAATTCCTACCCTTAAAATGATGCTATAGCACTGCACACCAGAATAACTAGACACAAGAACAGTTTTTCGCAAACGCCATGATTCTGCTAAACAAATAATTCCCTCAACGCTGTCAAATTATTTACTAAGTCTACATTACTATTACTATTAATCGTCTCATCCTTCCTTTCATCCATCTCCTCCCACTTATGACTGTATGACTGTAACCTTGTTGCTTGTATCCTAACAATTTTTATTGACTGTTTCCTAGTATAATTTGATTGCTTATTGTGCCCTATGATTATTATTAAGTGTTGTACCTTATGATTCTTGACTCTTGATGAATGTATCCTTTTTTTTATGTACACTGAGACAAATTTTATGCACCAAGACAAATTCCTTGTGGCTCCAATCACACTTGGACAATAAATAATTCTATTTTATTCCTATTCCTATTCCTATTCCTATTCCTATTCCTATTCTATTCTATTCTATTCTATTCTATTCTATTCTATTCTATTCTATTCTATTCTATTCTATTCTATTCTAAAAAAATATGATTGGATTTAGTTCTGATCAACTTGGCTCTTCCTAATCACAAATCATAGGTTTCTTTCCTCGTGCTATAATAGTACAATTTTAAATTTTAAAATATCTTATTTTGATTTTTCACTTAAAGCCTTATAATCTCTGGCACTGAAAAAGCTTCACAAAGCATGAGAAGAAGAATGTTGACTCTGATTATGAATGGGATTTGCTTAAATTAATAAGGAGCAATTATTCTCTTGGATTTTTCACTGTTTTTTTTTTCAAATAGCCTTATCTATTTGTCCACTCTCAAACAATGAAGAACATTTATATAACCCTGCTCAATGTTTTACCATCATCAGTCTTGAAAAACAGATCAAAAATTCCTATGGGGAACCAGAGTTATGTCTCAGGAGAAATTGAGTTGTTGTTTTTTTTTAAATAAAGTTTTATTTGGGTTTTCACACATACAAAATACAAGTAAAACATATTTTTTGAAAATAGCATGGTCCCGGGTTGAACTTCTTTATACAGACACAAAACTCAATTTCATGCTCCTTTTTGTATTCTATTCCATATCTTGTATAATTTTACATTTTCTATACAATTTTCTCCCTCTTTTAATTTTCTCAATTTTATTTTGATTATCTCATTTCAATTCAAACCATTATATTTATACTTTTGTCTGTTCTGTTTCAATTTCATATTATCTTTTCTCATTAAACAAATTTTCTCCTGTAGTTACTAATTGGAGTATGACACCTTTATATCTTTTAATTACATCCATTCAACTCTTATTTAAACTTCAATATATATCTTAAGTTTATGACCTTCAATATAATACATAATACATAACTTCCAATCGAATTCTGCTTGGTACATTCTTATAATACACACTCTATTCTTTTAAAAAAAAGAAAGATTGTAAATATATGTAATTAAAAACCCTCGTTCCATTCCAGTTCAGTTCTATCATTATTAATCATTAAAATCTTAACATCTTTAACACTTCTTTTCAATTAGATATCATACTTCCTTAAAAACACATATAATCTCCATAATTAATTTTCCCTCATTTCTCTTCACATTTGTTTTATAAATCATTAAATATACCTTTTTTACAGTGATTTATTGACAAGCATTCCACTGAATTACAATAGCTATTTTATCAGACATTTTAGTCATACATTGTTTCATATTTTGTAAAATTATTTCTGCTTCTAATATAACTATACTATCTTATGTACCTTTGCAGAATCCCTTTTTCCATTAAGTTTTCGCCCATTATCTCTAAATAGGACCTGTTTCTCTATATTTTGCTTCTGTCCTTTATAACTTCTTTTCCTTTCTTTCTTCCCTCTCATCTTCTCCCTCCCCTTCTAACCCCCTTGTCTCTCTAGTTCTAATTCTCTGTTCTGCATTTCCCTCTTCTGTTGCTTTCTGATTTTATACTTATTTTTCACTCTATTTTTTTTTGGGGGGGGGAGTTGTTTTTCCCAATCTTAAACTTTCCATTCTCTTTCCCCCCTTTCCTTTTTTCCCCCCATCTAAGATTACTTGTTCATTAAAGATGGCTTCTTTTTTGTCGCAATCTTCTTGTTCTGCAGGCATTTCTTGTTGTTTCTCATAATTCCAAATCTCCATTTCTAAAAACTGAAATACGAAGCCAAAAGAACCTCTCCCTTCTTGTGCATCTTCTTTGTACTTTTTCAGATCCATTTTCAGTTCTTCTAAAAGTGGAGCCATTTTAAACAGTTTTAAACAACCACCCAATTGATTTTAGTCATTCTAAACAATAACCAAGAATCCAGAAATCATCAAGTAATCCAGCTAGTCCTGATTTATATCTTCTTATTTCCTTTTCAATTTTCTCTTCCTGAGGTTTTTGTTGTAATATTTCAGTTAGAATGTATCTTTTGGAAGTCTTGTTGAGATTTTGCTGTAAGTTCTTTTTTAATTCCAGGCAGACTCCTCCCTTCCAGATCTTACCCTTTTATTCTTTTTCTCTCCTTTCCTGTTTTCAAAATCTTTTAATTATCCAGAAATCTTTATTATCCCTTTGATAATAAAGGGATTTTTTTTTATTTTCAGCATTAAATGCCTATTGATGTCAAAGTGGATTTTTTTTGAATTACTTGCATAAGTCTCTTAGTTGTCAGTATAGGAAAAGGAGAAAACCAAATCTTTCTCCTTTTCTCTCTCTTTTGCAGCTTAAAAATCTTGTTAGGGAACAATGTTATTGTTTTTTAACAGTTTCAATTCCAGGATACCTTATTTGTTGCTTTTGCTGTTTGACCCGGTCAACAAAACTTTCTCTTCTTATCTTCCTCCTGCACATTCTTTTCCAGTCGAGTTCTTCTTTGTGGTGGCCATTTCTGACCACCGCTGCAACCGCCTTTGGGAAAGGGACTAATGGCCAGCTGGGGAGGAGAGATGCGACTCTCCTCAACCCTGCAGGCAGTCTTCCCCCTCTTCACCACCTCTAGCCCCAAAACCAGCCAGCTTGGGATGCTCCAGTGGCAAGCACAGATCGAAGCCTCACAGAGACGAGGTTTCAGTCTGTCACTGAAGAAGCTCAAACTGGAAGTCCAGGAGAAATTGAGTTGTTAACTCATGATTTATTGCATTGTGTACTTATCAGTGTATCTGCTTTTGATTAACCTATTAGCCTATTTTATTTTATTTTTTGCTTTTGGCAGTTACAGATTTGGATGTGGCCAACTTTATTCTGTGTATTGTGATGTCTGCCAAATGATGCTTTGGGATTTGGCCCAGAGTTCTGTTTGGTGTATGCTGATAATCTATTATTTTTGCTTTGATAAGCTGTCATACTTTTATTGAGTACTGGTTAAAGACTCATAAAATAACGTATGTTTGTGTATACCCCAACTTTACACATTTTATATGATATATTTTCTTGCTATATGATTAATTACTGCATAACTTAATCAAAAACATATATTATGAGAAATGCAAAAAATGGTCAAACTCTTATTTTAACTTGCATGTTGTGAAACAGAGATTATGATATTGATGATATCTCCCATATTTACCTCTTGCCATTTGTTATACAGGCTAACATTAATCCTAGATCCATTAGTATTTTATCAATATCAGATTATGTTGTATATTGTATGTATAGAAAGGGGAGATGTTTGCATCTCCATTACTTCATTTGTGAAGCATGAAAATTGTTAGTAATGAGAAAATTTTCTGGGGAGTTATCATCATTTTATCATGGGAAAGGTACAAAGGTAACAACAAAAACAACAATAACAACAATTGTTATCCCAATTGTAATTGGAACCTTTGGAGTTATTTGAAAATTCTGAATTTATCAGACTTGAATACCCTGATTCTACAAAAAAACACCCTACTTGGAACAGCTTATATCTTCCTATGATACCTTAACAATTCCTAAATCCTTGCTTAGGCCTCGAGCTTTGAGCTACCAAAGGCTGTGAAACTCACCAAAAATTAACCACAATAACAACAATACGAATAATCTTTATTTTCTTCTTCTTCTTTTTATTCTATCTAGATCTAGTCTATCTATCTTTTATCTTCTTCTAATCTAGTTTAACCTAGTCTTCTAGTCTTCTAACTTCTATCTAGTCTAGTCAAGTCTAATCTATTCTAGTTCTGGTTCTGGTTCTGGTTCTAGTTCAAATACTATCGGGGTAAGACAACTTGGGACAACCTAACACCCCTTGGGATGTGCCTTAAAATGACTTCTATTCTGTTATAGTTCTCGTTCAAATACTGTGGGGGTAAGACACCCCTAACATCCCTCGGGGAGGGTGCCTTAAAATGGATTCTACTGTACAGTAGGGTGGACTTGCCATGGTAACAGCTTCACAGTACTCCACAAAGGAACTCCCTCTTGTGGAGAAATAGAAGAATTGTGACACAGTGACTATAGGATTTTCCTGTCCAATACAAGATTGGGATAAATAAATACCTGGGCAGCATTGGGTTATCAGCTAGTATGTAATATAAACTCTTGGATATCTTCATAAACAATTTAGATAAAGGAATAGAAGAAGTCATTAAATTTGCAGGTGACATCAAGCAGACAGGAATATCCATCACCCCAGAAGATAGGCTCAGAAACCAGAAGGAACCTGACAGACTTGAACACTGGGTGCTATTTAACAAAATAAAAGTCAATAGTGAGAAAAGTAAGGTTTTAAATTTAAGCAAGAAAAACCAAATATACAGGTGTAGAATAAGTAGAACCTGGATCAATAGCAGCAACTGAAAGAGGAATTTAAAGACTTCTAGGAGACAACCAATTAAATATGAGCCAGCAGTGTACTGCAGCAAAAAAACCAATTGTATCCTAGGCTGCATTAAGAGAGTGATAGAATCAAGATCATGTGAAATATTAACATCACTTAATAATGGATGTCCAGATTCCCAGAAAAAGTAGTGGAAGCTTGGAATTTTGCTGAAGCCACATATGTATCTTATAGGTATCACATAGGTATCTGAAGTCACATAGGTATCTTTATCTTACATACAGAAACATTTTATTTTCATGTCACAACTCATAACAGTGTTACAGTTTAGGTACTTGACTAAAACATTGATCTTAGAGATTAGTTATCCTAGCACTGATAAATAAACAAAAGCCTTAAGTAATTCACCTATTGGTAAACTTTGAAGGGCTGTTATGATATTTCCCATTTATCTAGGAAATGAAATAAGATTACATTTTGGATAGCACTTAAATAGACCACAGTTGGCACTCGGAAAAGAATGGGGTAGGCTTTTGATTTTTCTGAACAGTGAAAAAAAAAAGTTTTAGATTGAGTCACTTAATTAAAGGCATCCTTACTTGATTAAACTTAAGCCACCTGGTGCACTTCAGTTATTCTGTTGCTGATCTGAGGAGAATAAATATCTGTCCCAAAGATGGGCATTAATGAGTATACTCTGTAAGGAATGTCTTTGAGTCTGTTTTTGACTTCTGGTGACTGTTTGAACAAGTCCCTATAAGTCTTATTGGCAAAGTTTTCAGAAGTATTTTGCCTTTGCCTGTTTCTTAGGCAGACTGATTGGCCCAAAGTAACCCAGATGACTTTGTGACTGAGGTGGAACTTACACTCATGAAGAAGCTGTTTATTTCCTCTTCACTTTCTGCCTTTAGAGTGGTATCATCTGCATATCAGAGGTTATTGATATATGGAGAATCTTATAAACACCTAATACTGTATCTGAGAAGATGTATGTCATGGAATTCTGGTACATTTGTACCAGAGGTGATATTCAGCAGGTTCTGACCAGTTCTGGAGAATCGGTAGTGGAAATTTTAAATAGTTCAGAGAACCGGCAAATACCACCTCTTACTGGAGATTTTACAGTATCCTTCCCCTGCCATGCCCACCAAGCCACGCCCACATAACCAGTAGTACAAAAATTTGAATCCCACTACTTTTTTGGACATTAATTCAAATATAGACTTCTTAAGTCTTAAAACTTTGCTATGAGTTTTGAACTTTTTTTAATACATTTGTAAACATCTGTCAGTTGATTGGCATTATAATATGACATAAAAATCATAGAGTTGGAAGCAATATGTAATTTAGTGAGCCTAGCCTCCCACTCAGTCAGGAAGTACATGGTTCCATATAGTCATTCATAAGAATAGCTGTCCAGCTTCTGTTTCAACACACATTCAGTAAAAAGAATATCAGACCCTTTGGTGATTTCTTCTATATTTGCATTGTTATCATTGTTCAAATCCTTCCCTAATATCTCTCATTTTATTTGTAAAGGCTGCATATTTCTTCACAGTTGTATCTCACAGTTCATGGTGACTGTGAATGGCTTACAAAATAATTATATTCAGGGTGAGGTCTAATCAATAGGAAATAAAGAGAACTGTTTTCTTATAGTAATTTAGAAAATATACTTTTTAAAATGTGGCTTAAAATTGCATTTCCATTTTTTTTACAGCCACTTTATACTGTTACGTGTTGTCTATCTGTCTGTATATCTTTCTTTCTATCTATCTGTTCCATCTGGAAATAAGGTGCGTGAGACCGGGTTTCAACAAACAACTCTTTATTCAAACAGTAAAGTGACTTGTAACGGAACGTTTGCCCAAACCACGGCAGCTCTTCTTATAGCAGCTTGCTCACAGCTTGTGGCCAATGATAGTTGTTTAAGTGTTCCCACTGTCAGGCAGGCCAATTGGAATGGCACTTAAGTAACCAATCCGAGAACGGCCTTTTCGGCCAATCATTTTAAGGTGTTTGGAGTCTACTAAGTTCTATACACAACATCCCTCCCCACTTGGTTTCGTCCAATGTGCGTAATGTAGTCACACAGGTAGGTGGGGCTTCTGTGGGTCCTACTTGACCTGCGCAGCTCAGTCTCAGCGTAATCCTCAAGTGGTTCAGATGGGATCGCTTTCTCTCTGCGTCTTCTCCATGGAACCTCTTGGAAGGGTGAGTCAACCTTGCTGCTCCCGTCTGAGTTTCTTGGGCTGGTTGAGGTGGCTCCACCACTCCCTCCTGGTTCATCTGAGCTGGTTGAGCTGACCTGGCTTTCTCCTTCCAGGAAGGCCTTGTCTCGCTCTCCTGATCCCGGACTTCTTCTCTGGAGGTCGTCTATCGGTAAGTGCTCTTTCTGTTTCATTTGAGTTTCTAGTTCGGATTTGTGCAGTGATTGTTATCTTGTTATTGGAGGTTCATCTCTCCCTTTTTTATTATTTTGTGTTTCCCCCCCTCCTCAGTTGTTTTTGGCTCATTTATTGAAGTTTTCAGCAGTAGTGTCGTGTTGCGTTCTAATGTTCGAGAGCGAAGCTGGTCAATGTGCTGCTTCCATGTTCTGCCGTCGTCTCATGCAAGTCAGTATGACCGGGGCCCTATGATTTGGGTAACTGTGGCTGGAAGCCATAATGGGTCCCCAGTAAGGTTTTTAGCATAGACTAAATTGCCGATTTCAAAAGAGTGATATCTACTGGAGGAGTCAGAGGGTTTGTCCCAGGTATAGGTGGGGTGCAGTCTATCGAGGTAGGAATGCAATTTCCTACCCATGAGGAGTTCAGCTGGGTTTTTGTTAGTGGTTATGCTAGGGGTGATATGTTGAATGGTTAATAATCTGTTAAATTTATCTTGCACATCCCCCGTGTCCATTTTTTCTAGGGCCTCCTTAGTATAATGAACCATGCATTCAGCTCGTCCATTTGAAGCTGGATGAGCCGGCGCTGTCAGGACATGTCAGATGCCCTGTGCGGCCAAGTATTGCTCAAAAGCTAAAGCAGTAAACTTTGGCACATTGTCCAAGACTATTACATCAGGCAGCTCATGCGTGACAAAAAGTCTGTTTAACTGTTTCATGACTGCCTCGGTAGTAGTGGACGCCATAAGGATAACCTCTAACCAGTTTGAGTAGGCATCCATGATTACAAAATAAGTATTCCTTTTTGTTGGCCCAGCAAAGTCAATATGCAGTCTCGACCATGGGCCTCTGGGAGTTTCCCATTCCATGACTGGTGCCAGTGGGGGGATAGGCCTTGATTTTGGGCAGTCATGGCATGTTGCCACCCATCGTTCAATGTTCTTGCCCAGCCCTGGCCACCAGACGTAACTCCTGGCCAGGGCTTTCATTTTGACTATGCCTGGGTGTCCCTCGTGCAACATGCACAACACTTCTTCCTGTAACTTTTCTGGGATTACCACCCTGTCCCCCCACAGTATACAGCCTTTTTCAATAGACAGTTCAATCTGTTGGGTGCGAAAAGGTTTAAAAGTCTCACCTCTGTTCTCATCTGGCCAGCCATTAACTACCCAATGCAGGATTTGAGCTGTCAGCGGGTCTTTCACGGTAGCTATAGCAACGTCTGCTGCAGTTAGTGGCAGATTCGGCCAGGATTCAATTTGGAGAGTGGAGACAGTGGGAGCTGGGTTATCTTCCATGTTGGGCAGCAGGGAATAGCTCAAGGCATCCGTATGGGTGATGGTCTTTCCTGGGCGATGGATGAGTGTGTAGTTGTATGCAGCGAGGAATTCAGACCACCTCATCATCTTTGGTGATAGAATGTTCGGGGTTTGTGGTCAGTAATAATCGAAAATGTCCTACCATATAGGTATTCGTGGAATCTTTTGACTCCAGCTATGATTGCTAGGGCTTCTCGGTCGAATTGGCTGTAGTTCCTTTCTGAATTTTACAGTGTTTTGGAATAGAAGGCGATTGGTGCCTCTCTGCCATCTGGTAGTTTGTGGCTCAGGATGGCGCTGATTCCAAAAGGTGATGCATCATAGGTGACCGTCAAAGGCAGGGTGTTGCTGTACTGTATCAAAACAATGTTAGAAGTTAATAAGTCCTTGATGTTTTGGAATGCTGTTTGTTCCCAGTGGCCAAATTTCCATATTGTTTTTTTTTATTTAACAATCGATGTAAAGGTTCTGCTACGGTCGCTTTTTGGGGCAAGAAGACATTGTAGAAATTAATGAGACCTAAGAAAGCTTGTATGTCAGTTTTGTTCTTAGGTCTGGGTGCATCTTTTATCGCCTTTATTTTCTTTTCAGTGGGGTGTATCCCTTGCTCATCTATCAGGTAGCCTAAAAATTCAACCTGGTTGGTGGCTAGTTTACATTTTTCTCTCTTGACTTTAAGCCCTGCTTCTCTGAATCTTCACAAAACCTCTTTTAGTCTATGTTCTAATTGATTTGCATTTTTTGCTGATACCAATACATCATCAAAATAGGGGACGACTCCTTTGATTCCATTTAGAAGGAGCTCCATGAGGCTTTGGATAATGCCTGAGGCAACACTAATGCCAAATTGAAGTTGGTTGCACTTGAATGCCCCTCTGTATGTGACTATAGTCTGTGCCTCTGCGGTTTCAGGGTCAACTGGTAGCTGTTGATACGCTTGTGTAAGATCAAGTTTCGCAAAAATTTTTCCTCCCCTTAGTGAGTGCAATAAGTGTTGCACTACCAATATTGGGTATGTGCTTTGTTGGAGCGCATGATTTAGGGTTGCCGTATAGTCTCCACAGACGCGCACTGACACATCTGGTCGGACAGGAGTCACGATGGGTGTTTCCCACCTGGCATGGTTGATTGGCTCTAACAACTCTTGTGCGATAAGTTTGTTTAGCTGTTCGTCTATTTTTGGCTTTAGGGCAAAGGGAATGCATCTGGCTTTGAGCCTGATGGGAGCTATCTTTGGGTCTAGGCTGAATGATATTGGGGTCTCCTTGTACTTGCCTACGGTCCCGTCGAATACATCCTGGAACTCTTGCAGCAGGCTCTCTTCCCAGTTGGCCACAATGATGCTGTTGATCCCGGTCACTCCAATTCCCAGGGGCACAAACCATTCGATTCCCAGCAGGCTAGGGCGATCATGGTCGATGATTGTCAGAGGCAGTATTTCAGCGTGGTTTTTAAATTCTACTAGGAAATGTCCAAGGCCCACTACCGGGATTCGGTTTCCCTGGTAGTCCTTCTCTCCTTCTCAGAGAAGAGTTTCTTCTCTGTCGCTCATTTGCCAGTTCCTGCTCTCTCAGCTCCATCTGTATCTGGCTTGTCTCTCTTCGTTTCTGGGTGGGGTGGTGCCGCCACGTCTTTTTGGACTATAGCTCTTTTTGTCTTGGCAGACCCTTGTGATGTGCCCCCATTTTTCACAAGCTCTGCAAATGGCATCTAGGAACCTGCATTCTGAGCACGGGTGATTGCCTCCGCACTGGAATTCTCACCTGCTTCTTCTTTTTTCCCACCATTTTCTTTCCAACTGAAACCTATGTATATCTTCATTGTCATCATCAGTGTCACTCGGGAAGTCGAGTTCTTCATGGTGGGCAGTCGCTGTGGGCTATTTCTTGCTTCCTTCCACTCTCTTTTCTCTGGGTTGATTCAGTGGATCTGGAATGGAGTTCATCTGGTGCATAGTGGCTGCGGATTTCTTGGTTGCTTCAGCGGCGGTGGCTTCTGTGATGGCCTCGGCCACTGAGATATTCGGTCTGTTTAGCAGCTTGCTTTGGAGTGTAGCATCCTTCAATCTGAGGACCATGTGGTCCCTCATGGCCTTGTCCACGTTCTGGAACTCACAGGCTCCTCCGATGTGTCTTAGGGCTGCTACGAAGTCTCCGATGCTCTCATCTTCCCATTGATCTTGTTTGTAAAACTCATGTATTTTGATCAGATTGGAGACCACAGGCACGTAATGGGCTCGAAGCATTCTGTTCAGTTCAGGCCATGCCATCTACTTAACATATCTCGGTTTAGCTAGCGCTTTTGCCATTTTAAAAACGGCTGGCCCAAAGTGCGTGAGGAATACAGCTCTCTTCCTCTGGTCAGTTATCTCCTATAGCTTGTTGCTTTCTAAGAACATCAGAAAGCAATCAATGTACGACTCCCAATCTTCCTCGGCTGAGTTGAACGGTGCAGGCAGCGCATTGTTTCTGGCCATCTCTGTCACTCGGTTCTGGTTGCCGCGAGCTTCAGTCTCGCTCTTCTAGGACGATCCCACCTTCATCGCCAGGGTTCCGTCTGGAAATAAGGTGCGCAAGACCAGGTTCCAACAAACAACTCTTTACTCAAACAGTAAAGTAACTTGTAACGGAACGTTTGCTCAAGCCACGGCAGCCCTTCTTATTGCGGTTTGCTCACGGCTTGTGGCCAATGACAGTTGTTTAAGTGTTCCCGCCATCAGGTGGGCCAATCAGAATGGCACTTAAGTAACCAATCTGAGAACGGCCTTTTCGGCCAATCAGTTTAAGGTATTTAGAGTCTACCAAGTTCTATACACAACACTATCATTTATCTATCTATTAAATTTCTTTGCCACCCATCTTACCACAAGATAATTCTGGGCAACCTACAATTATATAAATAACAACAACAACAACAATAGTTTTAATTAATTACTGTTTTTGACCTTTTTATATGTGATATTCCCAAACTGAATATCTGTGCCTATGTATATGATGTATATGTCCCAAGTGAAGAACTTACATTTATCTCTCCATATTCTGGAATTTTCAGCTCATTTAAAAATAATATTAGTATCATTCTAAATTTTATTTCTGCCTTTTATAATATTGAATATAATACCTCCAAATGCTATGTTATCTTAAACTTTTATAAGTCTTTTCTCCAAATCCTCATCCAAATTATTAATAAAAATATAAGAGGTTATTGGATATAGGATTAAAATTTTAGCCGTAATATTTTATTCCATTTTTATTTATAAAATGTTTCTTGAATACAATGTTTGAACCTTCTATGATTCTCATAACAATTATGCCATTGAGCCTATTTCAAGGAGGAGGAGGAAACATTGGGCAATACTGAACATCTTGAGATTAATATTTTGCCTTCAGACCCTGTATAAGGGCTGCAGATAGTCAATGACAAGATGATTTCTAAAGAACTGGGATGCCAATTGTTCAGCTGTTAATTATTGAAAATCTTAAAACAAAATATGCACAGCATAGTAAAGATTGTCCATGGAGATTCTCAGACATCCTCGTCATGGTTGTCCCAAAGGTGCTTTTTAAAGTGGTAACTGGACTTTTTGGTTTTTCTTTGAAAACATTTTGCTTCTCATCCAAGAAGCTTCTTCAGCTCTGAGTGGCTGATGGGGAATGGATGCAAATGACCAGCTGTCTGCAAGTAGTATAAATCTCTCCATTTCCCACCATCTACTGAGAGCTGAAGAAGTTTCTAGGATGAGAAGCAAAACGTCTTCAAAGAAAAATGAGAAAGTTCAGTTGCCTCTGGAAAAAGCACACCGGGACAGTAAAGAATGCAAAAGAATTTTTACAAAGTACAAAACTATGTTTATTTAGAAAAAATGAAGGTGAGATATGTGCAATGTTCATAGGGAAGTCACTCTAATTTTACTGATTTATGTAAAAATGGGTAAAATGAAAAAAAAAAAAAACCACATACACACACACACACACACACACCTAAAGTTGATTGATTCTCACATCTCTGTTTTGGTAATCCACTATTTTGAAATGCATATATAACAAATATTCATCAAGTCACTGATGCCAAAAAATTCTTATGCAAAATGTTAATATTTACATAAGCAAATAAGGGTAGCTAATAATTAATTTATATACAATAGAATTCTGACTATGCATTCAATGAACTTACTCTGTAGTAAATTCAACTTATAGCCTTCACATCTTAATTCAGTCTGAATGAGTCAAAAGTCTTTAGTTAAATTCACAAGCAATACAAAAATAATTGGTTAAAAATAATAAAGCACATAAAAATTCTGTATTATTAAAGGTATCTTTCTAATAAAACGATGCAGAGAAGGAATGAACTGAAGAGAATAGACTGCATACTAAAGAGAACAAATATGGATCGGTGGTGGGATTCAATTTTTTTTACTACTGGTTCTGTGGGTGTGGCTTGGTAGGCATGGCAGGGGAAGGATACTGCAAAATCCCCATTCCCTTCCCACCCCACTAACCTGCTTTTCAGCTCTGTTCTCCTATGCAGGGCAACCAAAGAAGACCCAGCCAATCAGCTGGGACTTGGGAGGCAGAATAGATGGAGGTGGGCCAGTCAGAGGTGGTATTTGCCAGTTCGCCAAACTACTCAAAATTTCCACTGCCAGTTCTCCAGAACTGGTCAGAACCTGCTGAATACCACCTCAAAAAAGGATGATATATGTATATGGGCCTCAATTGGCTGGTCTGATTGGGAGGACGACAATTAATAAATATGTACAGTATATGCATAAACTCAAACACTGCTTTCATGTGGTTAAATGCGGTTGTGTTGTTGTTTTTTATTTAAAACCTACCAGAGACATTTGTATACATCAAGCTTGCAGGATACAATAAAGCAAATCTGTAACTTCTTCTGATGATTATAATATTACTTCTTTTTTTTTTTTTAAAGTTTTTATTAATTTTCTACAAACAGACAAACATACAAAAAACATACATATTAAAAACATCTACTCTCATATATACTTCCGGTGTATCGGTTGGTTCATCAGTTTTGTGCATTCATTTTATCGTGTCAATTACAATTATATTGCATAACCACTCATATTGTCAATCCATATTCTAATATTACTAAAAAAAAATAAAAATAAAAAAATCTTTTTCTGACTATACCTTTAATCATTCATGCTTTGCGAGATAACAATACTTCAAACAGTTTATTCTATAATTTATCATATAATCATAACAAAACAATCCTAAAAACTCTTCATATATATAATATTAATGCTCTATTATTGTATTTTA
>BLBF01000005.1:36543693-36580092 GCA_015471245.1 Laticauda colubrina | reverse complement strand
GCCCTTCACAATCCCCGTCTCTACGGGACGGTTTAGGTCCGTTAGAACCGACCAGAGGCAAAAATATCAGCTGAGATCTCAGAGCCCCGAGATCGCAGCTGTAACACCGAGACGTAGCTCCGCCTTATCCATCAAATATCTATTTGTTTTCTGAGCAAATTAAGAGTGCGGAAGAAAAATATGAAATGAACTTGGCTAATGAGCTAATTAAACTATTACATTCTTGAGTAGTTTATTTTTCTAGAACTAAATAGTTGTGTTTTTCTGCCCTATTGTTTTACTGATCCTTGTCATCTAAATTTAAATGAATAACAGGTACTGCCTGAGAATTCTCAAAGTACAACCCAGCTGGAGTGTGAAATTAGGGAAGGCATCTTTAAAATCAGTGATAAATATAATGATATTTCATTATCTGAATTGTGGTCCAAAATATTAAGTGCCATACATTTTGTACTTATCCTTAATTACAGTAGTAAAAATAGTTTTACATTTTAAACTAGGGGGGAGAAAATAGATCCTCATAATGAGCAAGTTCATCTGGTATTCAACATCCATTACAAAATAATTTCAGATATTAAACAAAGCTTGAAATGCTTGATACTGTGTTTCGAAAGGTTGTTAAAAGTAACCTCATTCACCAGGTGAAGATTTCTGACAACACAAAGCTAGTCTTGAAGGCTCTGGAACTGACATCTTTTCAAAATAGGGCAGAAGAAATAAAATTAGGGCTGTTGAGATAGGTTTAATTCAAGCTTCCATCAAATGTAATCATATTGGTAAATAGTCAGAGATAATGGCAACTGTCTGAAGAGTCAAAGGTTTGCATCTCTGATGATGGGTAGAGGATGTTTTGTTTTATTCCTTTGAAGCATTTCATTTTGGCATAATGAAATACAAGAAAAGAAATTGAAAATATTCTCCATTTATGTATGGTTGTTGCTTATTCATTTAAAAATATAAATATTTCTAGCCAATCTTATATCTCTATAGATTTTATTGTGTCTAATCTCTAATTAATAAGACCACAGCCTTCTATTTACTTGGATAAATCACACATTGGTGTCAGTTAGATCTCCTGTACAGAATCAATTCAACAGGCCTTAATGCTCAGGCAAAAACAAACTTGGATAAGTGGTGGTCATAAAGCCCATGTCACACTGGCCAACGGATGCAAAAAGGACACAACGGACGAGCAAAATGTTCCATCCGTTGTTATCCGCTCTTAAAAGGGGCAAAAATTTGCATAACCGGAGCAGATAACAAGGATGCGAGGAGGATGCAGGGAGGATGCAAAGCGGATGCGGAACGGAAGCCCAGCGGAAGGAAGCGGATGGGAGCAGATGGCGCAACCGCAGGGCTTCTGGGGGGGCCTCAGAAAAGCGGACGCAGAACGGATACAGCGGATGCAGAACGGACGCCGAACAGATGAAGCGGATGCACAGCGGATGCACAGCGGATAAAGCGGGTGCACAGCAGAAGCCTAGCGGATGCACAGCGGAAGCGGAACGGATGCCGAGCATTAATTGCGCATGCGGGGGGGGGAAGCATTGCATAAGCCCCCCGGATATAAAGGGAAGCAGCTCGCACGTGGCCAGCATTCCGAGGAAAGACCTGCTGCTGGACACTTCGAGTTCCTTGCCTGCCCTGCCTGCCAGCCTCCCTGCCAGCCTCCCTGCCAGCCGTGCTGCCAGCCTGCCTTCCAGCCAGCCTTGGTGCCTGCCTGCCTGCCTGCCTGCCTTCCTGCCAGGCTTCCTGCCAGCCTTCTTGCCAGCCTAACTGCCAGGCTTCCTGCCAGCCTGCCTGCCAGCCTGTCTGCCAGCCTACCAGCCAGGCTTCCTGCCAGGCTTCCTGGCAGCCTACCTCCTAGCCAACCTGCCAGGCTTCCTGCCAGGCTTGGTGCCTGCCTGCCAGCCTTCGTGCCTGGCTTCCTGCCAGCCTTCCTGCCAGCCTTGCTGCCTGCCAGCCTCCCTGCCAGCCAGCAACCCCACAACCATGGGGAGAAAGCGAAAGCCTCAGCAGCCTGCCGCCATCCCTGGCAAGAGGGACAGGGCCAACCTCCCGCCCCCTGCCCCTGACTCTGCTTCTGCTGGGGCTTCTGCTGAAGCTGCTCCTTTTGGCAGTGCTTCTGCTGGTGCTCACTCTGTTGAAGCTGCTCCTGGTCCTACTCGTCCTGCTTGTGCTCCTGGACTTGCTCGTCCTGCCCATGCTCCTGGTCTTGCTCGTCCTGCTCGTCCTGCTCATGTTCCTGGTCCTGCTCGTGCTCCTGGACTTGCTGGCCCTGCTGGTGCTTACTCTACTGCTGCTGATCCTGGTCCTGCTGCTGCTGATCCTGCTGCCGCTGCTGCTGCTGCTGATGATGATGATCCTGCTACTGATGATGCTGATGATGCTGATTATGATCCTGCTGGTGAGGATGATGATGATGATGATTCTGCTGGTGGTGCTGCTGCTGGTGGTGGTGTGGAGGAGGAGCCCCTACTACCTGGGAGCCCCTCTGATGAGGGCCCATCTGGTCCTCCCAAAGGGAGGAAGAGGCGTATGCGACAACGGGAGAGGAGGCAATACTATATTGAGGAGGCGCATGAGGATAAGGTGCTGGAGTGGCTGAGAGTGAATGACTATCTGTGGCGGAAGGGACACCTGCTGTACAGGGACACCAAGCGGAAGCAGGCTGCTTGGAGAGAAAGGGCAGAGAGTATGGGTTAATCTTCGGAGGTGCTCCTCAGCTGGTGGAAACATATACACACCTGGTACGGGAAGCTGCACCTCAAGAAATCTGGCCAGGCCACTGTGAAGCTGACAGACAGAGAGACCTACATCATGGCCAGGTGCAGTTTCCTGGAGGGTGAGATCCTCCACCGAGGATCACCAGCAGCCCCACTCACCACCCTCTCTCTCTGGTAGCCTGCTGAGAGCCAGTCCTCTTCCGGCCGAGAGTCAGTCCCTGTTTCCAGGCAGGTTTCTGTGGAGTGTGCCACAGCGGAGAATCCGCAGACATGTGTGGTAAGCGTGGTGGAGTGTGTAGAGGACTCCCTGGTGCGATGGGAGAAAGGAGACATTGAGTCCAGCACAATCCTAGCCGCATCCACCACCCCCCAGCTCCGCCTCCACAGAAAGGCAGAGAGCCGGACAGCAGGAGGGGCAGAGCCACACTGTCCTGCTGGAGATCAGGGACACCATCCGCACCAGCATAGATCTCCTCTCTCAGCTGGTCCACACCGACTCCTCCTCACCTCCTCCCTTCCTCACCTATGTCAACCAGACCCTCAAGGAAATGGCGGATCCACAGTACCAGCTGGTGAAGGACCGGATCACCAAGCTGCTTCACAACCCTCCAGACCCAGAGGAACCTGCTCCCACCCAGTCCAGGTCTGCTCCTCCACCCCAGGTGATGTCCCTCCCATTCCAAGGCTTCCCACAGGCCGTCACCTACCAGGGCTATGGCTACCAGGAGGTCCAGCAGCACAGGCAGCAGCCCTTCCCAGGCTAGGCACAGAGTCATCGGGCGACACCGTTACCACCGGTTCCACTGATGCCACTGATGCCACCCACGACAATGATGCCAACGACAACAGCGATGCCACCCACACCAATGATGCCTCCCACGACAGTCCTCACCCAGCTGCAGAGCAGACAGCCGCACTACACTGCTCCTTCCTCCATCCCACAGCCAAGCCCGGCCTCAATACATCTGTCATCAGGACTGGGGCTGACACCCCATGGCATGGAGGAAGGATCTCTCAGCATCACGGGGCTGAGCCAGCTGTCCGACACCTTCCTCAACACACCGTCCCCTGTTGTCTTCTCAGGGCGAGGCACTCCAGCACCACCCACCAACACAGCACCTGGACCCTTCACCCCTGAGACTGGGCACACCTCCGAGTGACTGAGAAGAGTGCCAGAGACTGGGTAGCTGGCTACCTGTGGACTTTATTTGGACACTTGACTTGGGTCATTTTTCTTTTACAGCTTGTTGTTCAATAAAGTTTATCTTTGATTCACACACTTGCTTCATTTCTGTTTTTTAATAAAGTCTTGGTGGAAACTTTTAGAATTGGCTTAAGCCTTTGCATGCTTGTGGGATGGATTAAGATAGCAGTGGGGTGGGCAGGGATACCTGTGGAATGAGCAGGGATACCTTTGGGATGGCTAATAGCTGTGGAATATATAAACCTCCAGTGTAAGCATAGTGGGACTGTATGGTCCACCCTCCCAGGTGCCACACCTATGGCCCTTTATTATCAATAATAATCTAATCATTCATCCACACATGTCAACACAAGCACAACTCTTTATTAAACGCCCTGTTCATTGTAGGCACACCCAACATACATGGCCCAATCTCATCCATGTGATGAGACAGGCTGAAGGAAGCATCCATTAAACATCTACCATCCTGTCTTGCCACTCCACCGCTCCAGCTGGGGAGTTGCACCAGTGTTTCAGGAGGTTATGCTGCATCTTCCCTTCACGTGAGGCTCTGTTGGGGCCTTGCACATCCTCAGTGTCGATCAGGTTTTGCCCTTGCCTCCATTCCCCAGGCCCCATGTCCCCATTGTCTTGTTGACGGTCCACGAGCCTGTTCTGCAAGACTGGGTAGCGGGTGCGCATGAGATTGTGCAGGATGCAGCAAGCTTCCACAATCCTCCTCATGGTATGTGGGTGATGCTGCATGGTGGTGAGAAGTACCTGGAACCTGTTGGCCAGGATGCCAAATGTGTTCTCCACCACCCGCCTTGCCCTGAACAGCCTGTAGTTGAAGATCCTCTCTTCATGGGTCAGGAGTCTGGAAGTGTATGGCTTCATGAGGTAGGTTCTGAGGGAGAAGGCGTCATCCCCCACAATGAAGTAGGGCACATTTTGCGTGTCATTGGGCAGGGGGTCTGGATCTGGGAAGCCCATGATGAGGTTGCCTTCCAGCCCCTCCTTGAGGTCACTGGCGTTGTATACCTTGGCATCTGAAGATGAGCTGTAGCCTGAAGCATCGATGTACATGAATTTGTAGTCAGCATCGACCATGGTGAGGAGGATGATGCTGAAGAAGCCCTTGTAGTTGAAATAAGTGGACCCCGACTTGGCTGGAGCTTTGCAGGCCACGTGCTTGCCATCGATGGCTCCAACGGTGTGTGGGAAGTTCCACCTCTGATACCACTGTCTGCAACTTTCTTCCATCCTTCTTCAGTGGAGGGGCACTGGAGGAGCTCCTGCAGTTATTCTTTGATGATGGCCTGTACCACTTCTCTGACCACAATGCTGATGGTGTTGTGTGGCACCCTCCAGCCGTACTGCATGCTTTTGTAGGTGGTCCCTGAGGCCAGGTGGTGCAGAGTGAGTGCCACCTTGAGCCCAGGTTCCAGGCTGGGCCGGAGGTTGGTGCTCTGCTTGGTCAACCTGGGTTTCAGCCACTGCACAACTTCGTCAAACATGGCATGAGGCATCCTCATGAAGTTCTGGAACGCCCGAGTGTCTTCATTCCTGAGCTCCACCATCAGCTTGTTGTACAGTCCGTGCTCTGCTCTTCTCCCGATCCATTTTCGTACCCAGACACTTCTTGGCCGCCTCTTTTTCTTCCCGTAGTAGAGTTCACAGCGCCTGTAGATGGCTTTGTACTGTTGCAGAAGGATGGTGGCTGCCAAAAGGACTGTGTTACGATCCACGGTGGGCATGACTGGATGCTTTGGTAGAGCAAGAGTCAGATGAAGGCTGCAGAGGTCTGCACAGGTGGGCTGCTGGTCTGAAAGTGAGATCCATGTGACTTGCTCCCCCTTTTTATAGGCAGTATAGGTGTCCCTTTGCATCCTCTAGGCATCCTCTAGGCATCCTCTAGGCATCCTCTAGGCATCCTCTAGGCATCCTCTAGGCATCCTGTAGACATCCTTAATATCCGAGATAGGTCCCCTCTGCCAACGTTTTTTCCGTTTTAAACGCTTTGTTTCCGTGTGTCAGTCTTCAAGATCTTCTGCTATTGCTTTGCATCTTTTCCACTGCCATAAGTAATGGGGGGTGGAAAAAGGGAGGTAGGAATAATTGGGGAAGTGAGCTGGAGGAGTTACATTTGTCTGATGTATAAATGAAAGGGGGGAGCATAAAATAGAGTTAGGTTTCTATTTCTCGCTTAGCTTTCTTCTCTCTGCGCAACTGCAACCCGTTATCAAACTATGCCAAGGTCAATGGACAGAGGCCTCATCATCACCTGAAGATGCCCACATGATCATATCCACAACTTCTAATTGGAAGTGTCATTTGAATTATTGGGGGTGGGAACATTTCCATTACTTTCTATATGTGAATTACGCGCCTAAATTCTCAGATTCAGAATTCTTTGGTTGCTACCACTTCACTTTCAGTAAAAGATATCTTTTCTCTAAACTAAAGAGTCTAAGTATTTCTTTCCTGGATTTTGAATGGAGCTCCACCTGACACCATGCTGCATCCATTCTGCATCCATTCTGCATCTGTTCCGCGTCCGTTCCACTTCCTCCCTGCGTCCGGGTGGATGCGCGTTGCGTGTATGCGCAGCGGACACCCAGCGGATATAGCGGATGTGTAACGGATGCATAGCGGATGCGTAGCGGATGCGTAGCGGATGCAGAATGGACGAACTGGATACATTTTCTGCGCAAAAGTTTTGGGCAGCCTAAAACTTTTGGAGTGGATGAAATGTCAATAAACGGATGCTGGATGTATAGAGAGGAAGCAAAATGGAGGCAGTGAGTACATCACGTTTTCGAACGGATGGCAAGGTTTTTTGTCCGTTTTACATCCTCTTTGCATCCATTGGCTCAGTGTGACATGGGCTTAAACTATCTTGCTAACTGGGAGCATCTGGTTGGTCACTGTAGCAGTGGGAAACAGAGAAACCCTTTGGATGTTCCATCAGAATTTATCTATTTCATTTATGCAGTAGAAAAAGAAAGAAAGAAAAACTCTCATGCCCCTGGTGGAGACTGACTCTGAGGAAGTGGAGGAACAGCCAACAGGGAGTGGGAGTGTGGCTCCAGAGGTGGTGGAGAAGACTGGGGAAGGGCAGAGGCCAGATGAGCAATCAGAAGAGGATCCAGGCCCATCCCTTATCCATCCTAGGGCATGCAGAGAGGAGAGGATCAGGGAAAAGCGAGGTCTACTCAGGAGGAGATTACCATGATCCTCCTCATGGCTTGCAGTTGGGAGCTATGTATGTAAGTTTGCGTAGTCACAATTGCTGGAGTTAAAGTTTAGTGTTTCCTTTGAAAGATGTTTATCTTTGTTGGTATTCTTCCCATGGACTCTCCCTGTTATTTTCCTGGAGTTTATCATGAGTTATCTTGGCTTGCTTCGGAACTCTCATCAATGCGGTTTGTTTTGGTTTCCTTTTGCCTCATTATTCACTTTTGTGACTTTAAACTGTGCCTAATAAAACAGTGAAGTTAAGTTGAAGGCATTACCAGACTTTAATGTATGTTTCGGGTTTTTGGTTATTTTGAAAGACTACGGGTCATCACAAAAACTTTGCAATATTCTTCTGTTTGAGTTTGTTCAGCAGTCACTTTGAGATCATTGCCTGACAGGTTCCCGCATAGGTTTATCAGGAGTAAGTCATGTCAAACAGATCTGAACACCATTTTGATACAGTGATTAGTTTACTTGTTTACATGAATGCAGTAGATATAATGAACCTTGACTTCATCCAAACATTTGGCAAAGTTTTCCATAATATTCTAATACAGCAGATGGCAAAATGTTGGATAGACTATACTATCATTAAATGAAGCTAATTGAACAATTGTACTCAGAGCCATATGCCAATGATTCTGCATCAAGTTAAAGGCATGTGTTGAGTAGCTTATTAAAGGGATCCCTTTTTAGATCCAGTACTGTTCAAAATGTATTTATAAATAACTTGAGTAAAATAATAGAAAATATAGTTATTATATTTAATCAAAGTTGGAAGGATAAAACACATCAGAGGACAGAATCAATAATCAGAAAGATCTTGAGAAGCTGGAACAAACAGGAAAACAGAGCAAAGTGTGGTCAAATTGGAATACAGCAACCAGTTCTGGATACCACTTTTTAGAAAGACCATTGACAAATTTAGTGTGTCTAAAGGAGAGAAAGCAAGATGGTAAGAAGCATGGGAGGAAAAATTCATGAAGAATACTTGTTTGTTTAATGCAGTGGTTCCCAAAGTGGGCAGTACTGCCCCTGGTGGATGGTGGGATGCCTTAGGAGGTGCTGAGAGGCAAGAGGGCCAGTAGGGAGGTGTTAAGAGGCGGCAGGGGGCCACTGGAGGTGGTGGCAGGGCACAATTCAGGGGTAAAAAAAAATTCCACTGCTGCCACATTTGAAGCAAGGCCCCTCAGGATCATCCCATTGACTTGCATACTCTGGTGCAAGGAGCTCTGCCCCAAACACAGCATTGGGAAAGGAGAACAAATCCAGAGTGACTTTGCTCTCCTTTTCAAACATCCTGTCGCCGTGTTTCGGGCGGCGGGGTGTCACCCCAAATGCAGTGTTGGGAAAGGAGAGCAAAGCCATAGTGGCTTTGCTTCACTTTTCAAACATCCCACACCATGGGTGTCACCCCGAACATAGCATTGGGAAAGGAGAGCAAAGCCAGTGTGGCTTTGCTCTCCTTTTCAAACATCCCACTGCTGCTGTGTTTGTGGTGGTGGGGCATTGCCTCGAACGCAGCATTGGGAAAGGAGAGCAAAGCCACTCCTTTTCAAATATTCTGCTGCCGCTGTGTTCAGGGCAGTGGGGCATTGCCCCGAGTGCAGCATTGGGAATAGGAGAGCAAAGCCATAGTGGCTTTGCTGTCCTTTTCAAACATCCCACTGCTGTGTTCCACCCCATTGAGCCCCTTGCACCAGAGGTACCTGCCCAAGCAAGTCCGAATGGACTTGCACGAAGTCAAAGGGGTGAGCCTCATAGAAGGAAACAGAGGAAAGAGAAAGAGAGAAAGAGAGAAGGAAGAAGAGAAAGAGAAAAGGGAAAGAAAGAAGAAGGGATAAAGAAAGAGGGGGGATGAAAGGAAGGGACAGAAAGAAAAAGAAATAAAGGAGGGAGGGAGGGAAGAGAAAGATGATATATATTCTAGTTCAATCACCTGCTCCAGCAGGGTTAGAAGGGAGTGTGTATGTGTGTGTGTGTGTTCTCCTTGTAATTTACCCATACATTTTAGTTTTGCCTTCTTCAGGATTGGCACTATAATACATTGGGGAAAAGTAATTTTTTAAGCCCATGCCCCACTGCACCAATGGATGGAAAGAGGATGTAAAACAGACAAAAAAGCTTGCCATCCATTGGAAAACGCGATGCATCCGTTGTGTACTCACTGCGTACGTGTTTCATATGCTCTATCTGGCAAACATCCGTCTACTGCTATTTCATCCGCTCAAAAAGTTTTGAGCTGTACAGAAGTTTTTGAGCGGATGAACTTTCCGCCACGTATGATGTACATCCGCGACACATATGGGCAACAAATGTTCTATGTTCGTTGTCATCCGTTACATGTCCGCTGTATCCTCTCGGCATCCTCTGGCCATCCTCACAACTCACATCCGCTCCAGCTGAAAATGGAAAGAGGGAGGAAGCGAAAGGTACACAGAACATCCACACAACGTTAGTAGCACAGAAATAGAAAGGATGTAAGCGGATGCATCTCGTATATAAAGCATTAAAACAGACAAAATGTTTGTATCTAGGATGTATCTCAGATATTTAGGAAGTCTGGAGTATGCCTAGAGTATGTGGAAGGACACCTAATGGAAAACTGATATTTCCGATAAAAAGGGGGAGGAAATCACCTGGATCTCACTATCAGTCCAGCAGCCGTGGTGTACAGACCTCTTCACCCTTGGTCTTGCTCTTCCACATTATCCATTGATCTCCACCATGGATCATCACACACTCCTTATGGTAGCTGCCATCATTCAACACCAGAACCAAGCCCTGTTCAGACTGTTTCACCTTTTCTACGCAAGGAGAAGAAGGAGACGTCCAAGAGCTATGTGGGTCCGACAATAGATAAGGAGAAGAGTGGAGTTTGGACTGTATGACCAGTTGATGGTGGATTTGAGGAATGAAGACACTCGTGCATTCCAGCACTTCATGAGGATGCCATCAGCCATGTTTGATGAACTTGTTGAGCGTCTGAGACCCATGTTGCCCAAGCAGAGCACCAACTTCCATCCCAGCCTGGACCCTGGACTGAAGGTGGCACTGACTCTGAGCCACCTGGCCTCTGGAACCACATACAGAAACATGAAGTATGCCTGGAGGGTGCCACACAACACCATCTGCAAAGTGGTCAGAGAAGTGGTGCAGGCCATCATCAAAGAATACGTGGAGGAGCTCCTCCAGTGTCCCACCACTGAAGAAGCCTGGAGAAAAGTTGCAGAACAGTGGTATCAGAGGTGGAACTTTCCCCACACCGTTGGAGCCATAGATGGGAAGCACGTGGCCTGCAAAGCTCCAGCCAACTCAGGGTCCTCTTATCACAACTACAAGGGCTTCTTCAGTATCATCCTCTTTGCCATGGTTGATGCTGACTACAAGTTCATGTACATCGATGCTTCAGGCAACGGGTCAGCTTCAGATAGCCAGATATACAATGCCAGTGATCTCAAGGAGGGGCTGGAATGCAACCTCATCATGGGTTTTCCAGATCCAGACCCCCTACCCAATGACACAGGAGATTATTATGATCCTCTTCGTGGCTTGCAGCTGGGAGCTATGTATATATGTTTGCAAGTGCGCAGTTAGAATTGCTGAAGTCAATTAGTGTTTACCTTGAAAGAGGTTTATCTTTACTGGCGTTCTTCCCATGGACTTTTCTTGGTTATTTTCCTGGAGTTTATGATTCGTTATCTTGGCTTGCTTCAGAACTCTAATCAATGCGGTTTGTTTTGGTTCTCTGTTTGCCTCATTATTTACTTTTGTGACTTTAAACTGTGCCTAATAAAACAGTGAAGTTAAGTTGAAGACTTTACCAGACTTTAATATATGTTTCGGGTTTTGGGTTATTTTGAGAGACTATGGGTCATCACATTCTCTTTTTTTTCTTCCTTCTCTCTTTCTCTCTTTTCTCTCTCTCTCTTTCCCTTTCCCAGGCTCACCCCATTGATTTGGTGTACCGCTCTTTCAGACTTGCTTGGGCAGGTCTGTCCAGTGCAGCAGGCTCAATGGGGTGGACTTGTGGGGCCGGCACCTAGAATGCAGCAGTGCTGGCACATTTGAAATGTAGAGCAAAGCCAGAGGTCGGTAATTTTTGCTACAAAGAATCACAAAAGCTTCTGGGTTGTGCACAAGAAGGGACACACATGTTAATGCAATTCAGCAACACAAAATAAAGAAATTCAAATAAAACAAATCAAGAAGAATCAGCAAAGCATCTCTGATTAGATTTTATTCACTACTAGAATCTAATCAGAGATGCTTTACCCATTCTAGTCCAATGACCTGCTCCCGCAGGGTTGGAAGGGAGTATGTGTATCTGTGTGTGCATGGCTGTCAAACCTCCAAAAACAGGTCAAGTAGTTCTGGGGAGGCCAGTCATAAATTAGAACACTTGCTAAGCAACCGGCCATTAAGTGAGGACCACTTGTGTTTGGTTTGCCAGTCACCAAACCATGCTCACCCAGTCATGTAACCAGCAAACCACACCCTCAAATTAGGCCACGCCCACAGAAATTTGAATCCGGCCCCTGGGTGGAGGGTGTTGAGGATGAATTTGTAGCACCAAAGGGGCGGTGGACTGAAAAAGTTTGGGAACCACTGGTTTATTGGATTTAGAGACTGTAGCTCCAGAATGACTGTGTGGCTTATATTTAAAAAAACAAAAACAAGAAAGAAATAATCTAAAACTTGGCTTTGCACCTGAATCTAGGTCCCTGGGCATGGGATAGAATCCATTTCCTGGCTGTCCATGGAGATTCTTAATCATCCAGGTCATAGTTGTCCCAAAAGTGCTTTTTCAAGAGGCAACTAAACATTCTGGTTTTTCTTTGAAGACAAGTTTCCCATCCAAGAAGCTTCTTCAGCTCTGACTGGATGGTGGTGAATGGAGGGATTTATACTCCTTGCAGACAGCTAGTCATCTGCATTCTTTTTGAGAATCCTTGAGGCCACTTGGAGGTTTATCTATGTTGTCAGGATAGCCTGAGTAGAGCAAAGAGACATGGAGCCTGCTTGAAACTGTTAAAAGCACTTTTGGGACATTTGACCCTTTTGAAAAAGCACCTTTGGAAAATTTGCTGGCTGTATGGATGTTTGGTTGGATAATATCTGACTGTGTGTTTTCGTTTTCGTTTTTAAAATTCTGTATTTTGTGTGTTTTACTTATTTTAGTGTAAAACACCTTGAGTCACATAAACATCAGGTGGGTAAATTGAATTAATGAATGAACAAATGAAGAATTAATGAATGAAAAGCATTTAGGCAACAATATCCCATATAAAAAGCATGTAGAAAGAAAGACATAATAGCTGTGTTCAGGTATCTGAAGGGCTATGGTGTAGAAAGAAGCCAGCAAAGGAAATAATGGATTTAAATTATAAGGAAGTATAAGGAAGATTTTGATTTGATTAACAGAACAAAATTACCTAATGGGAAGAGTTGTCCATAGTAGAACAGACTGCCATTGGAGATGGTAGAATCTCTTCACTAAAGGTGTTTAAACAAACAAGAGATGATTATCTGTTGGAAATATTGTGGTAATGAAGCATCATCATCATCATAACAACAATAACAACAACAACTTAATAGTAAAGGTTCCTTCCAACTCTGTTATTCTATGCCTTAATCACTTGGTATAGACTATATGATCTCTAATGTCCCTTTCAATTTTCACATTCTATTATTCTCTATGAATATGGTCTTTCTATGAGACAATACATTTTGGAGAATGTCATGAGTAAGGACAATATTTGATGTCTGAGCTGTCTTGAGTCTTCTTTCCATAAATGTAGTATATAACTTTGTTGCAGCCATTTCACTTAGACTATGTCATCAAATGATCCATAGAGGTCTCATGAATGCATTGCTTTTGGGAAGGAAATAGCAGACATTAACACAATTGAGTGGGTTCAGAGGTATTTCTTGAGAAAAGTACTCCACTCCTCCACTCACAATAGAATTAATTCCCTATGCCTCCAGTCTCAAAATTCTGGGCCTGGACAATCTAGAACTGCACTGCCTGTGGTCTGATCTAAGCATAGTACACAAAATTGTCTGCTACAATGTCTTGCCTACCAATGACTTCTTCAGTTTCAATACATGGGCAAACAACCGATACAAATTCAAGGTAAACTGCTCCAAACTCAACTGCAGAAAATATGACTTTAGCAACAGAGTGGTCAATGCCTGGAATGCCCTACCCGACTCCATTGTTACAGCTGCAAACAATCACAGCTTCAATCTCAAATGGTCTACTGTGGACCTCACTCCATTCCTAAGAGGTCCTCCTTAAGGGGGCATGCATAAACGCACCAGCATGCCTACCTGTCTTACTGTCCCCATTTATCTGTATTTACTTCCTTTCTTCTTGTATATGTGCATACTTATACTTGTTATCTTGTACATATTTGACAAATAAATAAATGCATTGCTTTTGGGAAGGGAATTGCATCTCTACCTAAAATTCAAAATTCAAACCCAAACAAGGACAACTGACAAGAGACTTCTAATACTTTCATAGCTTTAACGTTATCTAAGTTCCTTCTGTGATGACATCATTGCTACTGAGGAAAAACAATGAAAAAAGTAAGTGTAAAGTTGTCAAAATATTCTGAAGTAAAAGAGTGGTTACTGCTTGTGTTCAAAGGCAACACAGGGAGCATGCATTAGAACCTGATTTGTTGCACTGAGAATATTAATGTTCAAAAATCTGTTGGTTTCAGAAGGCGAAGGTGAAAAAATTAATGTTCTATTGAGAGGAAAGGGAAAATTTGCTTTGGATATACACAGTTAATTTCACAATTTCTGGCAGTAATGTTTATGAAATATCTCTTGGGTCTTAATAGTATAGTAATTGTAGTAAATACATTTGAAAAGGCTGTCAAAGCAATAATCAAATGTCATACTTGTATTGATTATTATTGTTATTATTACAATTGTTTTTCCATTTCTACTGCTCATGACTTATTCATGGACCATATTTGTTTTAATTGAAAAGCTCAATCATTTAGTTATTCAAATGTATTAGCTGGAACTGCCCAATAAATTCAGGGCAGTGTTCAAAACTAAAATAAATACAAAAACAGTTAAAAACATTGACTCACAGAAGTTGCCCAGACCAAATAATCTAATAGATGGCAAAACAATAACACAAAACAGGAGACATTGAATGAACAATAAACATTATCCTCAGGCCTGGGACCAAAGCCAGGTTTTCAGAGTTTTCCCATGGAAGAGGCCAACCATATTTCTGGGGCAATTATGCTCCATGGGGGAGGAGACAACAGAGATGCCTCACTTTGTAGGTTCCTCAAGGTGGCAATGTTTAATGGAGGGAACCTGGACATCCACATGGTGAAAGATACTGGATAAACAGAAACAGTTATAGATAAGCAGTGTATCAGATATCCAACCCCTATGCCACATAGGTCTTTACAGATCATAACCAGCACTTTGCATTGTACTAGGAAGCTAATTAGCAGTTCATGGAGTTGACATAGCAGTGACGACACATGGACATACCCTTGTACCATCTTAATGCTTGTACATTTGAACCAGCTCTAGCTTCCAAGTGGTCTTCAAGGACAAACCCATATAGAACAATTTGCAATAATACAATCTTGAGATGACTAGGACATCAATGATTCTTTGTCAAAGTTTGACAAAGATTTGACAAAGCTTTTTTTTAAAAAATTCTTACATTGTTGCATAAACAGAGATTGCATAATCCCAGAATTGGGGAAATCATATTACTATTGTAATTATAATGAGAGTGACAAATATTTGTGGAATTAAGAAGAATAATGATATTTGGAATTATAATGTGAATCCAAGATAATCTTCTCCATGTAACTGATGGGCATTTAGTTATATTTTTGGAAGAGTAACCTGCAGAAGAATTCAAAGTACAAACTAAAAAACTGGAATTGCAAGAACTAAGAATTTGGAAACCGTGCTTTAAAATATATATGTCACAGGAAGGAACTGAGAGTCAAGGGGAATATATCCCACAAATAAGGCTAAATAATGCAGAGCTGATATATAAAAAACTGGTGGAGAATTTTTTATTCCTTGTAGAATTTTTTTTTAAAATACTCTAGCCAATTTTTATATAAATTGTTTAACTTCAAAGAGGCTATATGAAAAGAGCTCTACATTGGTAGATGAAAGTTACCGGAATATGTTAACTACTGGGGCATAAAAAATGACTTGAACCCTCAACTATATAACTAGAGGTAACTAGTTTTAAATCTTTTCCTCATAATTTAAAACTATAGCTTTCATCTATTTTTCACACAAATTCAGAAATTCCATTTGCTCATAGTAATTTATCCCATAGTGAAGATGGCAAGCTGTTTTGTTGTTGTTCTCCAGTTCTATGGCTGGTTGGTTTTTGTTTATTATAAATTTGCATAGTTTTGTTGTGAGTGGAACTCTTTGGTCAGACACTCCCTTATTTCCAAACTTTGCCAACAGTCTAGGAGACAGTAAAATATTCTTTTCCCCCCATTCCTTATAGATTTTAGCCTGCTTTAAATGGACAGAATCATAGCTATATAAAAATGCATACTACAGTATTTCATAGCTGTACTTTAAGAATCAACTAAACTGATTGTTAATAATTAATAATAAACTCAAGAAAAGTGCCTAAAGCATCCACTGGGACATGTCCTTATCGTTATATAATATGACTTCTCATATGTCTGTGAGTCACTGCATGTGATATATGTTTCCATTTCTTTTTATTCCATAAAATTTCAAGAATGTTACTTGGTGGTTATTCTAAACCTTTAAATGTTGTTTTAAGATGTATGATGTGATTTGCTTAATAAATGACCAACTTTGCAATGATCCTGGTAAAGGGAAGAATCAATCCTCAGAACTATTTCTGCTAAATCTGACTTGCAAAGTTTTTGTGGATTTCTACATACTAACCCAAGATAATTTCAGAGTTTACTGGAATGGATGGCCATAACAAATTGAATCAATAATAATAATAATGAAATGAATCTATATATTCTATAGCCACTTGTGTGTACAATTCACATGGAGACCTAACTTTTTATGAATACTAAGTCCTAAATTGGTTTGGTGAATTAAAACTGAAAAGAACCACAGGCCATTTAGTTCAACCCCAATTTTTTTTTTTTTTTAAAAAGAGAATTTAGTCCTCAACTCCATCAATCAAGTCAGCAAGACATCTAGCAGAGAAAAAGTATTCTGCAAAAGTCTGCCAACAGAGCTAACAGCTTCTGATTGCTTAGTTATTTATAAAATATTTATAGATTCCTCCAACTGTGAGACATTGGGTGGCATTTCCAAGACTTGCATCAGAAGCCATCACTGATTTGAAGACATCAAACAAACAAACAAACAAAAAAGTCAGGTTTTTAAAACAATTTTGGAACTTGTAGGCTCTCCTATTCAAATCCTCTGTGTGTGCATAGCATCAGTCAAACACAGCTGCTGTAATAGAATTTGGTGGGCAATGTATTCTATTTTTCTCTAAGGAAATGAATCTATTGGTGGGTTTACTTCTTAGTAAAATCTGCATCAAAGTGAACACAGCTTTAGCAAACTATGGTTGAAACCATAAGCAAAAGTAAGAATGCTCCCTCCATTCTCCATTTTTGTTTCTGCTTTCCCTTTTTTTCATCATTCAGACATTTTTCTGGCTTTCCCTTTTTTTTTTTTTTTATTTTAAGACAAACATACACAGACAATGCATTAAAAAAAACATAAAACCATCTTCCATTTTGTACATACAGTCTCTCAGTTGGTTTTGAATCTTTTGTACAATCCTTTCTGATACACAATAAACTGTCAGAATGAAATATTTCACTTTTATCAGTTGTTTGAATTTAATATTTGCAATGGGTCTCTCAAATCAGGGTGCAGACTGAATATGGTCTTAAGATACTTTTCTTTTAAGGTTGTTGACTTGCAATATAAAACTGGGATGGGGGAAAGTCATCTCTGAATTTAAATAAGTTTGTGACTTTGGAATTGCCTTTTATTCCCCCCTCTGGCAGGCACAGCATGCTTATAGAAATACCTGACAAGAGATGACACTTTTGCCATTCATATATCTTCAGAGGGGAAGTGATACTGCTGAAATCTAGTTTGCTATGCAGATGTTAAGGAAGGATATTTTATAGAAACTATTGCTTGTGTGTTTATTCTGCATATATTATTTTACAGATACAATCCAAAAACTTGTTTCTTTATATCATTCTGGGGCTATAACCCTTTGACAAACTGTATATTAAAAAAAAATTCTTGAGAGATTGGCATGAAACCAATACTGTTATTTAATTTCTTTCACAGTTATCTTTTCTACAAAGTTGTCTCTACAAAGTTTGAGTTGCCTCCTTAGGCCAGCCTTGAGTTTTCACATAGTTTTTTGCTGAAACATTTTTTATCTTCCAGGTTTGGACCTTCAAAATGTCTGCTGTATTGCCTAAAATCCAGCTCTGAGTATTGATGAAATACAAATAGCACCACATCAATAGAAAGTTTTTTTTAAAAAAAATTAGGCTCAATTCTCAAAATTGCTTGGCTGGCAATTCATCACCTGGATCAAGATGCCTTTGTTACTTTTGGTGCAATGAAGGTAATCTTTGTGCTTTATTATACTTAATACCATTGTTTTGAATGAACAAAGCCATTTATGCCAATATTTTGAATTCTTTGTAGTAATACCTTCCTCAATAATCATAAAATCATAGGAAATTGAGTTGTACTCCACACTTAGTGCTTGAGCTGATCTTCCTAGAACATATTCTTCATGGAAAGTCCACCATCTTTGAAATAATAAACTGTTCTTAACATTAGGGACTCTCTTAAAGATTCAATTAGAATTTGTTTTCTTATAATTTAGTACCAATAATCCTATGTTCAATATTTTTATACAGCAGAAGTCATGTTTTTTTTTCTTTTCAGACATTTGAAAAAATGCTGCCATAATCCTGTCAGTCTTCTTTTCACAAGTGAACCAATTTCTTTGATCACTCATTGTGAGACTGAATTTCTATTCTTGTGAATAGACATTCTTATCACTTCTCTCTAAATATTTTCCACTGTTTCTAAATTATTTTTTAATTTTTTATGTCTTGAACAGGAAAGTTCTCCCCTTCCCAATATCCACACACCGATCCACATACCTCACAGCTCTGCATTTGATTTCATTAAGTATGTTTCAGTCAACTTTTCTAACCCAATCTATTTCTGTTTCCAAACCACTGATTGTGACACCAATTTGTTGTCTGTAAATGTGTCAACATTCCATCCCCTTTGCATTCCAAATCCTTGATAAAAAATTAAACAATAATTTGGCATACTATTTCTAAATCAAAAGATAGATAGCAACCTCATGTCCTTTCAGTGAAGTTAGTGATAAATGATGAGGAATAAAGAAAGATCTCAGATCCTTATTGATTGTGCTGTGTATCTCCTAGTGACCACAGTAGTATCCAGCCTTCCTAGCAATCCCTCCATCCTTGATAAGAATAGATGCTTGCTTACCAGTGTCTTAAACATACAACTACAACTATCTTTGCTGGATTTAAGCTGTGAAAGGATTCTCTAATGTGCCTTATAAAAAATTCCTTTAAGAAAGAAGAAATAGCCCATAAGAATGCTAGAAGCATAAACTGCATTTATATTGGTAGAAGCACCATTAGAAAGACCAATAATATAAAATGTCAGCAATCCCTCATGTTGCTAGGTAGGCCTAATGGCTTATGGCATAACAAAATGATGTTCCAGCGGCTTCCCATTTACTACAGGAATCTAAGTGGACAGGCTTTATACACAAGTGGGTGCAGTAACTAATGAGCTGGTATCATTGATTACCTTTGTGAAGGGCCAACAACATTGATCAGCATTCCTTCACTAACATTTTGGCTTTAGCTATCCATAACAATCACACTGTCAACTATAATTTCTAGTTGCTTGCTGTGTGAACATTCTGCTTCCTTATCTAAAGAGACTCCCTGCCCCAAATGTCAAAGATATAATATCATAGTTCATTCTGCTACCTCATGACAACATTTCACTGTCTATTGATTTTCCAGATCTCGTCTCACCTGAACCTGATCTGTGCATTTTGTATGTATGAACTCACAAATTGCAGTGGCTGCTTTGATAGATTTTTTGCTTTGTTTGCTACAAGAACACTGAATTGCCATTACCAAAGTTAACTGAAAAGAAACAATCAAAATCCAAAAGATTGGCTGAACAATGGTAAAATAGAGAAGAGGGGGAGAGAAATATGGAGATTTGATATTTGTTGATATTTGTTGAGTTTCTCACTTTTTAATAACCATAGACAACATTCAGTTCATTTTCTGGTATATATTCAATTCCATTAATCATTTTTGTTTGTTTGTTTTTTACATTTGTATCTTCAGATTTTTTTTAAAAAAAATCACACAGTCAACTAGATGTGTCCAACCCAAAATCTCAATTTTTAGTGTAGGTGCTTACCAGCACAACAGAGCTGTTTACATATGAATGAAATACAATAAAGCAAAATATTACAGGAATGAATTGTATAAAATAAACAGTACAATCTAAAAGTATAATGAACAGTTGATTAATAATACATTACTTATTAACACCAAGATCAAATTAGCCATCTTTGCATGAGTTTTTCTGCCCTGTCTTTCTCTTTGCCTCCCCCACTATTGTTGCAGTAACAGTTTTTAAAGCAAGTGTGTTTCTATCATGAGCTAATTTGGTATGTAGTATGATAGCACTGATAATAATGAAATCATTTGGCTAATGGATACCTATATTAAAGTGTTACTGTTATGGTAGTGCTTATTTTTGTCTTAATTTGGTATAGAGTGCTAAATCTTCAAAGCAGAAGCTTTTATGCAAATTGTTGATGTTTATATCTTTCCTTCTTCTTGGCATATTAAATGGATCCTGCTAAGTCATAATTGTAAAAGTTCTTTCCAACTTGCAGTGGTCTTACCCTGTCAAGAAGCACTGAATATATTTGTTTATTTCTTAACATTTCCTTCTCACTTTCTATTCCTTTGTCACTCATTGAAATACAGTTCCTCGTGTTGCTTAGAGGTCTGTTTCTCAGTGGCATCTTCCTGCTAATTGTCAGCTGCAGTTGGACTGATAAGCCCACCCCAGCTCCACAAATGGGAAAAACATTGCAAAATGTCACATGAGGACAACGTGATGCCACGAGTTTGACATCCATGCTATAAGCTGATAATTTTAGAAAGAATTGCAAAAAAAAAAAAAAATCTTAACTGATTTAATTTTAATATATTTTATATATTAATATATTCACTTCCATCAAGCTATTCTAATTTCAGAGAGTTTTGCAAGCCCAATAATCTTTTCTAGATTCTGGAAAAAATAAAGCACATTGCATTTATCTGCATATGCTCACTTCATCCCCCAAATGAAAAATCTCTTGTGGTACCTGGAATAGAAGAGAAGAATGAAAGTGATGCAACCCCAAATAAAAATAGAATCCCAATCTGAGAAAAATACTTTTAAAAATTCTTATTTGTCCCACTAAAGGAACTAAGGAAAGATAAAACAATTTTTTGTACCATAAGCACAATAAGGTCTGGTCAAGCTATACAGGATGTACTCAAAAGTAAAATTAATTGGAACTATATAGGCATTCTCACCCGAAAGCCAATTTCCTATTCCAGAGGTTAAGTGTGGCATCAGTGAATAGAAAACCCACCAAGGACAATCAGGAATATTTCCAGATTTGTAAGAATGAAACCATGGAGTAAAAGATGTTGCTTCCTGTAACTTAACATAATTCCTATAAATTTAAAGGAAAACTAACTTCATCACCCTTTTACCTAGTGGTTAAAAGCAAGACCAAATATGTCAATTGTATTTTGTGAAGGGAGGAAAACTCCAAGTTTCCATAGAACCAAGGACGTTTGCACTCTTTCTGATGTCCTATCATGGTCATTAAACTCTTCTAGATCAGACGTCTGAAGATATCGAAAGCTATTTGAGAAATCATACCAGGCAATCTGATAGGGAAGCTGTTGGAAGCAGAGTGGACAATACACTAAGAGGATTTTATCCCATCCCTCCTACTAGGAACATGAATAGAAACCTTGAGCTTTGTGGCTGCTGAACAGAACAGAGTAGAAGCTAGAGAATTGTGATAGAACTCAGTAGACAAACAGATTGTCAAACTCATCTCTTATCTGCTAAAATTCATAACAGTAATCCAAGTTATCAGTGAAGCAGTAAAGAATTTTGGGAAAAAGAAACTCCAAAATGAGCATATAATTTTCAACTAAACCTGTTCTATGCATTTATCAAGGTCTCTTCATATACTGTTTTCTAAGGTTTCTTTTCTTGTAAAACATACACTGATGCTCAGCAGTTGTCTGTTGGTGAAATAACAACAGGCCACTCTATCTGATGATAATACAGTAATATGTTATATTATATCATTGCATTAAAATAGTTTATCTGAATACAAAAAAAATCAAAATGGAAATGAAGTAACTCAGTCTTCTCTTTTTGAAGATCTAAGAAGGACTATTTTGAGATACTCAATATGTATCCTCAACCTTATAGAAAAGGGGCTTGGTTCAAGAATATTGTGTGTCATTGATCAAATTTTAGTCACTCTGGTTGAATTATACAATCTTGATTCCTTGAATTTGCTTCCTGGAATAAAGTATAAACTTTAATGGGCAGATAAAACTGGATAAATTAATTTGTCTTTTCATCTTGAGTTACTCCTTAGAGGATATCATTAACATAAAAACATTGTAAATTCATAGGTCTGGCAGCTTTTGCCCTGCAGAGGCAAAGACTTGAGTAAATATGGAGATTTAGAGATTTACTGTCTTATCCTTTGAAAACGTAATTTCCCTAGGTAGGAATAAAGAGAGATGGGCATAGCTGTGGAAAGTGCCTTAAACATTATATAGCTAAACTGTGCTGCAGCATTGTGGAATTAAATTTATTTGGGGGATGCATATTCTTCTTATTAGTAATAGTTGCTTTTATACAATGAGAACAAAACAGAATCTTTAACTCTTTTTTTTACTATTGAATTGAACCTAAAAACACAGATGGAATATTACTCTACAATACTTTTTAAAATCCTTATTTATCCCACTAAAGGAACTAAGGAAAGTTAAAACATTTTTTGTACCAGAAAGCACAAGTGCTATATAGGATGTACTCAAAGGAAAATTAATTGGAACTATTTAGGCATTTTCACCCAAATCAGTTTTTTAATAATCAGTTTTTCAATAATTTAAGTGAAAACACTATAACTGTCTCAGCTGCCTTCATGAATGCAAATAACCACAATTCTTGTATTCATTTATTAATTACAATCTTTTCCCTCTTTGAATTCCTCTTAGTAGATCTTAACTTTCTTCCACAGATTGAAATCAGAGAAGCACGTGCACAAATCCCAGTTAAAGGTGTAATAGTGAATCAGCTTAAAACAAAAAGTATGGAAGTTCCCCAAAGGACAGAAAAGAAAGAACAACTTATTGAATTTGGTCCCATTCTTGGTTTGAAAGGAAGAAGAGCTTAGAAAAGAAAAGGAGGAAAGATGTACAGCAGCAAATACTGTGCAATTTTGGTGCATGTTATGCTGATAACATAAATAATAGGTGTTTAATATTTATATTCAAATGTATAAAATTATTCTGAAATTAAGCATATAAGGGGTGAAAGTATCATATAGATCAGAAGTGTCAAACTCAGGTTGAAACCAGCCCATGGAATGCTTAGATCCAGCCTGCAGGGCTGGAAACAGCAATGGACCAGTCCTCGGTGCCTCTGCCAGTGAAAATGGAACTTGAAGGGGGGGGCACATACATTTTCACCATGACAGCCTCCTGCAACTCCTCCTCAGGCCCCTCTGAGCTCTGTTTTCACTGGTAGAGGGCTATCAAAACAAACTAAAAACATAACAAAAAGAGAAATGTTTCCCCTTTTGCATTTGAACAAACAAGAAGGGACAGGAAAGACAAAAAGGGAAAGAGGAAAGAGGAAAAAAAAGAAGGAAAGAGAGGAAGGAAAAATAAGAAAAAAGGGGAAGGAAGAAGAAATGAAGAGGGAAGGAAAAAGAAGAAAAGAAAGAAAGGAGATAATAATGAGAGTGAGTGAGGGTCTCAGGGAACTCCTGCATTGGCACTTGGCCATCATAGGTGGCCCCAACACATGTCCCATGACATGCCCACTATGTCCATGCTCAGCCACACAGCTGTCTAAGGTCAAACACAACCCTGATGCAGCCCTCAATGAAATCAAATTTGACACCCTTGATATAGATGTGGCTGATTAAACATCATTGGCCTACAAAACTCTTATATTGGTGAAACAAAATATCAATTTCCCATTTTCACTGAAGTATCTGTCCATATACATTATTAGGGCTACTTCTGAAATTTGAATAAAAATTTAGTTAGAAATATACAAGAGAGGTTAATTTACTTTTTTTTGATATTACTAAGGAATTATTAAAGTTAGGTTATCAGGTTTTTTACTTGAAAACTGAAATTTTAATAAAAATAAAAAGGACTTACCTTGAACAATCTTCAGGATAGGATAAAATACATATTTCCTTCCTTCCTTCCATCCATCCATCCATCCATCCACCAATCCATCTCTAGGTAGAATTGAAAATGGGTCTCAAACTCTGAAACCCATTTCCAACAGAGATACACTTAGATAGCAAAAGGTAGCAATCTGTTTCTTCTGGTGGGGAAATCCTTCCCTTCCTCTAAGCCTAGATAATTGCAGTTAAAAGATTACTGATAGTATCAAAACACCAGGAAATATTTTTTTGGCTTGCATTAATGTCTAAATATTCAAGAACAAGAAGTTATTTAAATCTTGGATGGCCAAGGAAGGGAGGGAGAGGGGAGAGAGGGAGGAAGGAAAGGAAGGTAGGGAGGAAGGCAGGCTTTTATTTATTTCTATCATGAGACAATACTCAGAAGGAAGTCCAACAGCCATCTCTAAAACTTTCTCAAGTTTGACAAGACACTCATTTCTCCACTAGGAGGAGAAACAGATTTCTGTCTTTTGCAATCTGACTGTATCTTTGTTGGAAATAGGTTTCAGGGTTTGGGATACCATTTTCAATTCTACCTAGAGATGTTAGGAAGTAATTCTGTCATATTTTATACAAAAATATACTCTTTTCCATCCCCCAGTAAACAATGGAAAATTCCTAATGCATTGTTTCTACTTCAGAAATCAAGACAAGGTAATTTAGAACTCCAAATCCATGGAGAATTTCAACTGAAGAGTATTTCGGAAACATCTCTAGCTGGCATTTGGTCAGGCCCCTCCCAGCATTGGAAAGAGAGCAACAGCTGTGCTCTTGTATCCGACTGGGACTGCTCTGTTTGATGCTACAGGCTGCTATGCTCACAACAGCTGTTTTCACCCGTTTATATTGGCTAGAGAATCTACTTAAGCATTTGGGATTATAATCCTGATATCTGTCATATCTTTTCTTGTTTCTAGGTAGCTTTATTTTATATTATTTCAAAAAAGAACCCGGTCCTTCTTGTTTGCTATTTTTGCAAAAACAAACAAACAATTACATGTTATCTATTGTAGTTATCTTCCTCCCTGGATTGTCAGGAAAAAGTCAAAGGAGCAGCTGAATACTGTAGTGAGACTTAGATTAGAAAATCAAAATCCCTTTCAAAGGAAAAAAATAGTCTGTACTTTTCTTCTGACAAAGATAGCTTTAAAAGGTGCTGAGATTTTTGCTCCTAGGAATCCTTTGCTCTTAGCTTTTTGAGAAAAATAGAATCATTTGATATAAAGCAAAGGGCTTCATTTGTACTTTTTAATATAAGAATAAAATAATAATAAAAATAATAAAATAATAAAGTAAAATGTTATTACTGAAAAGGAAGTAAAATATATGATGAACTGAAAAATAGAATGGAATACATCATCATCGTACTCAGTCATTCAGTCATGTCAGTCCTTAGCCACTCTATGGATCAGCACTTTCCATGTCTCTCTGTCACATCTTCCATGGTCACTCTGGTGTCATCCTTTATGGTATCCAGCCAGTGGGTACTAGAGCATCCCCTTCTTGCTTTCCATTGGTCACTCTCAGTGTGATGACCTGGGGTGTGGCACAAAAGCAACACAGCCAGAGAACAGGTCTAATTCCTTTTATTGCTCCAATTTTTCCCCAAACATCCCCATGTTTACTACAAATCCTGGAGCAAAGGTTTCACATGCATCTTCAGCAGCCTCTGGCTGTAGTAGTCCAATAAGCCAGGTTAGCCAAACAGTAACACAGGGCCAACAATCCAATTATCCAGGTTTAGCCAAACAATAACCAGGACCAGTAGTCCAGCAAAGCAGGCAAACCAGGCAATCCCCATAAGACAGAGCACAGTAATCCCAAGGCATCAGTAAATGCACACAAGACTCCACAGTTTCAATGCTTATTCCCAACAAATGCACCTCCCACCAGCATCTCCTTTCATCTCAGTCCCCAGGTGTGCCTTGTGAAGGGAGGTATGGCACTCTACTCCCTCGTAGCTGACTCAGTCTGTGTTGGTCTCACCTCCTCTCTTCTCTGCGTGCTCTAGGATCAGGAGGGCGTGGTCTTTGCTCTGTTTCTTCCACTCCTTCCTGTCTACAAGCCTTTCTAATCCTGAAAAGCCTTGCCTGGACTGACTCTGCCCTTCCCCAGTGTCAAGTCTTCAAGATTTTCAGCCTTCAAGACTTTCTCACTTTGCTTTGCATCTTTCGGCTGTCATAAGTAACAGGGGGAGGAGGGGGGAAAGTTGTGGGAAGTGAGCTGGAGGTGTTACAAAGTGGAACTGTATAAACTGGGGGGGGAGTACATTCTTGCTTGGGTGACTTTGCATAATGATAATGCCCACCAGCTGATGAATTATGACATGTTCATGACTGCGCTGTGGGCCAGGTTTGAAGACCCACTGGTGGAACGTAAGACCAGGATTAGGATGAAGACCATAAATCAGGGGCGGATATCAGTGGCCGACTACACCCAGGAATTGAGAGAGCTGGCATGTCATATTCGAGGCCCAGGTAGCCCTAATGGAACTTTTGGTAGGTCCCAGGTAGCCCTAATAGAAGCATTTAAAGATGGCTTAAATGAGGATGTATACCAGAGCTGCATTGCCAGAAGAGACCCCAATGATCTGCAGATGTGGTACATGCTGGCAGCGGAAGTGGAAATTGATCTAACCCAGAACAGGTGCCATGGGGGGGGGTCTGGTTGGAGCAAGTCTTCCCCCCCACGGCCATGAGAAGCCTTCAAACCCCAAAAGGGAGGGATGGCGGCGAGACCCAAGACCGCTGCCTGTTTCCGATGTGGGAAGGAAGGTCACTGGGCTGCCGACTGCCAGATCAAGTTGGAACCGAAGGGGGCACCAGGAGGAGGGGAAAAAATTGAAAAAACCCCAATGAAGCCTCGTGAAATGGCGCTTAAAGCGGAGGAGATTGTAGAGATCGCCCCTCCAAAAGGAGAGGAGCTGGGAACTCCGATCTCCTCTGAAGAGAGTGAATTCGATTCGGGAGATGACTCAATGGTAAGTCCAAACAAGGGCCCTATGACCATTCCAGTGAAGTTAAGGGCACCCACATCAGGAGCCAGAGGGAAAATGCTAGTCTTGCTAGACTCTGAGTGTACAAGGTGCGTAGTCAGTACGAAAGTAATAGAGAAAATGGGCTTAAGACTAAAAACCTTGAAAACGCCCATAGCCTTTTGACAATTGGAGGGATCAATGGTGGGGAACGGCCCTGCACATTTCATCATGGAAACCATAGAAATAACAGTGGGGAAGCACAGAGAGACTTTGTGTTTTATTGTGGCCCCTGGAATGGAACGGCCACTAATACTGGGATTGCCCTGGCTCTGGAAATGGAACCCCCATGTCGATTGGAGGAGGAGGTTATTGCACATACGTACTGACTAGTGACCGGAAGGCGATCTAAACCAAAACTCAAAAATCCCACTGAGCTGGCCTCCACGGGTACCAAGAAACTGAAAGGGGAGGATAAAATGCTGGAGGAATATTGGGACTTTAAAGGAAGTATTCAGTGAGAAGGCTTTGGATGAACTCCCTCCTCATCATTCAACAGATTGTATTATTGAAATTTTACCAGGAGTGGAACTCCCAAACCAAAGCTGTACTCGACATCGCGAGAAGTAGAAGAGCTGCGGTCATTTATCGATAAGAATTTGAAACATGGTTTCATCCAACCTGCTAAACCCCAGGTAGCAGCCCCAGTGTTGTTCTGTGAAAAGAAAGATGGCTCCCTTCACTTATGTGTTGATTATAGAAACCGTGGAAAACATGTACCCCCTCCCCTTGATGAAGGACATGTTGACCCACCTGGCCAAAGGGAAAATTTTTATGAAGCTTGACTTGAGAGAAGCGTACTATCGGGTTCAAATTAAGGGATGAATGGAAAACCGCTTTCAACTGCCCAATGGGTTGTTTCCAATTCAATGTTCTTCCATTTGGCCTACAGGGGGGCCCAGCAGTATTCATGCAAATGATCAATCAGGTGTTACATGAACATTTATACAAAGGGGTTTTGGTTTACCTTGATGATATCCTTATCTACACGGAGACTCCGGAGGAACATGTGAAGCTAGTGCAGTCAGTTTTGGAAAAACTGAATGCAAAATTGTCCAAGTGTGAATTCCATCAGGACAAAATTGACTATTTGGGTTATCACATCTCACATGAGGACATAGAAATGGATCCGGGGAAGGTTCATGCCATGTTGGAATGGGCCCCTCCACACACCAGGAAACAACTTCAGAGTTTCTTGGGATTTGCCAACTTTTACTGACAATTTATCCCGGCTTTTGCGAAGATAGCACTGCCTATCACAAACCTCCTAAAAACCAAAGGGAGGTGAAACCAAAGCCTAGTAAGCCACTGGAGTGGTCCATGGAATGTCAAGCTGCCTTTAAAAAGCTGAAATGACTGTTTGCTGCTGAACCAGTACTCAAGCACCCGGACATGGATGCTCCTTTTGTGATCCAAGCCGATGTGAGTGATGTAGCAGTTGGAACGGTGTTACTGCAAGCAGATGAGACAGGGACTTTACAACCATGTGCATATACTTCCCGTAAATTATCTGAAACCGAAAGGAAATGGGCTGTCTGGGAAAAAGAAGCTTTTGCAGTTTGCTGGGCCTTGTTAACTTGGAGACATTTCCTGGAAGGAGCAAAACATCCATTTGAGGTGTGGACTGATCATAAAAATTTGGAGGCTTTGAAAACGCCCAGGAAGCTGTCCCTCAAACAAATTCGCTGGGCGCAATACTTTAAATGCTTTAATTTTTTATTGAAGTACATTTCAGGGGGGAGGAATTTCATGGCGGATGCTCTATCTAGACTACCTCAGTACAATAGTGCTCACCAGGAAGTTGTACGGCCAATTGTCCCAATCAACCAGTTGGCAGCAGTGGTGGTTACCAGAGCCCAAAAGAAGAAGAGGGAAGTTGATTTATTGAATGATTTGACTGCACAATTAAGAGAGCCTCTAAAACTTGGTGACTGGTTCCTTGCTCACTCAAATAATTGTACGGTTAGAGATGGATTGGCATGGGTGGGAGCAAATTATATGTGCCAGAGAAACTGAGGAGCCTAATATTACAGCAAGTCCATGACTCTAAAGTGGCTTGTCATTTTGGATTCGTGAAAACTTTACACTAGGTTAAACAGCAATTTTGGTGGCCTATTTTGAAGAAGGACATTGAAACTTATATAGCTATTTGTTCTATTTGTGCCTCAGCCAAACGGCCTCCTGGTAAGCCAGTAGGCTTGCTACAAAATGTGGCTAGACCAACAGCTCCATGGAAGGAAATCTCTATGGACTTTATAGTAGAATTACCTGAAAGTGGAGGAAACACAATTATTTGGGTGGTAAATGATTTGTTTTCCAAACAAGTACATTTCATACCTTGTTCAAAGATCCCATCTGCAAAAACGTTGGCTAAACTGTTTATTTTACATATCTACAGGCTACATGGGGTTCCTGAATGCATAATCTCAGACAAGGGTGTCCAGTTCACTTTGAACTTTTGGAAAGAGTTCCTGCAGCTATTGGGTTCCACCCAGGGCTTAAGCTTCACTCACCATCCACAAACCAATGGGTCTTGTGAGAGAACTAATGCGGTATTGGAACAATATCTTAGATGTTACATAAATTAGCAGCAAGATAATTGGGCTGACTTATTGCCATTTGCTGAGGTGGCATATAACAATTCCGTGCATAGTAGTACTCCATTTAAAGTGGCATCGGGGCAAGACTTTGTACCCATACCCAAACTTCCATGTGAGAAGCTTAACATTCAGTCATTAGATGAATGGATAACACAACACCAGCTTCCCTGGCCAGTTACTCGTAAAATGATGCACATCTAGCTCATAAGAAATTTGCAGACAAAAAGAGATCTCCACAAAAACTATATCAGGTGGGCAACAAAGTCTTTTTATCCACCAGATATTTGCAAACCACCCAAAAGTCAAAAAAGCTCAGCCCTAAGTATGTTGGGCCTTTGTCAATTGAATGAATTGTGAACCCTGTGGAAGTCCAACTGAAATTACCGAAAACTCTTCGATGGATCCACCCTGTCTTCCATGTTAGTTTGTTAAAACCTGAATATACTTCCAATTTGAGACCAACCCAGATTGATCCTCCTGTACCATTGCTAATTGAAGGCGAACAACATTTTGAAGTTAAAGAGATTTTGGATTCTCAGAAACGGAGGGGCCGACTCCAATATTTGGTTGCTTGGAAACATTTTCCTCCTTCCCAAGCTGAGTGGGTCAATGAAAAGGATGTTAGAGCTCCTATACTGGACAAGGCATTTCGTACTAAATATCCTGATAAACCCTAAAACTATCACTATTTCAATGTTACCTGTATATTGACTATTACCTTCTATCTTTTTCTTTTATAGTACTAACATCCTTTTTCTAGGAGGGCTGAATATCATCCTTCAAGATTTTCAGCCTTCAAGACTTTCTCCCTTTGCTTTGCATCTTTCGGCTGTCATAAATAATGGGAGGAGGAGGGGGGAAAGTTGCGGGAAGTGAGCTGGAGGTGTTACAAAGTGGAACTGTATAAACTGGGGGGGGAGTACATTCTTGCTTAGGTTTCTATTCCTTGCTTAGCTTTCTCTCCTATGCATTGCGCAGCTGCAAACCTTTATCAAACTATGCCAAGGTCAACAGACAGAAGCCTCATCACCACCTGGAGATGTCCACATGATGACATTCACAACTTTTAATTGGAAGTTCTATTTGAACTATTGGGGGTGGAAACATTGCCATTACTTTGAATATGTGATTTACGTGCTCATTTTCTCAGATTCAGAATTCTTTTTTTGCTACCACTTGACTTCCAGTAAAAGATATCTTTTCTCTAATTAAATGAGTCTAAGTATTTCTTTCTTTGATTTTGAATGGAGCACCAGCTGTCACCCAGTTTCCTCCAAGTCCAATGGAGTCTTCTCAGTCTCTGCTGGTCTTGTTCCAGCTCCTATTCCCTTGCAGATTCAAACTACAATGGGGGCATGACACTCAGCTTGATTTATCTTTCAAGTAAGTCATCTCTCATGACATGACCAAAGTATGACAGCCTCTGTTTGTTGATCTTGGCTTCAAATAATATTTTTGGTGAGGTTCAGTCCATGACTTCTTTATTATTTTTGCAGTCTGTGGGGTATGTAACAGTTGTCTCTAGTACCACAGTTCATAGGTGTCCATCCTTTTCCTATGTGCCTTTTTCAGAGTCCAGGTTTTGTAGCCATAAGTAGCTATTGGGAAAAAAATATTGCACTAACTAATCTGCATTTGGTTGTGATGCTGATTTCTTTGCTTTTACAGATGTTATTCATGCCAAACATTACAGTTCTTCCAAGTGCTAAATACCTTCTGATCTCAGGACTCAGTTGATTTTGGAGCCCAGGAAGATGAATTCCTTTACTGTTTTGATGGTCTTGTTGTTGATCTGCACTCTGACCTGTCTGTTCTCTGCAGTTGTTTTATCTTTGTTTCCTTGATGTTTAGGTGGAGTCCAAATTTTTCAGTTTCATCTTTGACTTTCAAGATTAGCTACTCCAGCTCCTCCTTGCTTTCCACAAGCAATGTCCTATCGTCTGCAGATCGAAAGTTGATAGTCCTGTCATCAATTTTAACCCCAATAATAGATTCCTCCAAATGTGCATTTCTCATAACTGTTTTTGTGTACATGTAGAATAATATAGGTGACAGGATGGAACTTGCCAAGTGCCTTTTCCAGTTCTGAACCATTTTGTGTCTCCATATTCGGTTCTTAGAGCGACTGCCTCATCAGAGTACAATAACTGAATGAGCTCAATGTGGGGTGGTATTCCTAGCTTTTTTATGCAGTTTTAGAGCTTGTCATAATCAACACAGTTGAAGGCTTTCTTCACATAAATGAAACACTTTTCTAAAGCCCAGGAAGCAAAAAGGGACACATAGGGCATGTGTGTATGCCCCCCCCCAATGGTCCATTTTTTGCCTGCCGAGGCCAAAAAAAGTGGAATAGTTCCATCTCTCCATGAAAACATTACCTTGTGCAAACTATGGGTCAAATCATGAACTGTTAGCTGCAAAAGTAAAGTAAAGTTCAGGTGTTGCAAATGACCACTGTTAGGGATAACATTGTTTACCCTAACTGGTTTAGGTGAAATAATAACTATGATTCATAGTTGTGTATGTTAAAGTGTCTGCAGCTTTAACTGTGGGATAGTAATTAAGGGAGCGGTTATGAAAACACTTTAAAAGTAGCAAGACTACAGCTTGCTCATTCTGGCTTTGATGATCCCTGATTACTGCTTGGAATCAAGACTGCATTGCTTGAACGGGAGAGACAACAAAGGACTGATTTGTTAGTGAACTGACATAGAATATTCTACATGGACTTTGCTAACTGAATATCCCTGAATGGACGGACTACTTGATACATGACTATTGGACTGTTATTTGACTATGCTATGAACTTATAATGGAATAAACTATATTCTTGATAGCACAAGCGTATCTGTTATTTTTACTGTATGTTAATAAACATACAAGCTTAGCTCACTCATTTATCTGTGTGCCTATCTGACTAATGCTGCACATTCTGTTTTGCTTGTCTCCCTAAACCTGGTTGGGGAACCCAGGCTTAACAACCACCCATGATTCAAAAATTTGATATTGACAAGATTCCTCTGGCATATGCACCTGAAATTAAGAACAGTTTTGAACAGCTTCACATCACAGAAAGACAATCTGTTAAGTTATGGGAAGAATTTAGAAAAAGAAAACACATTACTGAAGTAGCCTAAGAATTGGACAGCACTGAAATTTCAGTAAATAAATAAATAATGAAAATGTAATGTATGTCATAAGGTAGTGTCTCATACTCTCATTCACAGCATAAAAATCAACTGTTCTTGGATCAAAAGAAAAACAAAATGGATGAGTCCAAATTATGGAATATGTCAACTGAATGAAATGAAAAAAGGACACCCTGGAACATTTAGTTTAATCTTTTCAGAGTTTAAAGAAAGTTCTACACCAAACTTGTTTCTTAAAGGAAGCAATATCTCACATCTCACATTTTTCATGGCATTCTGTATTTCTATTATCCTGGATCAAATTTGTTTTTGCCCAGAGAATTGCCTGGATTGAGGAGAAAAGGTTTAACACCTGAAATAACAGGCCCTCAATTTGAAAGGATCCTTCCTTTGAGAGATGTGTGTGAATGGGTGTTTCTAAGGCTACAGATTGCTGTCTGAGGTTTTGTATTCAGGCAAATAGTATTTGGCAAATCAGAATATCAGGGGAGGCCAGATGCTACAGTGCTACATAATATGCTTTCACCTCACTCTGAATAGTCCTGCAAGTTCTGACATGACAGGCATAATAATAACCCATGGTTTTATGCAGTTCAGGTCTTCTTATTAAAGAAAAGTTATAGGATCTGCTTTAAGCACATTGATACAGGTGCATGGACTGGCTGTATGCCCCTGTTGCTATGCATAAAGCATGTATATCATATTTTTATGATGGGTTTATTTCAGCATCTTCATTCAGAAAGTAGTTATCTAAGAAATATGAAAAGATTCAAAGCATGATTTTATATTCAGTTGAATATGTATTACCAGAGAACTCAATAACATTTTAGTTAGATCCGATGTATATGTGTGTATGTATGTAAGTATGTATGTATGTATACACATGACTTAGTTAAAGTCTAGGTCCCACTGGCTGACGGATGCAAAACGTATGCATAAAGGACACAGCGGACAAGCAAAATTTCAGGGGTGGCTCCATCCATTGTCATCCGCTTCAAAAAGGGCCAAAAATTTACATAAACAGAACAGAAAAGAACGGAAAAGAACGGACGTGGGTAGTATGTAGCGGGGATGTTAAATGGATGTTCATACGAAGCCTAGCAGATGACAGTGGATGACACCTCCGAAGGGGTTCCGGGGGAGAATTTCGAAGCGGACGCATAGCAGATGAAGCGGATGCATCACATATGCCTAAAGGAAAGAAAGTGGATGCTGCGCGGATGTATATCGGATGCAAACACATCCTTTCTATTTCCGTATTACTAACGATGTATAGACCTTTCTTTCCTCCCTCTTTTCGTTTTCAGCTGTAGCAGATGTGAGTTGCGAGGATGCCCAGAGGATGCAGAGAAGATACAGCGGACGTTTAATGGATGATAAACGGACATAGAATGTTTGTTGCTCGTATGTCACAGATTTACATCGTACACAGCGGAAAGTTCATCCATTCACAAAGTTTTGTGCAGCTCAAAACTTCTTGCGCGGATGAAATCGCAATGGACATATCCTCGACGGATAGAGCATATGAAACACATATGCAATGAGTACACAACGGATGCATAGCATTTTCCAATGGATAGCAAGCTTTTTTTTAACATTTTACATCCTCTTTGCATCCGTAAGTGCAGTGGGACAGGGCCTTAAGATCTCTAAGTCTAAACCAGGCTTTGAGACTTGCAAGGTCTTCCTTCTTGATTTTTGGAGGAATATAAACATATGAATTTTCTAAACCAGGAAAAATGTTTCTGAAAAGATTTGAAAGAGTTTCCATTTGAGAAGATTCTATGGAAGCATCAATTCTTTTAACATTTATTAGGGTTTTGAAAGCTTCAAAATTATTTAAAAGTACTTTCTAAGTTTTTTTCAGACTTCTTGAAAAAAAGAGTGTTTTTTTTAATAGAATAGCTGAATTTTTCTGCTTTCATGAAAATTCTGAGTACTTCTTCTGCTTTACTTTTGAAGAGTTTATGGACCTAATATGTGTGTGTGTGTGTGTGTGTGTGTGCATGTATATTCCTTGAATGCCTGTATGGAGTTTTGAAATATACATGGAACACAGGAGTGGAATTATGACCAATTCTATAGAACCCTTGTTAACTTTCTAAGCAGTTCGGAGAATCAGTTGTTAAAAGAAATATCCTTTTGTTTTTTTCCACCTGTATTACATTCTTGGCAGACAGCCTCGACTTACTGTCTCCAAAGGAGGGGTTTTTTTCTTAAAAGGGAAGGGTTGTTTTAAGCTTTTTACACTGCTCTTGGGAGGAAATACTCCCCTGGAAATATTTCTTCTTGGCTAGCTAGAAAAATTGACATTCAAATGTGAGTTTACATTTCTGAGTTTTGAACTAAAACTGGTTTTTGGTGAAGTTTAATTCTGTGTTTCATTACATTTAATCCTATGTTTATTGATAGGATAATTTTCCCTATTCAGTTTTGTTTGTTTGGAAGGAAAAAGATTAATCTCTGTTCCTTAAAAGAAACTGGGTTGAGAAATCTGGCTAGTTCTGTGGGTGTGGCTTAGTTGGTGGGTATGGCTTGGTGATCATGGACTGGGTGGGTGTGGCCAACTTGACATCACTCACATCAAGAGGTGCTTCTCCTCGCCTGGCCTCTCAGGGATGCTGCAATGGTCATAAGTGTGAAAAATTGTCATAAGTAACTTTTTTCAGTGCCATTGTAACTTTGAATGGTCACTAAAAGAACTGTTGTAAGTTGAGGATTACCTGTACAAAAATACAAAAAACCTCTTTGCTTGCAAAAAGCTGCCCTAAATACCAATCATTAGATTAAAAATACCTGCAACCTGGAGTTACAAATCAGGCAGGGTACCAGAGCACCTTGAGGAATTAAAAGAGTTAAAATGCAATCATAACTATCAGTAGCCAACTCTTGCTCATAAAGTGAAATCCTTTAGCAGAGAGATCATTTAAGCTCTCCAAAAAGAGCACATCCAGGAGAAGCAATCCTTAGATCCATTTGCACCACATAAAGATACCAACTGGTCTCACTCCTCTCACATGATATCCTAAGGAGATCACCCAGATTTAAAGAAAGGTCACATGCCCCCCAGAAAGGCAGTAAAAAATCAGTGCCAAGCTTGCATCCTGCCTCTTGGAGGTACACCCCAAAAGGACAGTGCCAGATACCACTAAAGCAATGAAGGAAGACCCCCTCCCCAGATAGAAAAAGAAACCATGAGGCAGGAAAAAAATTCAAACACAATACAAATATTAAATCACAACAGTAGCTGTTGTTTGTTAAACCAATTACCAGAACAAATAGATACAGAAACTAGTCAGACTTCTCAACCCAGTATTTTTTTTCAGGAACAGAGATTAATCTTTTTCCTTCCAAACGAAGCTGAATAGGGAAAATTATCCCATCAATAAACACAAGATTAAATGTCACCAAGCACAGAATTAAACTTCACTAAAAACCAGTTTTAGACCAAAACTCAGAAAAAGTACAAAACTCGTGTTTGAATGTCAATCTTTCCAGCTATCCAAGAAGAAGTATTTCCTCCCAACAGGAGCATAAAAAGCTTAAAACTACCCTTCCCTTTAAAAAGTATCAAGAAAGAAAAAAACCTCCTTTGGAGACAGTAAGTCTAGGCATACTGACAAGAATGTAATAAGGGTGGAAAAAACCAAAAGGAGATTTCTTCTAACTGAGGCGTCGCTCTCCCAGAGGGCTCCCCACGAACTGCTGAATGGGTTTGAGGAAAGACATGACACACATTTTCTCCTCGGGGTGAGTGAGCCCCAAACTAGCTCGAGACAAGCTCTTTTATTGAGGTTTGGGTGGGTTACAAAATATCAGGAGGCAAGCATGTGATCCTGATTGACCATACTCAAACTGACACATTGG
>BLBF01000005.1:36533456-36543683 GCA_015471245.1 Laticauda colubrina | reverse complement strand
TATTTTTTGGACAGGCCCTGTGGTTAGCGTTTCTGAGTAGTTTGCAACAGCAGGTGTGGTCATATTTCTACAGAGCTTTTCTGTTGCAGAATGTTATATGCAGCGGGGTAGTTCGTGGTTGGAACAGGATATGGACAAACAATATAGCTATAGCTTATTCAAAAGATTATATGGCTAATGCAAGGCAAAATTATCTGATCATTGCAGTAATATTTCTCCACATCTAACTACCTGTTCTTTGAATTGCTTAGAAAGTTAACAAGAGGTTCTATTGAACTGATCAGAACCAGTAGAATCCCACCCCTGCATTAATCCATGGAAAAAAATGTTTGTGTACTTTTTATTCCACTTACAAAAGACAGAATATTATTAAGTTCTTATAGTCACGAGGGAAAGCCTGTGGTTTTCCAATGCCGTTGAATTTTAAATTTTCATCAATACCAAGCACTGTGGTAAACCCATAGTTAAGGGTAATGACAATTATTAAAGAAACATCTGGAGAGCCACAGGGTCTCCATTCTATTCATTCTGCCAAGAAATTTCTTGGCAGGAGCCAGAATGAGTTTCAGAAGAATAAATTGCAATAAGCCAACATAGCATACCATGACTTCAGCAAAGCATTTAACCAAGTCTCCCATGAATTTCGATTGTAAAATATGTCAAAATGTAGCTACACTATGCCAACATTAATGGTTAATACAAAGTTCACTGAACAATTGTACCCAATGAGTGTACATCAATTGCTCTATATCAAGCAAGACAGAAGTATTGAATGATGTATTTGTTACAGATTATTTTAGACCATGCAGTTCAGCATATTTATAAGTGACATCACTGAGAGGTTAGAAAATATGATTGTCAAATTTGCAGATGACACAAAGAGAAAACAAACATTTCAGATAATATTATTAAGATTTAGGAGTACCTTGACAAGTTTGAGCACTGAGATAAACCCAACAATGTAACACATCATTATATGCTATTGACCATAAGTACACTCAGAAATAATCTGAATGCCTTGTGAATCATGCACTGAATATGACCCAACAGGATAAACATAAACAAAAGTGCAAAATCAGCCATAGGGAGCATAAGAAAATGATAGTGATAGATTAAACATAGTCAATTTTCTTCTTTATGCTATTATACTAGCCACCTCTATATTAGGTATATATACCTCTATATTCTTTTGCAGAATCTAGATTATTCTGGCATCACATTTTAAGTAAGGTACTGACAGTCTATAATATGATAAAGGAGAACAAACAGTATGAGAAGGGATCTGGAAGGGAAATTGGGAATACTGTAGTTTTGGCCTGCAGCAATATATGATAGCTATCTTCAAGTGTCTTCTGTCATGTTAAAGATGGGACAGAATTGTTCAAAATTTCATGCTAAATTGCAATGAAGTAGACTTTGACTAAGAAAAAAAATTCCTGCAGTAAGATCTATTCAACTAAGGACCAGACTGGACTTCTCTCTGCTGGGGGTGTCTAAACAGAGGCTGGATAACATATTGAAGATGCTGTATATAAAAAAAGGGACATAGAGTAGGACTAGATGTTACATTTTAGGAAAACCTGCTACATTTTATGAAATGAAGCCAATTCAAGAAGGAAAAGTATCCAGTGGATTCAGACAATTTAAACTAAAAGAGCTGTTAATGCAACAATTACTTAATTAAATCAAAGGAATTTAGTTGGTGTATCTGGCACATACATTAGAAAAAGAAAAAAAACATCTCATGTTGTTTACACATCTATGTTGTCGTCTTCACATTCATTCAGTTATGATATAAACATTAATGAAGACTAAAATTAAAAATGTTTAGCTATTGTTAAGGCTAGGTCCCACTGGCCAACGAATGCAAAACATATGCATAAAGGACACAGCGGACGAGTAAAATTTCGGGGGTGGCTCCATCCGTTGTCATCCGCTTCAAAAAGTGGCAAAAAATTACATAAACAGAACAGAAAAGAACGGAAAAGAACGGACATGGGTAGTATGTGGCGGGGATGTTAAACAGATGTTCATAGGAAGCCTAGCGGATGACAGCGGATGACACTTCTGAAGGAGTTCCGAGGGAGAATTTTGAAGCGGACGCATAGAGGATGAAGCGGATGCATCACGTACGCCTAAAGGAAAGAAAGGGAATGCTGCGCTGATGTATATAGGATGCAATCACATCCTTTCTATTTCCGTGCTACTAACGATGTATAGACGTTCCATGTACCCTTTCTTTCCTCCCTCTTTCTGTTTTCAGCTGCAGTGGATGTGAGTTGTGAGGATGCCCAGGGGATGCAGAGAGGATAGAGCGGATGTTTAATGGATGATAAATGGACATAGAACGTTTGTTGCTCGTATGTCATGGATTTATATCATACACAGCGGAAAGTTCATCCGTTCACAAAATTTTGTGCAGCTCAAAACTTCTTGAGCGGATGAAATCGCATCCTCAACAGATAGAGGATATGGAAAATGTATCCTCGACGGATAGAGCATATGAAACACGTATGTAATGAGTACACAATGGAGGCATCACGTTTTCCAACAGATAGCAAGCTTTTTTTAATGTTTTACATCCTCTTTGCATCCGTAAGTGCAGTGGGACAGGACCTTTAAGAATTGTTCAGATAACACGTGCTAAAAATGCATAGCCTCTTTTTTGTATGCATAATCAGTTAAAATTATCTTAACTTGTTTTGAATTAATTACTGTTGTTGTCTTATACCAGCTAATTCATCCTAGCTTCCTTCTTATGAAAAGTAACTCATGTATACATGTAGAAAAATATTGTTGATTTCTGTGGTCTCTCGTGAAATGTGCCAAAGCACCAAATATAGCCATTGTGTTCTTTGCAATGTCCTTCACAATGTCCCTTCCATTAAATCTGGTCCTTCATCTTCCTGACAATCTTTTTATGTTTTCAGAATATTTTATTGCCTTGTTTCTCAATTAAATTTTCCTATTTCTTTTTCTGCTCATGAGAATAATCTATGAGTGTGTATCCTGAATATTACAGTTTCAGGGACTTCAACTTTTCTTTGTCTTTCAGAATTTCCATTCAAATGACTTTTTAAAATTATTATGTGCTTTTCTATAGTTCAAGGCATATGTCCAGCTAAAGTCATTTTTCATACCTCATAGTATATTTGGGGTCAAAATTTAGGTCAATAAAATATATGCTTTTGATGTTTTTGCCATTTTATACTTTTCATGATCCAAGACCTTTGAAGGTAGCCAGTGAACCAGCAAAAATAAGTTCTATTTCCTAAAAGAGTTATTTGAAAGTTCTGTATTGGAGAATTCACTGGATGACCAGAACAGCTTAGCAAATATTTCTTTAACATTTAGTTATGAAAGAAAAACTTTCCAGAAAACTAGCTTGCCCATCACAATTTTCCTTGCAGAGTTCTACCATACTATAGAAGAATGCTGTATTCATGTACACCCTTGTATGCTTCATTATCTTATACATACAACAAATGCTTATTGTTTTTGTATAGACTTGCCTATTTTGATTTGTCTGAAATGGTGGTTATCACAAGAATGCTTCAAATTATGAATCTTTTCTTGTGCATAAAAATAATATCTGGAGGTAAAGATGCTTATTTATTTATGTAGATGTGTCTTTATTGTATATCCTAAAATTATTGCCCAGAATACTTTGTAATGGACTATACTTTCATTAGATATTCAAACTTTCTCAGTAAATAAATTGTTTTTAAAAAGATGCCTAATTATAGAAGTTTTAAAATTACTGTGCCAGATAAAATCCCCCTCTCAGTTTTTGCCTGTTAGATCTACTTTAAGCTTGATATACCTAAAATTGACATCCAAAATCAAATAAAAAGAGTTTTCTAGACTTCATCTCAAAAGGGAACTTTTAATTTAGTATACATAAATCAGAGATTATCACATTTAGTTACTTAAATTACCAGCTGCAAGTACACAATGACCTCAAAATTGCTTATAATAATGAAATATCCATACATTTATTCAGTCACTTATAAAATATATGTCTTTTTTATTTTTTTAATATATAAAGAAAGGGGAGGAAAAAAGAAGGAAGTAAAAAGTAAAAAAGTAAAACAGTAAAAAGAAAAGGAAATAACAACAAAAATAGAGCAAATTATATACAAAGAAACACTAACGCAGATTTTTAAACATGTCATTAAAACTGACCACATATTTTTCAATTTCTAATTACATTAGTAGAAATACAATTAATAAACACAGAGCAAGTAAACAACAATCCCAGGAAATAAATCTAGCTCTCAGATGTTAAAGAAATATTTTTTGCTTGTCCTATACTCAACAATTCTATAGTTGTTTATAAAGTGATAAATTCTAAATGTTGGTATATAAATCAATTACATTACACATTTAAATCTTATTAATCTTAATATTACTATGTTAGTAACTATTACTATATATTAATAAAGTTATGGATATTAAGCTAAAAATTGGCAGCACAACAACGGATCTCACAGAGGTTCACCACCAATTCTTTTTAAAAAAACATATACTGATGTGTCCAATTACTGGTAATCCTCGACTTAGGATAGTAATGGAGATCGCCCATTTTGGTCGTAAGGTGGAAAGATGTGAATTGAAACTCATTAAGTGAAACAGCTCTCATCCTGGATCAAATAATTAGCTCTCATTGAATGAAAAAGTTCTCACTAGATAATCAGATATTGTATATTATAAACCACAGCCATCTCTATCCCTCACAAGGCCTTGCTTACCTTCCAGAGATCTGTAAAACTCAGTATTATAGGCTATCATCTGCCTTTCTGCGTGGCCTCATTAATTTAAATCAGAACCAACAATGAAGGATTAAGTATTAAAAGGGTGATGCAGAGTGAGCTATTTATTCAGTTATAAAATGAACAAGTCAAAGAAACAATGATTATATGGACAATTTTTTTTTTTTGGTTATACCATAGCATTAGATAAATGGCAAAAATTTTGGGATAGGAACTATAAACTGAAAATGGCTACTGCACATAAAGAAAATCTCTATAAAAATAAGAAGCATATTTTAAAAACCAAAATTATATCAGTATTTCTTCGAAAATAATATTTACTACACCATTTAAATACCTAAAAATAATTCTTATTAGCCTTTGCAGTTTTAAATTTTTTAATTGGTGTTAGAAACATATGACAGAGAGAATCCTCTTAAGTTTTTAAAAAACTTGATTCTCAAACACCAGTTGCTATAGTAAAAGAAAGGACACAAATAACCAGTCTGTTGTATTATTTATAGCATAGCTTTGTCTGATATACCAACATGCTAATTACATTACTTTAGATATATGTTTATGCAACAAAATATCTACTTGTTTGACCTGATTTAAATATGGCACTCGGGGAAGAGAAGCTTTCACTATATTTTAAATTTACAATTTTAGTAGCTTTCTCTTCTCTTTTTAATTTGAGCAGCAGTTTTTCCTTCTTACTTAACTAGCTGGAGGTATGGAGTAGGGGACAGATAAAGAGAGGATGAGGGCACTTAATCCACCATGAATGATGAGATGTAGTGAGGTAGCTTTAAATCATCCATTAAAAACAATAAACTTCATTGGGTCTTAGCAACAATTATAAACACAGCACACCCAGAATCTGGGCTATATTATCATATTTAGTATGCCAGATTGAGTCGACTAGAGTTTTCAATTATTCCCTAGGGGAAGAAAAAGTGGATAGAGATTAAAGATTATTTTACTGTTGATCCATTTTGATCCATTTTGTACTGAACGTTTCTACCATATCTCTTCCTAGAAACTGACTTTATGCTAGGAAAGTCTAATTTCTTTCATCATGGTATACAAATAAATTTGTGCATGTTCATTTCCTATGTTAAAATGAAATTGAAAAAAATAAATAAATCTACTTTTAACATAAGGGCTTCAGAAACTATTCACTATAACTGTACAAATTATTATTGTAAAGATATAAATGCTCTCATTTATATGCAAAAACAATAATCTGATTATCCTAAAGACATGTCAAATACCATATCAAATACTTATAAAAAATGAAACCTCAGGCTGATTTTTTTTCCTTTGTTTGAATCATTTAAAGTGACTCACAGAACTGTACAGACAACTTAATACAACTAATCAATAATGATTAATCATTAATCATTAATAATTAAAGCTTTTTTAATTTAAAGCAATTAAAACAATGTAGCACAGGAAACTAATGAAAAGAAAAGTACTGCCCAAAGTACTTTTGATTAATTAAAAAAATAAAATGTAATCATTTTAGATTTTCACTTGCAAAGTCATAAGCAATACTTTCATTTTTTTTCCAGATTACCTTTAGCATGATGATGATGTTGATGATTGATGATGATGAAGATAATGATGATGGAGATGCAGATGATCCAAATGAAAGGATTACTTTTTTCCCCATTTTTTGATTATGGTTATCTTAGCCAAGAGAATATGTTGACCTAAACCAAAAATACAATCCTTCTTTTTCCTAATCTAATATAATCAATAATACACAAGTGTCTACATAAATTTTCTTACATAAAGAAAATTTTTAAAATATATTTATAATAAATTCTGATTATTTTTATCAGTGAAGAACATTAATTTTCACCAATATTAATGGACTGGGGGTTAAATGTTCCTTTCTCTGTTTCTTTCTTCTCCCTGTTTATATTTCTCTCTCTCTCTCTCTCTCTCTCCTCCCCCCCCCCTCTCTCTAAATTGCACAGCGGAGAGGAAACAAACATCCTTTGACTTAACCCTTTTGCACTAGCTACTCCATTCTTTGTTGTACTGGAACAACCTGGAGTGAAAAACCACCCACTTCTATCATTTGCATATATCTTTTTAGAGTTGGATGATGGCTTAATAAAAATTTTTCATACATTGGGACGTGCTCTTTAATATTTAAGCTCCCAAATCTTGAAGCACTTTAAATATTGCAGAATATTTAATAAAAACAACAGAACAATAGCAAGTGACAAATATTTTGTGGAGCAAAGGGAGAATACATTCAAATTACTGTAATGAAAAATGCATATATTTTCACTTTAATGTTATTTATGCTTTATTTCTTTTAAACATTTATGCCTACATTCAGAAAAAGGATTTTAAGATGGTCTGTTAAAAAAAAAATATGGTAGTCTGCATAACAGAAGCAACATATGTCCTAAAGTAAAGCTTGTAGAATTGACAAGTGTAAAACTATTCCTTGAATGTTCAAATTCAGTATGGAAATGAGAAAACAGAAATGTAACAAAGCACTGAAATAATGTACGTTGGACCAGAATATCTCCATCATGAAAGTATTTAGTAAACATATTCATCTTTTTCTTGCTACCTGGATAAAATGCATTGAGGATATACCAAGGTAAAGAGTGAAATAATTTGGAAAGAAAATGAGTCTCAGATTATTATTCCTAAGGAAGTATTCCTGTGCAAGATCAAAACTAGCTCTTATTACAGCGTAAAAACAGAGAAGTTTTCAAAACAAAAAACTGCTCATTGAAAAGTGAAGAGAAGAATATAAGGGAACAAATGCACAATGGGACAGTTTTTTGGGTAGTTAAACAATGGTATACTTATATGAAAGAAATAGGCCTTTTGGATTTCGGAGACTCACTTCTTCACTTTGAGTAGAACTGTGGATTAAATACAGTACTAAATACACTAAATACAGTAAAACTAACTACAGTAGAACCTCTGGTCATGACCATAATCCGTTCCATGACTTCGGTCACAACCTGATTTGGTCATGACCGGAAGTGAAACTTACTGCGCATGCACTAAAAAAATGCTGTGAAAAGGCAAATTACAGTGGAAGGGCAAACTGCCATGTTTGATTGCCACCTGAGTATTTGTTCATGATCAGATGTAAAAAATTTCTGAAATTTTTAGTCGTCACCTGATTTGGTCATGGCCAGAAGCATTCATGACCAGAGGTTCTACTGTACTACCTTGGCAAAACCATTGAATTCTCACACTTAACCACTATTACAACATCCCCAGGATGCATGATCAAAATCTAAATGTTTGGCAAAGATCATGCATTTACTATGGTTGCAGCATGCAGTGGTCACCTGATTGCTATTTGTGACCTTTCCAGGCAGCTTCCAACCAGAAAAGTAATTGGGAGAAAGTTGGATTTGCTTAACAACTGAATTATTTACTTCACTGCAATGATTTGCTTAACAACCGTGGCAGAAAGATCACAAAAAGCCATCTGGCATCACTGCATTAGTGAGATGGGTAGCACAGAATCATCATCCTCTTTTAATGTCCCCATAATCCCTGTAGAGTTTGAGCAACTGAATGGAGCTGAGTATTTACTGGCTGAATGCCCTTCCTGTCACCAATTAGTAAAGAAATTTAATAAATGAATAAAATAAACTGTTGTGTATAGAAATTAGAGACTCCAAATAACTAAATCTGATTGGCCGAGCAGGCTGCACTAGGATTGGTCAATAAAGCACCATTGCAATTGGCCCGCCTGACACTGGGAATTCTCAAAGAACTGTCATTGGCTGCAAGCCGCGAGCAGCTGCTTTAAAAAGGGCTGCCACAGCTTTGGCAAATGTTCCATTAGAAGTCACTAAATTGTTAAATAAAGAACTGTTGGAACACTGGTCTCGCGTACCTTTATTATCCAAATGGAACACTGGCGACGAGGATGGAATCTTCTTAGAAGAGTGAGACTGAAGCAAGCAGCAACAAGAACCGAGCAACCAAAATGGCTGGTACCAATGCGCCGCCTGCACCGTTCAACCCAGCCGAAGAAAATTGGGAGTCATATATTGACTGCTTTCTGATGTTCTTAGAAAGCAACGAGCTACAAGAAATAACCAACCAGAGGAAGAGAGCCGTGTTCCTCACGCACTGTGGCCCTGCCGTTTTCAAAATGGCCAAGGTGTTAGCCAAACCGCGGGACGTAAAACAAATGGCATGGCCAGAATTAAACTGAATGCTACGAGCCCATTACATGCCTGTAGTCTCCAATCTTATTAAAAGGCACGAATTCTATAAGTGAGATCAACAAGAAGATGAGAGCATCGGAGATTTCGTAGCAGCATTAAGAAATATTGGAGGAGCCTGCAAATTTCTCAACATGGATGAAGCCATGAGAGACCGTGTGGTCCTCGGATTGAAGGATGCTACACTCCAAAGCAAGTCACTAAACAGACCAAATATCACAGTGGCTGAGGCCATCGCAGAAGCCACCACCGCTGAAGCAGCCAAGAAATCCGCAGCCACCATGCACCAGATAAACTCAACAAATCCAGAACCACAGAACCAGACTGCCCACCACGAAGACCTTGACTCCCCGAATGACACCAATGATGACAATGAAGACATAGGCTCCAGTTGGAATACATAGGCTCCAGTCGGAAAGAAAATGGCGGGAAAAAAGGGAAAGGAGGTGAGAATTCCAGTGTGCTGGATGCAGAGGGGACCACCTGCACTCCGAATGCAAATTCCTGGATGCCATTTGCAGATTTTGTGAGAAACGGGGCCACATTCCAAGGGTCTGCCAAAACAAAAAGAGCTATAGGCCAAAAAGATGCAGCAGCACGTTCCCCCCCTCCCCCAGAAAAAGAGATAAACAAGCTGGAAGCCGATGGAGCTGAGAGAACAGAAACCGGCAAATGAACAACAGAGAAGAAACACATCAAACAATAATCATCGGAAATGCCAGGGCAGGAAACACAAAAAAATGTCCAAATAAACATAAAAATCGAAGGAAAGCCCTGTGAGATGGAAGTAGACTCCAGATCATACCTGTCAATGGTATCATGGAACACTATCAGAAATCTGACACCAGACATCAAGCAAAGAGAACTGGAACAGCAAAGGCTAATACTCAAAAATTACCAGGGAAACTGAATCCCAGTAGTGGGCCTTGGAAATTTTCCTGATAGAATTCAAAAACCATGGTGAAGTACTTCCTCTGACAATCATTGACCGTGATCACCCTAGCCTGCTGGGAAGCAAATGGTTCATGCCCCTGGGAATCGGAGTGACAGGAATCAACAGCGTCACCGAGACCGATTGGGAAGAGAGCCTGCTGAAAGAGTTCCGGGACGTATTCAGTGGGACTCTAGGCAAGTACAAGGTGTTCTATATGTAAAGTGGGTGACTCCAAATCTACAAACCTGATTGGTCAATAAAATGAACACTGGATTGGTTCACTAGGAACCAATCCAAAGAGCTGCTAAAAGGCGGC
>BLBF01000005.1:36504578-36528456 GCA_015471245.1 Laticauda colubrina | reverse complement strand
TTGTTGTTGGAACCCGGTCTACCTCGTGTGTTTTCCGAACAAAACACAAGGGGACCCCAATAACATTCAGCCGAGACCCTAAGATAGCTCCCATCAGGCTCAAAGCCAGACGCGTTCCCTTTGCCTTAAAGCCAAAAATAGATGAGCAGCTTAACAAACTCATCGCACAAGAGGTGTGAGAGCCGATCGACCATGCCAGGTGGGAAACTCCCATCGTGACTCCTGTCAAACCAGATGGGTCAGTGCACATCTGTGGTGACTATAAGGCCACCCTCAATCATGCACTCCAGCAAAGCGCGTACCCTGTTCCAGTAGTTCAACACCGGTTGCATTCATTAGGGGGAGGAAATTTTTTTGTGAATCTTGATCTCGCGCAAGCATATCAACAGCTGCCAGTTAACTCCGAAACTGCAGAAGCACAGACTATAGTCATGCACAGAGAGGCATTCAAATGCAACAGACTTCAATTTGATGTTAGTGATGCCCCAGACATTTTCCAAAGCCAAATAATAAATCTTGGATGTTAAGAAAAGGCCACAAATTTTTTTTCACTGAATTTTCTATTTTTGCATTCTTACTACCAGGGAAAGAGGAAGGCACTTGCTGGATATATTGCCTCAGTGATAGAATAGTTTGACTTTTCTTGAACAATACACCTTCATGGTTCTGACTGGTTCTGGAGAACCGGTAGCGAAAATTTTGAGCAGTTTGGAGAACAGCAAATACTGCCTCTGACTGGAGATTTTACAGTATCCTTCCCTGTCATGCCCACTAAGCTACGTCCACAGAACCAGTAGTAAAAAAAAAATTGAATCCCACCACTGAGAACCACTATGGAAAACTTTCTGAGATCTGTCCTCAGGCTATCCTATCCTAACTCAGACTGGAGGAAAAATCCTTTGCAAAACCTTCCAAAGAAATATCTAAAAGGAAAATCAGACATTGAGCAGAGTGTAACTGAGTTTGCCTCATAAGCAGCCATGTTGAAAGGCAAAAAGAAAGCATGCAAAATAATTTATTCTTAAACTTGAAATATCTTTAGTACAAGATGGCTAACAAAATTCAAATTCAGAATCTTCAATATTATGCTGGGTAAAATAAAAACTCCCATGTACAACAACCAACAGCATTCAATGTGGCTTTATATCACTGCATCTGGTTTTAAGTGTGATGTCAATGTGGGAATTGTGGTGCCTATATTTCATAGTGTGAGGCTGAACTGTAAGCTGCTGTTGCTATGGCTGCAATTCCATCCACTGCATCACTTCAGTTTTCTATAGCAAAACTCTTTGTGGAATATAAATTTCCACTGCAGCAGAAGCCAGGTAATAGTGTACCAAAACTGCCTCAAATCCTTTCAAGTCCTAATCTGATTTCCGCCCTCATGTTTAGTATTGCTTTTCAGATGCCATTGTTTACAAAGGTAGGGTAATTCGTAAAGAAAGCACTCCAGCCAGATTTGTCATTATATTAATAAATCCAGGAAAGTGGGTCCCTCCCTCTGGCTGCATTCCATGTACAAATGGAACCGGTTCCCATTTCTTTATTTAACCTGTTGCAATTCAAAACAGATAGGCTGCCTTGCCATCTATTTTTTTGTTGTTTCCCTTTTGTTTTTTTCCGTTTTGTAAGGCTTTGCACTTCCAAGTGAAATAACATTGTCCTAAAGTTTTCATTGCTGTTGAGCAGTAAGTGTCAGACTTTCACATGTATAACATTGTCTGAGGCATTTGTTCCACTCCCTCTTGAACTGCTGAAACTAATGCTCAGTCTCTATTAATGTCTCAGTCCCTGGAAACTGCAGCCTAGTCTCTCCTATAATTAATCTTTCAGGTACTGCCTTGACATTATTGGTTCACTAGCAGAGCAGAACTGCCTCAGCCATCAATAATAATTCAACACATTTGTATGAGGCCTACACCCTTAGCCCACAGGCGTAACCAATGGTGTGAAATCTCCAGAATGCTGCTCAGGTTTGAAAACAGAGCGTGTGCACACAAGTGTGAGCGGTGGGGGGGGGGGAAGTCCCCTGCAAACTAAACAAGCTTGTTTGCTTGCTTGAAAATCTTCCAACGAAAAGAAAGGGTTCACTTCTCTTGCTAACTATGGTTGAGCCTTTGTTTTTAAACATAGCTCCTGTTTGCCACCAAATTTCTGAGTGTTACACAGTGTTAACACTGAGGCTGTTACAAATTGTCTTTCACAGATGTTGGGAACAGGAGAGGTAGGGGATTTATTACTCATTATTTCTGTATTACTGATTGAACGTGAGGTGCATCCCCAATTCGATTCACTGCAGGCTTTTCAGCTCCTTCTTTCTCTTACTTTTCCAGCCACAAATGTTCTTTTTAGTTTGGTGTAGACAGCAGCTGTGCAATTTCAAGCAGAATGTTTGCTTTGATCCTCTCCCTTTAATTGAAATCCACAATTATGAAATTTGCTTCTTTTATGTTTGAAAGTTTATTGGTTTAATCTCCAAAATGTGCGGTCTTGCTGTCTTGCAGTTAAAGGCAACAGCTGGGATTTAAGTTGTGACATAGATGACAAAGTGGGAAGAGGTTCCCCTTCGTGTTTCTTTTATTGAATGAGAACAAAGCTTTTTTCATAAGATTTTAGCACTCACAATATTTTGAGTAGGATGCATAATAAAAATGTTTGCTAAATACAAACAGCTGATTTCTGTATGTTTTCTTTAAGTGTTTGAAATGAACAGAATCCTTCAAACTGGGAGAAAAAGCTACATATTAATTTTGGAACTTTTAAAAAGAGATGTTAAATTTGATAACAACAGCAACCATTTTAACAATCCTTCAATAGAAACTAAAGATTCTGAAAATGAATACTAATTTTATTAGTAGATCCCCAAATAAATTTCATTCAAATAAGAATTAAGTAACTGTTAAATTCCTTATGCTGTGGAAAAAATGTTCTCTGAGTAGAAATACCTCCTTACTGTCCATATATTATACTATTATAACCAAGGACCACAAATGAGTAGAATAACCTTTTAACAGATAAGTTCTCAATAGCTGATTTAAAAAATAATAATTTTAAGGATTTTCAACAGAAGATATAAACTAATATCATGGAAAATTGAAAGATAAAAAGAACAGAAAGAATTGCTTTTCACATTATAATCCTTACTAGTTTAAACTGGAATGATGTTCTTCAACTTTGCTTGGTGAAGTTCAGAATGTGTAGAGCAAAGGAACTGCTCTCTGTTAAAAGATATATCTTGGGACCTCTTATAGAGCACATGCAAAGAAAGCTTTTGCTTCAACCCCAGTGGCAATTTCATTCCACTCAATGGAATGAGCTCTTCCATTGAGAAAATAAATTAATTATTGATGTAAAATCTATCTATAATAGTCCCACAGAAAAAAAAAGGTTTCTTGATGATCTCGAAATGCTAGATGGATTATACATGAATCACTGGTCCTCTAAATAATTTGAGTCTAAGCAGTATAAACTTTGTACATCATATTCTGTAGTTTAAAATTGGATTCAGGTTGCAATTAACAATCAGAAAGATAGGAAGCCATGTAGACCCCATTCACCACGCATGCTGTTATATTCTGGATCAATAATAATTGTACTGGGTATCAATAACAATTGTATTGGGGCTAATTGTAATAGGGACAACTTTTAGAGTATTTAATAAGACTACATTACTTTCTATAGCTTCTGTATAATCTCAGAGATTTTAAGATGTTTCAAATAGTGCTACACCCACAAATACATTTGTTAGACTTGAATGTTAAGCAGAATATACTTACTAGTTATTAAAAACCTTATAGATTGCAGGACCTCCCATTCAAGTGCCAAGATGTCAATCAAAACCTCCAAATATTACTTACAATTTTGTCCTGAGGAATAAGAACAGAAGAACTGCATTGTAACTTCTAGCTTCTCAAAGTAGTCCAACAAAATGTTAAGGTTAAAAAGTCAAGCTGATGTATTATGATCCTTCTATCAATTTCCTTGAATACAGAATGCAACAAGTTTATCAAGATTGTATCGATGCTGACATAAACAGATCATATCCACAAATTATATAAGCAGATCATATGATCTATACATACAGATCATAATAGGCCTTTTGTATCAATTCATTGGTCAGAGATAGCAGCTACATTCCCATAATTTCTTCTAATAAACCCTGTTTTGTTCAACAGTCTTTTCTGTTTTCTTAGGTCTCTCATATTAGTTTTATTAGCAATTCCCTGATGCACTGTACTTTTTGCTTTCATTCATTGGATAAAGGTTAGAATTAGCAGCATTTAAAAGTTATGGGATGATGAGCATATTTGGAATTGAGAGAGCACATATTGAGTATTTTCACCAAATGATTGTCTGAGTGAATGTCACAAGATACTAAAAGGCAAACTGGTAAAGATACTCCATAGTATTATACCTACTATTCTCATAGTTTAGTTTAGTTTTGTTTGTTTTTCTCTGGGTAAGGGGAACATACTTGCAAATAAAGCAAATATGAAAGCAGAACAAGAAGCAATGGGTGGAAACTAATCAAAGAGAGAAGCAATCTAGAATTAAAGAGAAATTTATGGACAGATAGAACAATTAATTCATGGAATGACTTGCTCTAAAAAGTTATGGATGCTCTGACATTCGAAGTTTTTTTAATAAGAGATTGGACAACTATTTGTCTGAGATGGTATAGGTTTACTGCCTGAGCAAGGGTTTGGATTAGAAGACTTCTAAGGTCCTTCCAACTCTGTCATTCTGTTATTCTATTCTGTAAAGCAATGGTATCCATTTTGATTTTCTGAAAATGCTTATAGGGACAATGTGGAAATTCAAATCTTTCTTTAGCATAAAGGTAATGTTGAAATATCCTTAGGTAAGGCACTATTTTATGAATAAAGTTGTAGGAACAAAACAAAACATATATTTGGTCATAGTTCTAACTGTGGGACTCACGTAAAAGTAAATGTGTATGTATTTTATGTTTAAATGGCACCTAAAATCCAGCTTTACAGTTCTTCAGAGCTAAATTTTGGAAAGAAATGTGTGCATAATCAGCAGCACATAAAAAGGAACAGGATATGAACTTTATCAGAATAGGGATATTCTCTGCCATTGTAAGTAAAACTATTATAAGGGCAACAGATTCTGTTCTGCATGATTTCTTGGAAATACAATTATTCAATCATCAAATTTTAGCAGGAGCGTAAGAGCAGTTGAGACAAGGCTGAAGAAGTTTTTAAGGAGAAAGATGTGATGAATTGAAAAAGAAGAAATTGTGTGGCAAGAAATATAATTCTTAACTTTGAATGTCTGAGGGAGTAAAAGACTAGGACTGATGGTAAAATGCTTTTAATTAATACATTGGAAATGCAAATGTAAGGTTTAATAGGAGAGCTTCCATTTCTTCATACAGCTTAATGAAAATTAGAGATTGCCATCATAGCTCAAATAACAGTAATTTTCAGGGGAGGGAATTGAAAGTGATCCAATCTTTAATAGGCATCTATCTTTTATTTACTTTATTTTATTTATCTTTCCTTAAATTGTGAGCAGAACCACCTAGTTTTGACATCTATTTCTATACCATGATCTATTTGCTCAAGATAGAATCCTTAGAAATTGAGTACAGAGCCTGGAAAAACAGTGACAAAAATGTAATACTGAAATATAATTTCCAGGGTTTAAGCAGAGAACAGAAGTGAAACAACTCCTTCAGCCTAGTTTTCATTTTTGTAAAAAAGGACCTAGCCATTTCAACATTTCAGAGGTACTGCCACCATTACTAACTGTTCACTTGTTCAGTTTCTATCTCCTGCTGGGCAAAATTATTCTTCTTGCTAGCAAGTAGAGAGATGACAGAAAAGCATGTTGTTTTCGGTGGAAGATATAGGAACCTGATACTGAGACTCAATGTGGTTCAAGAAGATAATCAGATACTAGGCAACACAAGAAGTTTTACATGGGGTATTGATGCCATCTCTTTGTATGAAAGGAATAGCACTTTCTGTGCTGAAGATGTTAGATAAGCAATACTGTTTGATGATTCAACATAAAAACAGTGCATACAATCATGTAAGGTTGTTTAATTTCTCTGGAACTGGTGGAAGAAAGAAGAAGGGATTCATCGTCATCATTTTAACATCTTATGTTTAATTAGTCTGCAAACTCCAAGGATAGATATCAGTGTCACTACCATCGTGAGAAACTTCCAAATAGGAGCCCCCTATCTATATACGTTTAATGCTGTACCTATCCCAACTGCCTGTCCTGAACCTGACAATATGCATTCCCTGAAGGTATATTTAATCTGCCTTTTTATATTGTCTTATATATCATATTGAAGGAATCACTGTTATAAAGTTGTTCCCCTGAAACCTTCAGAAATCTAATTTCAGTGATTCACATAAGAACAGTGACAACTTATGTCCCAGAATTCTGTTATTGAGTAAATTATAAAAGTAATAAATTCAGAAAATACTCAATGTTAATTCATTTTATCTTGATTTATTTTATTTCCTATGACCTAAGTTTGGGTTCCTTAGAAATCTATCTTTTTTTATATTTCTTTTAATTTTACATTTGTGTTTACTTTTTTTAAATTTCTTTTGTTTCAAAATTGTTGGATATGTTTATTACACAGAAGATATCAAAGGAGATCTCCTGTGCAATGAACATATCCAACAATTCTAAAATAAAATAGTTTTGAGAATTATAGTCCACGTTGCAATTTTTTCCCCAAAGCTGAAGTCTTCCAATACTGCCATATCATTTTTTTGTTTAACCGGAAGTCAGCCTGATTTAAAGTATACTAATATTTTTACTATATTAACCTAGAAATATAGGTTAAAGGATGAGGAAAAATAAATATTTCCATTGCAAAATGCAGGTACACCTGTACAATTTCCTTTCATTATTAAAGAAAGTAGTTCAGGACTGATTTAGGGGCAAATTCTGACATACTTTTGAGCAATTATAACATTATGCATGCAACAAAATGGAACAGTTTTCTTTTTTAAATTATTTTTGAAAAGCGACCTTTTTTGAAATTCATAAAAGCGATATTCCATCAGGCAACATTCTGAAGTCACAGTGGATAAAACATCAAATTACCAGCAGTTATGCAAATGCTAATTATTTATCCAAGATAAATAGATAAATTTGCAGCATTAGTAGGATGATTCAGAAGCCAAAAAAGAATAACACTGTAAGCACTAGAAGGTTATGCAAAGAATAAGAAAACTATAAGTATGTGGTAAGTATGTGTCATTATAAATTCTGAATTACAGGCCCTGTTATATCATTGTTCAGACAACACTTTATTTATTTATTTTATTTTATTTATTTTGTCAAGCGATTATAACAGGTATAATTATAACATAGTTACGAATACATGAAATGAATACATATAAGAAAAATAAAAAGAAAGAATAGGACAGGGAAGGTAGGCACATTGGTGCGCTTATGCATGCGCCCTACAGACCTCTTAGGAAAGGGATGAGGTCAATAGTAAGATTAAAGTTTTTGGGGTTTGGGAAGAAACCACAGAGTCAAGTAGAGTATTCCAGACATTGACCACTCTGTTGCTGAAGTCATATTTCCTGCAATCAAGTTTGGTACGTTTTACCTTGAGTTTGTATCTATTGTGCGCTCTTGTATTGTTATAGTTGAAACTGAAGTACTTGTACTTTGAAAGTGAGTAGCTGTTTTTGTTCCTGGTTTTCTGGTTACAGAATTGACACATTTGGGGCTTAAGAAAAAGAATATTGTTCACTGATCCTTTCTTTATCTTGGGAGGGACCAACATAATCACCCTTTGATTTTCAGTGGGAAAGACAACATTTAATCAATCAAGTGGGAAAAAAAAGTAAGGAGAACATGACAGGCAGTGAAAACTATATGACCGTGTGTGTGTGTGTGTGTGTGTGTGTGTGTGTGCGCATTGGGGGGGGGGAGATGTTAGATTGTCCCTCTAAAAATCAAAAAATGCAAAGATGGTAACTAAAATTTAGGTGCAAGTATCCTGGGCCTTATAAAAGGATCACAAAATAATGATTCCAAATCCATGTTGCTTGGGTGTGTTTCCCACAGATCTGTTCAATCCCATTTCTTCCTATCTTAAAAGATTGTCATAAAATATTATTCTCTCTATATATGCATTTTTAAGCACATATCTTAAAACAACTACTCTTAAACAAATGGGAAAGCTATTGTGGCTTATATCAACTGTCTCAAACATAACTGTCTCAAAGATTTCTGAATATATCTCATATAATTTCAGTTATTTTGGAAAATTGTCTTCCAAACATGTGGTAGCAATTGGACTTTTTCAGTAATTCTGCCTCAATTAGTGTATCTGGATTTTTTTAAATTCAAATCAATGTAGGTCCAAGAAATGGAAATTTAATTGGTGGCTAATAGAACTGGTGATCTACTACTCATTATGTCTCATAATTGAATCAATACATATTTAATTAAATTCTGAATCAATAGATATTTAACTAAAGTTCTGTTTTTCATGCTAGAGATATCAGGAAGTGTTGGTCCTCATTAATATGTGCAGCAGGGAGGCTTTCAGTCAGTCCAAAAATGTCCACATGAGCTGAAAATCTGAGAACCTGATCTTAGAGCTTGAATAAGTTCACAATAGCAGAAGATATTATACCAAAAGTTTGATCTCAAACTGTTTACAATTTTAAAATTTAATAGAAACACATTACAACAGGATTATGAGAGGTGTTATATAACTACTTGAAGTAATAAAAACTTTGATTCTCACAAACTAATTCTACAAGTTTTCTTTTTCTTTTTTAAATAGAAAATATGTATAGCCCAGATTTTAGATTAGGGCAGTGGTTTTCTCTCCAAACCTGTTTCAATTAGTTTTTGAATGTTTCAGAACCAGACTAGGTAACATCATCAGCAGGATTTTCTTGTCCTGTTCTCCTTAGCTTATAAATGTCTTGTGTACAAGTCATTTAGTCAGTTGGTCATGTGGTTGGTATGTGATTCATACTGTGCTTCTTTTTTGTTTTTATATCAGATTAGTGTAGTCCTACATAGAAAGCATAGCAATAGTCTGGTATAAATACAACTACTATTAACCAGATCCAGTAGGTTGACGAAATATGTTAAGATTTTTAAAGGCATACCTAGCCACTAAAAAATACCTATGCTTCCATAGATCTGGGCCTAGGAGTGTTTTTAATCTGTATAAACACTTTTTGTACTTTTATTCAATATATGTTTAATTCTACTCCAAATCTGTTGATAACTGTAATCCAGGTTACCAGTATTAATGATCAAAGTTGTCTCTATCATAATACCAAGAGTCTGTCCTCATCCCTCCTAATTGTTCTTGAACTGACAGAAAACTCAACCAATTTGTTTGTTTAGTTATTTATTGAATTTTATATGCTGTCCATCTCATGATTTGAGTCAACATGCATTTTGCTGTCTCCATTTTCAGCCCAGACTTCTTCTATTCTAGCTTATCAGTGGGTGGAGGTGTTCCAATTTTGTGATGTACAAGGAACGATAAACAATACAACTAGTGGATTTCTCCCATTTTGTTCCCTCCATCCTTCTAAGCATCACCAGCTGATGACAATCTTTCTATTAAGGCAGGGTTGTGATCACACAGCTTGGGGCCAGAAAGCTGAAACCTTGTTTCTGTGCAATCAAGATGAGATGACATTTTATGTTGGTCACATTCTTACTGTTTGTAGCCCTGGTTTGGTTAGATGGGAAGCATGATTCATCTATCTTTAATTCAGATTAAAATAAACAAATGGCATGAAATCAATCCAAATAGCCCATAACCCATCACTTTTGAGCTTTCAATGTAGAGGAGAAAAAAGTAAATGTCATGGAGGCTGAATGGCTTTTAGAAGTACTGATGAGAAGACTGATGAGGGATGATATTACTAACTAGAGACTAGCCACTGACAGCAGCACTAGTTGTATTTGCTTTTTGACTCTGACATACCTTTGCAAACACACACATACACTCAAAGACTTTGCATTGGTATGTTCAAAGCTTCAGGTATAGAATTTATTTATTTGTTTGTTTGTTTGTTTGTTTATTGAATTTATATTGCTGCCTACTCACCCATAGTGACTCAAGAAGGCTTACAGAATATAAAATCACATTTAAAACAATAAAAATAATAAAAAATAATCAAATAAATTAATATAGTACTATATAATAAAATCACCCTCCACCCCACCCACCCAGGTGACAGCAGATCACCTGAGCCATTTAATGGGCTCCATCCCACTCTGGGTTCCCCAGGTCTGCTGGCAGACCAGGTCTTCAGCGCCTTCTGGAAGAGTATTAGAATGGGCCATTCTAGTCTCTGGGGTAATAATGTTCCAGAGAGAGAGAGAGAGCCACCATGGAGAAGGCCCTCCTTCCCACCAGGTATATATCACTCGGGAATGGGACCCACAGGATTTCCTGCCTCACCGCTCTGATGGGTTGGGTAGATGTTACCAGTAAGAGACGGTCCTTCAGATAACCTTCTCCTAAGCCATGAAGGGCTTTAAAAGTGACAACCAGCACCTTGAATTGCACTGGAAGCAAATTGGCAGCCAATGCAGCTCCCTCAGGACAGGTGATACAAATGCACAAAACCATGTGGGTCCTGCATTTTGCACCAACTGGAGCTTCCATTTGCTCTTCAAGGGCAACCCCATGTAGAGTGTATTGCAATAGTGAAGACAGAAAGTGACTAAGGCATGAGTAACTGTAAGTAGGATCCAGGAAAGGGCGTAACAGAGAACTCAGGAACATTCTCTTCCTTACTAATTTCATGCCATTCTGGGGGTGACATAGCAATTTCTGCAAGTAAAATCCTGAAAGTAAAAGTAGTTCAAGGTGTCCTGTAAATGATATTCTGAATGAAACAAGTCAGTGTAGAGATTTTCCTGTTTACTCCAGAAAACACAGAACCACCTTCAAAATGGCATGAATTAGAAGAGGTTAGACATGGCCCTGAGGAAGAGCAGAATGTCCCATAATGTTCTGGACTTTCCATTCATGAATCAGAAATGGTATTGTTTTTTGTTTTTTTTTTTGATTATGCAGAGTTTGTTAATACTTAGGACTGGAAGGGGAAGGAATGGTTTTGTTGAATATGGTGTTGCCAGGAATTCAATCCTAACCAGATCAAGGTTGACTCAGCCTTCCATCCTTTCGAGGTCAATAAAATGAGGACCCAAATTTTTTGGGGGGGCAATATGCAGGAGTGGGATTCAAAAATCCCAGCAACCGGTTTGCTGCTCAGTTGCTGGGTAGGCATGGCCATCATAGGCATGGCCTATTGGAACTTCCTGCTTCTGGCTTCCGGTGGGCCTTTGGAGACCAAGGAGGCTGTTTTCACTCTCCCAAGTGTCTAGAGGCTTCCCCTGGGCCTCTGGGAAGGCAAAAACGGCATCCCTTCGGCTTTGGAAACCAGAAACAGGCCCATTTCTGGACTTCTGGAAGTCCTGTTTTTCCCCCTCCCAGAGCCTCTCTGTGGACCCTGCACTTACCTCCATTGAAAATGGGCTGCATGGAGACTACTGGGGGGGGGAGCATGGTGGGCAGGGCCAGCCAGTTGGTTCAAATACCAGTTTGGCGAACAGATGGAACTTTAACATCTGGTTCACCCAAATCCAAACTGGTAGAATCCCATCCTGGCAATATGCTAACACTCAGAGAATGTTATAAAGGACTATGGAGTGCTATATAAGTCTAAATGCCACTGCTGTTATGTTGGGTTTTTCCCCTGGCTTTTTTGCCATCCCCAAAGTATTTTGGGGATGGCAAAGTATAAGTAATTAAATTTTTTCAATAGAAAAGATTTTCTGCCATTATGTAGATGGAAGAAACTCAAAAAGAAGGAGGGGAGGTAGAGGAAATAGAGAAGTTCCACTTTTTAATTTAAGGCTGCTTATTTATTTAATCAATCAATCATTCATTTATGAACAAAAGGTCAAGAGACATTACAGACAGCAAACATATTTGCTGATCTAATGATGACAAAAGGAAATGGAAGGAAATATCATTATTGGGACAGCAACATCCAATGGTGGAAAGAACAAAAGGGAGTGAGTGATGAATGGACACCCATTTAAACCATGTAATAAAGCCATTCTTCATTACTGAAATCTCTGATAATTCCCATCATAGATCATTTTAAAATATGTGTTTCACTAAATTTAATCCAGGGCAGATCCCAAAAATTTTATTAGCATTGAAACACCAGGGTTTTTTTTCTATATTATAAGCATGGGAGGATATGTCAGAATAAATATATGGCTGAATTTGGCTGGATGTGTGAAGTACTCTTAAATGATGCTATTTTCTTGATAGTAGTAAGATAAACATCAAGTGGTGTGTTCCTCTTCTTCCTCTGGATTTGGGCACTATTTTGAGCAGTGTTTGAAGCCTGCAGAGTCAAACATTGAAGAGTTTACATAAATGCAACCTCCTTCTGTGAACTGAACTAATTAAACACTAAATCAGCCATTATTACAGATGGTCAGTTTCCCTCTTTCTCTCTCCATCTCTCTCCCCCTCTCTCTTTTTATAATATTTCTACTTCTCTCTTTGGAGGCTCATTTTCCTCAAATATATTCATTATTCATTGGTTTTCATTTAATAATTCAGAAAGACAATTTCAATATAATTAATTTAAGTGATATAAAAAGGTACTACTATAAAGCAAGGTCATAATTGATTTATTTCCAAATATAATTTACAATTTTCAAGCAGAATATGACTTCATGTTTGACTTAGGTACAGAACATAAAAAATATTATTATGCCCTTTCATTTATATTTTTGAATGTTATTTATATATATTATAATGGTTACTGTTTCTATGAATAAAACAATTCTGATTAATGGGAATAGTTATTTTAATCTTAAGTGAAACCTAATTGGAAAAAAAAATAAATGTTACAGTTTTACCAACATTTATATAAAAATGAATTTCACTAAATAAAATGACATTTTTGTATAGTATTACACTTTTATACTTTTTTATTTGTATCAAACACATTTAACTTAGAAAAACTGTATTCATTAGCACTTATTCCCAGATGAGGGTAAAGTTAACATCTTAGTCATTAATTTTTGAGCCACAAAAAAAAAAGCAAAGTGCATGAAGGAACATTTCCCAATACTTATAGTGTAAAATATAGGGGACAGCAGTATTATTTTGGAGTTGATTACTTTGAGAACAAGAACAACAAATTAGCCATGCTTTCTCTGGTTTTGCTCATAGTTAACATTTCTGAGTGAAACTAATAAGACATAAATGTAGCTCTCTATTGTAGAATGGGTCTAATTCAGGGGTAGGCTTCAAAAATTTAGCAACCAGTTCTCTGCCCAGTTGCTGGGTGGACATAGACATGATGGGCAGGGCCTAGTTGGCCTCCTGCACCACAATGGGGAGGATTCACCCTCCCCGGGCTCTGGATGCTTTCCTAGAGCTTCCAGGAGGGCGAAAACAGCCTTCCCAGGCTCCAGAGACCCTCTGAAGGCTTGAAATGGGCCTGTTTCCAGCCTTCCAGAACCTCCAGGATGCCCAATTCCCCTTTCCATGGGCTCTGAAGGTTTCTGGAGGCTGGAAGTGGGCCCATTTCCAGCCTTCTGGACCCTCCAGGAGGCCCATTTTTGCCCTCCCCAAGCCTCTGCATAGGCCCTGCACTTACCTGGGATCCAAAACAGGTTGTGTGGAGACTCCTGGGAGGGGAGGGGCAGGATGGGAAGAGCCAGCCAGTCATTGCAACTACCATTTCAGCAAACCAAATGTAAAATTAACATCCGGTTCACCTAAACTGGTACAAACCAATAGCAGCTCACTCCTGAGACTCTAATTACTTACTTTTATCAATTTGCCTTTAAATATATATTTTTCTTGTACCACAAAAACAGTGCCCTACAACTCCAATTGAACATCTAAGGGCTGGAGTTTTCATATTTCTTCCTTAAAATATTCAGATTGAACAGGGAAGCCACTGGGCACTTAAGGATGTATGGAGACAAACTGATGTTGACAGGTATCAGACTATCTATCTAAAATGAACATAGCATTCAAATTGCAAGAACACTGCTAAATATGACAGTCAGGATTTTTTTACAGAAAAAGTAAAAAAAGCTAATCTTGAAAAGTTCACCCTCTTTGCTTTATTCTCTCTCTCTTTCGCAAACACAAACATACACACTCACTCATAGAGACATTAACACTTTCATAACACATCACAAATCCTTCCAAAGTGATATACAATACTTTCACATTCAAAATCAAATATAAGAGAAATTTGATCAAACTCTAAATCTATAGTCTTTAAGAGGGTCTGATGCAAACAGATATATGTTTATTTATTTGAAATATTTATAGACTGTCCCAATTCATATGCAAGTAAACTATCCCATAATAATAATTATATATCAGTAATTATTATCAGCATCAGCCTATAATGACTATCCAAACACAACTAGGGACTTAATGTATTTTAAATTTTTCATTTACTTCTAAAAAGTAATCAGAGTTAAGGTGTTAACCTGAATCACCTTTCATTATCATTTATATGTATGAACGAACACGTATACAGGACACATACACACATAGTCAGGAGAACCAGGGGTTTGGTCAGAAGCTCAACATCTTGGTATTGGAAGAGTCTTCTTTGCACCAGACATATAGAAGTGTTTCTTAATTGCTGGAGGAAGCCTGAAAAGGAGGCAAAAGAAGGCAACATGGGGCATTTTGCTTCACTGACAGAATTTCTTCTTGAAGTATCTCTGAAAAGATGCTATGTTCAAACCGACTTTCAAGAAAAGCATGCCTAGCTTGCTTTCCAAGCTTGAATTAGCCTATTAAATGGCTGTTGGCCTAGTGCCATCCAATACGTGCTTATTCAGATATCAATGCAATTAAGTTCTTAGAGACTTACTTTCTGAAAAGGACAATTTTAAAATAAACTTACATAGTACATGTAATTTGCAACTTAATAGCCATTTCTACAAGGAGAAGAAAAAAAAATCTTCACCTCTTCCTTCTAATTTTTTTGTTTATAAAATTAACAAAATAGCAGGAAAAATACATGTATAACTTGTGTCTTATTTTGCATGTGTTAGCATTTTATGAAAGATAGGCTCACTCACAAATAAATATTTGCTCTATTTCTCGTATTATTCAAGCTAATAATTCTTTCCCGATGTTCTGAATGCAAAAATTATAGCCAGTTCTAATCTGAAAGGGGACATCATTTGGCCAACATTATTAATTTATCATTGGAAAGTTGTATTTGATTTTAATTGGCTGCAAAGACAGCATGTTTCCAGTGCTAAAGAAAGATACTGTGGAAGGACATACTTCTAAAATGATCCAGGAGAAATGCTTTGAAACTCATGCATGAAAGGATCTTCCTTCAGTTCGATGGGGCAAACCATTTTTCAGGATTCATCCCAAGACAAAGTCCTGTTGTTTTTATTTTTTATTTCATTTATTTGGTTTGTCAATTGCTTACAAGATAATAGGTAAAGTAAAAACATAGTTATGAATGCATATAAGAAAAATAAAAGAAACAATAGGACAGGGATTATGCATGCCTCCTACAGACCTGTTAGGAAAGGGGTGAGGTCAATAGTAGAAAGTCTACGGTTAAAGTTTTGGGGGCTTGGGAAAGAAACCACAGAGTCAGGTAGAGTATTCCAGACATTGACCACTCTGTTGCTGAAGTTGTATTTCCTGCAATCAAGTTTGGTGTGATTAACCTTGAATTTGTATCTGTTGTTTGCTCTTGTTTTGTTATGCTTGAACCTGAAGTATTCATTGACAGGGAGGACACTGCAATGTATGATTTCATACACTATACTTAGATTGGACCAAAGGCGGAGTAGTTCTAGGTTTTCTAGGTCTAGAATTTTAAGTCTGGTGGTATAAGGTATTCTGCAACGAGTAGAGAAGTGGAGAACTGTTCTTGTGAAATATTTCTGAACGTTCTCAACTGTGTTAATATCAGATACGTAATGTGGATTATAGACTGATAAGCTGTATTCAAGTATTGGTCCAGCAAATGTTTTGTATGCTCTAGTTATTAGTGTAATATTACCAGAGAAAAAGCTATGTAAGATTAGGTTAACTACTCTTAATGCCTTTTTGGCTATGTAGTTACAGTGGGCTCCAGCATTTAGATCATTAGTGATGAGTACTCCAAGTTCCTTGACAGAGTTTGGATTATCAACAAGGTCTTGACTATTCAGCCTGTATTTTTTTTCTGATTTTTTTTTTTTGCCAACATATAAGAAAGAGCATTTATTTGTTGAGATTTGAAGTTGCCATTTGTTTGACCATTCTGATACATAGTCAAGGTCTTTTTGAAGGGTAGCAGTATTGTCTGTGGTATTGAATAGCTTTACATCGTCAGTGAAGAGAATGCAGTTGCTCTTAATATGATCACAGAGGTTATTTATGTAGAGTATGAAGAGAGTTGGTCCCAGAACACTTCCTTGGGGGACACCACTGTTGACGGGTACAGAATTTTGACCATCCCAATTTTGACCATTTGTTGTTTGTTCTATCCAGTTATGCAGGTGTCCAGAGTTACCATAAGATTTTAGTTTTAGGAGTAGTTTGTCGTGTACCACTGAATCAAAGGCTTTACAGAAGTCTATGTAAATTGCATCTATGGCTTTGCCCTGAACAAGTTGTGTAGTCCAAATGTTTTTGCAGTGTAAGAGTTGCAGATTACTGGATAGCTTTTTTCTGAAACCAAATTGTTTACAAGGTTGTTTGTCTCTAAGTGGAGGATAATGGATTGGTTAAAAATTGTTTCAATGGCTTTACAGGTGGTGCAGAATAAAGAGATTAGTCTGTAATTTCAACTAGGTTGGGGTCTCCCTTTTTGAAGATGGGAATGACTGTGGGTTGTGACGATAATTTTGGCAAGGAGTTGGTCCTGAAAGATTTTTCAAAGATTATGCTTAGAGGTTCTGCTATGGCAGTGGATTGCTTTTTTAAGAAGTAGGCACATATTCTGTCCGGTCCAATAGATAGAGATGGTTTTAGATTGCGTTGTGCTTTTTCAAAATTGTCTACTGTAAAATCGATATGTATTAGATCATTATAGTTGTCTGTGGTTTGGCTAGGAAATACTATACTGGGCATGATCCATTGCTGTTTACAAATACTGAGCCAAAGAACGTGTTAAAAAGGTTTGCTTTGATGGTGTCATAATTGCAGTCTTTCCCATTAGGTCCTTTCAGGGGTGGGATGGACCTTGAGTCTTTTAGTTTATTGTTTACAAAATTGTAGAAAGTGCAGGTGGAATTGTTGCGTAGAAAGTTTTCCTCTTGTTTAATAAGATAATTGGTGCAGTCAGTCTTTATCTGGTGGCATAAATTTTTGTATCGGCTTTTGAAGTTGGCAACGTGATCAGATTTATTTTTCCCCCAAAGTGATCTCTTTTTGGATTGAAGCTTCCTTATTGTTATGGGTAATCTGTTTTTTTCTGGTTTTTGGAGTTGTTATTGGTACATATAGTTTGATGACTCTTTTGACTTCAAGTAAAAATATGTTGTTATGGTCTTTAACAGTATTGCATCCAGTGAATAGAAATTGCCAATCAAGGGATGAGATATCATTGTCTATAAGATCATAGTTGCCTTTTTTGAAGTTATAATTGAGGATCACACCATTGTGTTGATTTTTGTGTGGACATATGTTGAGACAAAAGTCAATCATGCTGTGGTCACTGTTGGAAAAGGGTTCTTTAATTTGTATTCCATAAATTGAATTCAAACTATTGCAGAAGATGAGATCGAGAAATTTGTTAAGTCTAGTGTTGTTGGTTACTAGTTGTTCCAGTCCCAGGTTTGTTATAGCATTGTAGAAGGTTGCATGTATGGGTTCAATTGTACATTCTTTTAGGGTCCAGTTAATGTGAGGTAGATTGAAGTCACCAAAAAAGATAAAAGTGTGTGGGCAGGATGTTGCCCATGTTAGCAGTGAATTTAGCTTGTTTACATGTTCGATGTCATAATAAGGGGCTCTGTAACATAGTAAGAACCAAAATGTGATATTTAAGGACAGTTCACAAGACAATGGTCTCAGGAAGAGCAAGCTCTTGGGTAACTTGGATGTTTTTTAGATGTAAGGACTTTTTATAGAAGATAGCAACACCACCTCCTCTACAGATTTCACGATCTGATCAGTAAACATGATAGTCTCTTACTGTGGTAATTGAGTCAAAGAGAGATGCATTGAGCCATGTTTCACAGACAAACATGATATCGAATTTAGCCATATTTAGTAAGAGGAAAAATTCAGGTATTTTATTCACAAGGCTTCTTGCATTGAGTAGCTTGCATTTAAGGCCAGTTGTAGTTGGAATTGAGGTAGTTAGGGGCATGTGTGCCTAGTTTTGAGTGATGGTGGGTTGGATGAGGTCAGGCTGGATGTGGAGTTGTGGGTTGTGTGACTTACTTTTGATACAATCAGCGTGGTAATCAATGTAGAGATCCTTCTCTCCATTGTCTAGACATCTTTTGAGTTCCTTGTAGAGTTCATGGGTGCAGATTCTTTGCTGTATGGATAAGTCTGGTCGTGAGCGAAGTTTTTTGTGGTTGGGATTGGTTTTTGCAATGGCGTTTATTGTATGAATGAATATGTGTTTGCTGGACTCATTTTTGCAAACAACTCTACAAAACTTTGGGGCCATGGAGCCATCATTGTATTTGGACTCAGAGCCATCTCTGGTTACTTCAAGATATCTTCAGGAGAGATGTTTGTTGTATTTGAGGTGCTGATGATATTACAAACTTTTGTGATGTCATCTGATTCATTGGTGTCTTCAAGACCAAATAAGATGGCATTGGACATTTCTGATCACGTTCATTGGTGTCTCTGATGAGTAAGGAGATATCATTTGTGGAATTATTTTATGGGATAGTAATTATTTGTGGTTGTGGTTTGGTGGTTGTTTTGGGTTTTAGTTGTGATTGTAGTTGAGGTAGTAGTTGTGGTAGTTGGTTGTTGGGTTGGGATTTGATTTTGAGCTGATATGTTGTCTCTTATCAGTGCTGTATTTGTTTTTAAAGAGAAATTAAGCTTTCTTGTATAATTGTTTTGAAATGTGTTGCTAAGCATTTTTCTATTGAGTGTATGGCTGATTCTATGCTATCAACTCTGTCAAGCAGGGTACTTGTATTTTAAGAGTCACATTACCTTAATTCAGGGATGTCAAACTTGCATTGTCATGGCAGCATCATATGACGTATGGGGACTTTTTGTTAAACTGGGTGGGGGTGGGGCCAGCATGTGATGCTTCAAGCCCGCGGGCTGCAAGTTTGACACCTCTGCCTTAATTAGTTGATTCCTTAAAGCCACAACACTTTTTTTTTTCATTCTCAGATCAAGAAAAGTCAGATTGCATCAATAAATAGCAAAGTGATGGTAAGCCTGAAATATATCTTTCAAATAAGTTTTTAAGAGATCATTTCTAGAAGTCATATTTCCCCAAATTTAAAAAAAATTGTCATCAAACCAAAATACTTCGATAAAACTATCTAGGAAAAAAGAGGGTTGGTGAAATAAAAGGCAAAGACACTTAGCCTTAGATTCACAGCATGAAATAATTCAAAGAAATCTATTTATTTCAGATTCAGAGTTTTATAGTTGATCCACACTTTGGAAAACATTGCGTTTTGAGGAATTTTGATGATTGGTAGATAAGATCTCCATTGTCCACATTTTCCTTTTCCTGTCACACATACAGATATTAAGAGGTTATCTGATCCACAAATGCTTGTGAGAACATCATTCAACCCATCACTGTTCATAACAAACAAACAAACAAAAATAGGTATTTTGTGGAAATAAATGCAGAAAAACAAACATTCAGTCGGCCTTTTGAGAAACCCTCAAAGCAACACCAAAACAGCAATAGCAGTTTGGGCACAGCTCTCATAATTAAATTCATTAATACTGTGCATGAGGCATATAACAGTTTGATCAGAATGTATTTCTTATGAAACTTTTCAATAAAGTTGATTTTAAAAAATCCTAAAAGAACAACTGAAGAGACAGCAAAAGACAAAAGGAAAATAAGCAGTCAAATTTATCATCTTTGTTGTTTATTGCCTCATTAAGCTGTAGACAATACACATGAGAAAGATGGGAAATAAAAAAGTTCTTTAATAACTTTTTTATTACTCAAGAAACCCACTTCTGATGCACTGTTAAAAGTTTTCTTTAAAATCAAATACTAAAGTTACAGAGTGATTGCTGATTCACTAGGAAAATTTTCATATACAATATAATGTAAGATAATGTGGCAGTGATAGAATATATATTTTAGTATCTTCCATCTAAAAGTGATGTTTAGGTAATTTCTAAACTATTACTTTTTTATTTCAGATGATAATTTTATATTTTAAATTTAAAACCTAGATTACTTTTGTTAAAATATAATATTTTAATCATATGGAAAAATACAATTCCCTGACAATTTTTTCATGAAAACATTGGGAAGTTAAAATTCACATGAAATGCCCTGCTTGATTCATGACTGATTTCTTAGTACTTTTATTTCCAGGTAAGTGTAAAAGTGCATTGTTAAACTGTGGTACTAAACACAATTAGTATTGTTGAATGCTTCTAAAAATATGCAGGATTGTTTTGAAAAGCTTTATTATCATTACTAATGTGTGATATTATTTAGTTATTCATTTTTATCTCACCTTTATTATTTTGTAAATAACCCAAGGAAGCAGATATATCCAATACTCCTTCCTTCTCCTGTTTCCCCACAATAACAACCCTGTGAGGTGAATTGAGTTGAGAGAGAATGACTGGCCTAAGCAAAGCAACTTCATTACTTACTGTATTTATTTCATAAAAAATATGGTAAATGACCATTGGGTTAAAAAAAGAGGAAAAAATACAATGAAAATATAAATTAAATATAAGTATTCTAAGTTAAAGACTTAAAGTTGCCAAGTTTTAATAAAACAGTTCTGGGCACTTGAAAATTATCCAATAAGGAATGAAAGTTGCCTATAGGATCCTTATGTGCCTCCGGGGCCTTTGCTGGATTTTACAGTAGATAAAGAATTGTGTAGTCTTAAAGCCTAAAAACTTGGGCAGGGGTTCGTAAAAAGGACCTGATGCATCATTCATGTACAGGTACTCGACTATGAACAAAGTAAGACACCCCCCCCCCCAATGGTAAATGTAACCATTGACACAGAATAAATGAAAACACTTTAAACATATGAAAATATTAAATCGGTAGTTTAATATAAATCAACTAAAAGTATGATAACTTTCAAGATTTGGTGTAAACCTTCCTTTATAAACCATTACACATCAATTTTCACTGCGTGGCAGATTCTTTGTTTTTATTTGGGAACTTAGCTTTTCCATCTCAAACAAATAGGCTCCCAAGCAAATAGTTTGACTGGATTGCAGTTAAAGAAATTTCCTCAAAATGAAATTAACATAGATTGTTTGGATACTTCATATGATTTGGGATTTTTATGGTAGATTAAACTAAACATTTCCTTTTTCCATTTTCAGGGAAAAAATGTACATCTTTATTTATAGCCATAGTTATATACAATTCTTTTGTATACAATTCTACATCAAATTCAGTCTTACCATTTTCAAACGCATAGTTTTTATCAAATTTAAATAATTATATTAGTTGCACATAAGAAAATCAATGAAATGAAACTTCTCAATTCGAAGTCTTCTCTTGATTTTAACTTGCATTCTGCTTGACCTAAGATTAGTATATCAGTGTAGGGTAACCATGTCTGTTTAACTATCATTTATTTTCTTAGGAAAGCTTCTTGAAAGTGACAACTTTCAAGTTTGAACGTGGCAAATTTTAAAGGGATTTTAGAAGACAATCTTGCATTATACCATTCCAAATTATTAGTAGGACAAATGTAATAAAATGCTTTTAAACATCTACATTGACCTTAACTCTATCATACCACAAATAGCTATGCCAGTCAAATCCTAGATCATGTCTTTCCAGTTCCGATAATCTCCTATTTCTCAAATCTGTCTAGAGGACAGAAGATGAAATGGGAGGGAAAAATTAATTATGAATAAGCTGTGTCCTCAGCTAGTACTGAAAGAGAATGGCAGCTCTGATGATCTGGAATTGGCCAGCAGCACCTACACGCCCAGGGGTGGGATCCAATCGGTGTAACTACCAGTTCGGTGATTTACATTTTGCTCTGCATGAGTGTGAAACATCATCAGGTTGCTGCCTGGACAGCTGTGCAGTTGTACACAGGTGTGCAGCATTTGAAAAGGCACTTTTTTCCTGCTTTTTCAACCGCAGCTGTGCCGCGCAAAGCAGCTGAAGTTGAAAAAGCAGGAAATAAAGGTTAGGTAAGAGCCCAGGTGGACAGGTGGACAAAAACAGCAACAGACATAGAACTGATTCTATGTCTGCTGCTCTTCAGAGCTAACAGTTCTACAGAGCCAGACAGAACTGGTAGAATCCAGCCCTGTACATGCCTGTGGAGTTTGGCAAATTGGAGTCTGCTAACCAAATAAAAAATACAGCCAGAAGAAACTGCTCTTGACGACAACAACAGCAGCAGCAGCAGTAGCAGCAGCAGCAGCAGCAAGAACAGCACAACTGGAGTGAGCTCATTGATGACAAGAGTGGCAATGCACAGATATCTTTCTTTTCTGCCTGAAACTGATCTTCTCTGCATCAGTCTAATTCAATGTATACAAGAAACTCATGTAAGATCTGACAAGGTCTTGGAAAGTTCTGGTCAGAGATTATATAGTCAGTTGCCTTTGTGAAGGCTATACATCCAGTTTTTTTCTGTGGCTGTAGCCAAAAGGTTGGGATAGGGAGAGAGGAGATTGGAGGGAAGGGAAAGTTCCTCAGTAATCCTAGTAGTTCCAGCCACTGACCATGTCATTAGTAGATTATAATAATTTATAATAATATATAAAATTATTACTATACTATGTTATGTACAGAGCAAATTATCTGGACAAGTGGGAAAATATAAGTTTAAAACTGAATTAGCTGAAGTTTAGTTCATTCTTTTTAAGTTGAAGACCTTGAATAAAATAAAAACAACACATAAAAATGGTTGCTGGAGTAATATAAGGATAAGGTAATAGTTTGCTTTTTGCATTTTGTGAACTTAAAATCCTGACCTCATCAAGAAAATTCCAAGCACATAATATTTTTTGGTACTGGGAAATCTAAACTTCACAAATAGGCTGATGTTCTTCTCAAATAAAGATGCTACCATTCTATTAACTCTAGGTAATTTAGACAAAGCCAAACAATTTAATACCAGGGAGGGAGGAATAATAATCTGAGGTTCCCTAGTAAATTTTATTTTGGGGAAAATTAATTTTAGATTGCCCTTTCTTCCATTTGTCCTTTATTCACAAGGAGCATCTATGAAGTTGTTTCCATGGAAAATATACTGTTAGAATAACTATCTGCCCTGATATTCTCATACTATTAGAATATTGTGGCCATCCTGTTTCCAAATAGCTGAAAATGAAGTATTACTTTAGAGATGAAGCTGTATTTGATTTTATCAGCTTAGCTTCAGAGGCTTTTATGCTTGTGTTGTTCATATTGTTGATGTAAAAATCATAATTAAAAATTCTACTATGTTTATAAAGTCAAGACTGAAAAAATATTCTTTATTTGTCAACATAATTAAAGCATTTTCAGTTGTTATTCTGGTAGGTCTATTATAAGTGAGCTAAACCACTTTGATTATCTGCTATTCATTCATTACAACTGGAATCTCTTTCAGCTGATTTTATGAATACTCCTTGCATTTTATTGAATCAGGAATCCTAGCAACAGCCCAATTTGCATCAGGCATAAATAAA
>BLBF01000005.1:36482397-36504178 GCA_015471245.1 Laticauda colubrina | reverse complement strand
TGTTAAAGTTGTAGCAACGTTTCAGCAGAATCTCATCTGAATCTCATATATATATATATATATATATTCCTTTGGGATACTTTCAATTTTCTTCTACCTCCTGTAGTCATTAACAATTACTTTGCTTACAGAGCAATGTAGGAAAATACTGGATATAACCAATATTTAAGTACTGGATGATCACATGGGTCATAATAAAATGTCTTCTGTATGCATTAATTTCCTAATTTCTTGAAGCAAAACTATCATAGGAAAAATATAAATTATCAGAATTAGCAAATAAAACACAGATCTTTCTCAAAACATGTCTTTCAGGTGTCAGTGAGAATTAGGTATATATGATGATTTTTTTTAATGGAAGATTTAGCTCAATCATCAACTTAATATTTTGCTTAAGCATTCCAAGGCCATTCAAGGATACATATTAATCAGTGTTGAATTTTTAAATCTGGTTTGAGAATAAGTTTGGAATAGCTGTTTCACCAAGCCATGTGTTAAATGGAGTGCAATAGAGATATAAATACTGAGTAAATTATTTGAAAACTGACAGTTTTGTTTGCAGTTGTGCCATCCTGAATAAAATGTAGTAAAAGCATAATTGTTCAATTTCAAAATTAGTTCCTCAGAGCCAGGATAATGACTCAAAAAACAATAAGCTTTGATAAGGGGCACTCACTATATAAATCCCCAATAGGATATTATGGAGGTAGAGCTTTGGATAAAACAATTTCAGTACAATACCTTTCATCCTCAAGAATTAGGACCAGGAATCTCCAGGTTCAATTCTACTCTCATTCCCTTTTATACCAGTCGTTCTCTCTCAGCCTAATCCATCTCATGAGGATGTTGCAGCAGTAAAACAGATATCTCATTGTAGGCCACTTTGGGATTCTGGAGAGACCAAAATATAAATCTAACAAATTTTAAAAAATCAATTTTCCAAATGGCTAATATGAATGAAAAAATATTATTATCATTATTTCTAAACTTCTTTTTTCATTTTTTTTCCTTTTCCCCCTTTTTCTTTTTTTCTTTTCTTTTTCTTTCTTTTTTTTTTTTTTTTTGTAACTAGTCATCATAAGAGAAAGTTTGTGTCTGGCTTTGTCTTCTATTCATATATCTGACAGAATGGTAAATACATATAACAAAGTGGAGCATAGATCACAAAAGCTTTTTACTGTTCCATAGTATATCAAAAAATTTTTGTGTTTTCTTTGAAAGCAAACAAGATATGGGGACAAAATATGATACGTATAGCAAGTGGTCAAATTTTGTTTGTTAAAACAAACAATGTTTGTTGAACTGTAGTTGTTAATTGAATCATGTGGTCATAGCAAATTTGGCTTCTCCTGTTGCATTTGCTTCTTGGAAGTCATCTGAGAAAGTTACAAAGGGTATCACATGACCCTGGGATTCTGCAATAATAGTAAATACATGTTGGTTGCCAGGGGCCTGAATTTTATCACGTGATGATAAGGATGCCGTGATGATTGCAAATGTAAGGACCACTTGTAAATTAATGTTTTTCAGTGCCATTATAATTTTGAAAATGTGACATTCTGATTAGCAAACAAATTAAGGCCATTCTAGATTTGATAACAAGAAAGTGGATTCATAACTGATTTGATAATGCCACTCAATGTTCAACAAGATTCTTCAATAAACTAGAACACTAAGGGAAGTCATACAAAGTTCAGTTATTGACATTGTATTCTTTACTATTTTTACTTATAAATTGGAAGAAGACAAGGATGCCTGATAAATTTTCAAATGGCAAAAAATTGAACAGAAAAGCTCTCAAAAGATTGAAATAGCATTCAAAATTACCTGATATTTTTGAAAACTTGTTTGAAAATAACAATACAGAATAAGGTAGGACGGACATTGGGATTTTTATAGTCCAACCCTTGCTCATGTAGGAAATACTATACCATGTGGACAAGTTTAATGAATTATAGGAAGGAACTTTCACACTGAATATTAGGAAAAGTTCATAATGATTAAAGGGCATCACAATGGAACCAGTTCTAGGGACTTGGTGTGAGCTTTTCTGTAATGGATATGATGACATAAGAGAAGCGAGAGAGGATGGATTCCTTCTTCTGAGTTTAACATCATATTTCTGGTCTCAAAAGGTATAATCCATGTGAACCTCTGGGTCCTTGGGCTATAAAACTATACCATTAGAATTAGAGATTATTTGTGTTAATAACTCAACAGGAAACTGATGTAGATAAGATTCCCCCTTGTTGTCATCCTGAAATTTCTTGTTTGTAAAATCTCACCTTGTCCTCCAACAAAGAACAATAGAATAATATTGTAATCATCACATAATTATTATTCTTTTGAAATGGTTTTTATATCAATCCAAGTTCATGAGAATTCAGTATCAGGCACCACATACAGAAATGCCTTTGGTGTAAAAACTGTCATGTGAATGAACTAGTTGTTAATAATACCAGGGCCTTTTTTAAGAGTGCAAAAGTTTTGGGAGACAGCTTCATTTGGCAAAGTCCTAAAAATATGATTTCTTCCTTGAAACTTTTTATTATATATATATATATATATATATATATATATATATATATATATATATATATATATATATTTACATATATTTGAATGATAAATTGCTATCTATGGTGTTCAGAGAAACTGTTATGATTTAGAATAAAAAAATGGGATATATCCCTTCTTATCTTATTTGTTTAATCAATACAGTGTTTATGAACAATGTATATTTTCTATAAAAAATCTAGATGGCAATATATATTAATTGTTTGTTGCTGTTTTTTCGAACATAAGCAAAGAGCTTTGGGGCATATTTTGTCTTGTTTTCATACACCCACTGATTCAGATATACAATAGGAAGAATATCGTTAGGAGCCTAGTTGCAGTACTTAGCAGGATTAGATCAGTCAAAAATAAATCCAAGCACTCTGAGACTGAACAATAAAGATGCCAAGCTGTCCTTTTTTATGAGAAGTACATCCAGAACAGAACAGATTAAACTAACAGAGTTAAAAGAGATCTTGGATGGAAACTAATCAAGGAGAGAAGCAACCTAGGACTAAGAAGAAATTTCCTGACAGTGAGAACAATTAATCAGTGGAACAACTTGTCTTCAGAAGTTGTGAATGCTCCAACATTGCAAAGTTTTCAAAAGAGATTTGACAGCCAGTTGTCTGAAATGGTATAGGGTTTCTTACTTAAGCAGGGAATTGGACTTGAAAACCTCCAAGATTCCTTCCAATACTGTTATTCTATTTTAATCTATGTTATTACTCTTGAGGTAATTTTATAGGATGCCTTCTTTGATTGTGCCGCCATATTATAACTGGTAATTTGATTCAATGCTCAGTTGGAATGTGGGTTTGAAATATAGTTGATTACATTCTCAGAACATTTTGATACTAATAATTAATAGACCCTATTGGACATTGTATAATCATGTATACATTCATTCTGTACTTCAGTTTGCAGTTTTTTAATAGCGGAGAGCTCTTTGAAGTTTGACACAGGAGATGAAGTTTCATACAGCCCCCATTTCTCTTTCCAGTTATTTATTAGTTAAATGGAATGTAGACCTCTAATCATTTCTACTGTTGCTGACCTCCATTTGTAAAGAATCTACAGAAAAAAGCATATGAACCAATCAGTAGGAGACAGGAAATCACAAGTTCCAGGTGGCTTGCAAGCAGATTGGCAGGAAGATAAATGGCTCCTACAGGTTAGAGGGCAGAATGTTGGCAAGGCAAGGCCAATCTAATAAGATGTGGCACAAGTGTAGCCAGACTAGGGATGGATGCTACCTGGTAGAGGATGGTGCAAGAGATTTATCAGAACAATTGACAGCCTTCCTTGCCACTGTCCCATTGACTTTGTTAGAGGGAAGCTAGCAGAGAACACTGCAAATGGTGATCAAACGACTATAGAGTGCTACAACCCTCATAAGTTGCCAAGTGCTCAGCTCCTGATCACATGACCATAAGGTGCTGAGACATCTGGAACTTTGAGAACTAGTCATAAGTACCACCAGTTCAATAACACTTTGAAAGATCACTGGTCATTAAACAATGATTAAGATTTCAGATAGGAACTTGTTTATATTGTACTGGCACAGGAACTGCCACATTTTAACATTTGGTTCCATCTCAGTAGATGTTGAGAAAAACCAAAGGTATTGAAATAGTACATTGCATTTAATAGGTTAGACAATCAGAAGCTTTCTTATGCAGAGCTTATGGATGATCCATATCCCCAGCTGGAGAAAAATGTTGTCTTGCCTCCTCCCAGTTTCTGAAATTCAAATGCTCAAGCAGGTGCTTTAAAAGAAATGTAGGTGATTCAGCAAGAATAAATCCGAGTTCTGTCTGGTTGCTTGCAAAGCACACAGCTGCTTGTTTCTTATTTATTTATTTATTTTAAATTATGTTTATTTCCCCTTTTATGTGGTGTGGGTAGTAAGATAAGGCAGTTGGGGGAAACTGTTGGAATGCTAAAGTGTCGCATCATGAGTTTCAGTTGCAGCAGCTTAGAAGGTATTCATTTAGTTTTAGAATGTAATTATTCCTTTCCCTTTATTTAAGTGACAGACTACTGCAACCAAGCTTAGAAGGTCCAGGAAAAGGGCTAGGGTACAAAACTGGTGACATCAAATCATTCTACCTTGATAGCCCTCAAGTGATTTGGAAGGCATCAGTACAATGGTTTTGTAGTCTGGCAGCTCTGGCACATTACAATAGCCCAGCTTCTTTTTGAAATTATTACACAAAGGCATTGTTTGGAATATATTATCTCCTTTCTCTTACATCTACCAGGGTAGTTTAAAACCACAGCTGAGAAAAGCAGTTGATTGCAGATTTGTTAATATATAACATCATAATACTTTCAATAATTCAGTCATTCTCAGTGGTATTTTTTACTACAGAAGGAGAGATGCTCAATAGTCACAATGCTTTCCTTATCATAGATGCTCAAATTATCTGGCATGTGATCAGGCAATCACATACAACATGTAAAGAAAAATGTGTATGTATATGTGTGTAAATATATGTTTTTTGGGAGGTTATTTTCTTTTTGCAAGCATATATTGCAGATTAAAGCCCCTGTCACACTGAACCAACGGATGCAAAGAGGATGTAAAATGGACAAAAAACCTTGCCATCCGTTCGAAAACGCGATGTACTCACTGCCTCCATTTGGCTTCCTCTCTATCCATCCAGCATCCGTTTATGGACGTTTCATCCACTCAGAAAGTTTTGGGCTGCCTAAAACTTTTGCGTGGAAAATGTATCCAGTACGTCCGTTCTGCATCCTCTATGCATCAGCTACGCATCCGTTCCGCATCCGTTATGCATCCGCTATATCCGCTTGGCATCCGTTCCGCATACGCGTAACTCCATCCGCCCGGACGCAGGGAGGAAGTGGAACGGATGCAGAACGGATGCAGAACAGATGCAGAACGGATGCCTAGCGGATGCAGAACGGAAACAAAGTGTTTAAAATGGAAAAAACTTTCGCAGAGGGGACCTATCTCGGATATTAAGGATGTCTAGAGGATGCCTAGAGGATGCCTAGAGGATGCCTAGAGGATGCCTAGCGGAAAACCTATACTGCCTATAAAAAGGGGGAGCAACTCGCCTGCATCTCACTTTCAGAACAGCAGCCCAGTGGTGCAGACCTCTGCAGCCTTCATATGGCTCTTGCTCTTCCACAGCATCCAGTCATGTCCACCGTGGATTGTAACAAAGTCCTTTCGGCAGCCACCATCATTCTGCAACAGTGCGAAGCCATCTGCAGGCTCTGTGAACTCTACTGCAAGAAGAAAAGGAGCCACCCAAAAAGAGTCTGGATCCGAAGATGGTTTGCCAGAAGAGCAGAGGACGGACTGTACAACAAGCTGATGGTGGAGCTCAGGAGCGAAGACACTTGGGCATTCCAGAACTTCATGAGGATGCCTCCAGCCATGTTTGACAAAGTTGTGCAGCACCTGATACCCAGGTTGACCAAGGTAAACACCAGCTTCCGGCCCAGCCTGGAACCTGGGCTCAAGGTGGCACTCACTCTGTGCCACCTGGCCTCAGGGACCTCCTACAGGAGCATGCAGTACGGCTGGAGGGTACCATCCAACACCATCAGCATTGTAATCAGAGAAGTGGTGCAGGCCATCATCGAAGAATACAAAGAGGAGCTCCTCCAGTACCCCTCCACTGAAGAAGGATGGAAGAAAGTTGCAGAGCAGTGGTATCAGAAGTGGAACTTCCCACACACCGTTGGAGCCATAGATGGCAAGCACGTGGCCTGCAAATCTCCAGCCAAGTCGGGGTCCACTTATTTCAACTCCAAGGGCTTCTTCAGCATCATCCTCTTCGCCATGGTCAATGCTGACTACAAGTTCATGTACATCGATGCTTCAGGCAACGGGTCATCTTCAGATGCCCAGGTACACAACGCCAGTCACCTCAAGAAGGAGCTGGAAGGCAACCTCATTGTGGGCTTCCCAGATCCAGAACCCCTGCCCAACGACACACAAGATGTGTCCTACTTCATCGTGGGGGATGACGCCTTCTCCCTCAGAACCTACCTCATGAAGCCCTATACCTCCAGACTCCTCACCCGTGAAGAGAGGATCTTCAACTACAGACTGTCCAGGGCAAGGAGGGTAGTGGAGAACGCCTTTGGCATCCTGGCCAACAGGTTCCAGGTACTACTCACCACCATGCAGCATTGCCCAGAGACCGTGAGGAGGATCATGGAAGCTTGCTGCATCCTGCACAATCTCATGCGCACCCGCTACCCAGTCTTGCAGAACAGGCTCGTGGACCTCCAACAAGGCAATGGGGACATGGAGCATGGGGAATGGAGGCAAGGGCGAAACCTGATAGACACTGAGGATGTGCAAGGCACCAACAGAGCCTCACATGAAGCGAAGAAGCAGCGCAACCTCCTGAGACAATGGTGCAACTCCCCACTAGAGCAGTGGAGTGGCAAGACATGATGGTAGATGCTTAATGGATGCTTCCTTCAGCCTGTCTCATCACACCGATGAGATTGGGCCATGTATGTTTGGTTGGGCTACAATGAACAGGGCGTTTAATAAAGAGTTGTGTTTATGTTGACATGTGTGGATAATTATTACATTATTATTGATAATAAAGGGCCGTAGGTGTGGCACCTGGGAGGGTGGACCATACAGTCCCACTATGCTTGCACTGGAGGTTTATCTATACCACAGCTATTACCTATCCCAAAGGTATCCCTGCCAATCCCCCAGGTATCTCAACCTATCCCACTGCTATCTTAACCCATCCCACAAGCATGCAAAGGCTTAAACCATTTCTAAAAGTTTCCGCCAAGACTTCATTAAAAAAAAGAAATGAAGCAAGTGTGTGAATCATAAATAGACTTTATTAACAACATGCTATACAACAAAAAAGAGTCTCTGGCACTCTTCTTGGTCACTCAGTCCCAGGGGTGAAGGGTGCAGGTGCTGTGGAGGTGGCTGGTGCTGGAGTGCTTGTCATCAGCTCCTCCAGAAGCAGAAGCAGCAGAAGCGGCAGCCCCAGAAGATCGAGCCCGTGCTGCAGAAGCCCCAGCAGAACCAGAGTGAGGGCCAGGGAGCGGGATGGTAGCCCTGTCCCTCTTACCAGGGCTGGCAGCAGATGGCTGAGGCTTTCTGTGCTTCCGCATGGTTGTGGGGTTGCTGGCTGGCAGGGAGGCTGGCAGGAACCAAGGCTGGCAGGAAGGCTGGCAGGGAGGCTGGCAGGAACCAAGGCTGGCAGGAAGGCTGGCAGGGAGGCAGGCACCAAGGCTGGCAGGAAGGCTGGCAGGCAGGCAGGTACCAAGGCTGGCTGGAAGGCTGGCAGGCAGGCAGACACCAAGGCTGGCAGGCAGACATGAACCAAGGCTGGCAAGAAGGCAGGCAGCAAGGCTGGCAGGCAGACCGGCTGGCAGCAAGGCTTGCAGGCAGGCTGGCAGCAAGGCTTGCAGGCAGGCTGGCAGCAAGGCTTGCAGGCAGACATGCAGGCAGACATGCAGGCAGGACAGTCAAGGCAGTCGATGTGTCTGGCAGCAGGTCTTTCCTCTGAATGGCGACTTGCTTCCGAGCTGCTTCCATTATATCCACAGGGCTGACGCAATGCATCCTCCCCGCATGCGCAATTAACACCAGGCATCCATTAGGCTTCCGCTGTGCATCCGCTGTGCATCCGCTGTGCATCCGCTGTGCATTTGCTTCATCCGTTCTGCGTCCATTCTGCATCCGCTGTATCCGTTCCGCATCCGCTGTATCCGTTCTGCGTCCGCTTTGCTGAGGCCCCCCCGGAAGTCCTGCGGTTGCGCCATCTGCTTCCATCCGCTGGGCTTCCGTTCCGCATTCACTTTGCATCTGCCCTGCGTCCTCCCCGCATCCGTGTTATCCGCTCCGGTTATGCAAATCTTTGCCCCTTTTGAGAGCGGATAACAACGGATGGAACATTTTGCTTGTCCCCTGTGTCCTTTTTGCATCCGTTGGCCAGTGTGACATGGGCTTAAGGCCTGGCATTGACTGAATGGTATTTTTACAGACTCTTATAGATCAACTGTGTATTGAAGCTAGGCAATTAAAGAAGAAGTTAAATGCTTTATATTGTAACTAGGTTGTGTTATTTTCAGCATACCTTTTTATGTATCTTACCATGCCGCTTACAAATCATATATTTTATGCTGGCTGTACTCTAAAATCTTGTCAAGAGCACATTTAGGAAAGACACAGTGCTCATTAATCTATATTGAGCAAGCTCCCTAAACTTTAATATATTCATGTATTTGTGTGTCATTCCTGTCAGCTTGCAAATGGCTGAATCATTGATGCAGGCCTTTAAATTGACAAATGATGAAAACGATACAGAGAGCACAAATCAGATTTAGAAAGAGCATAAAACTCATGTAAAAATGTTGCTGTTTCAGTGCCTTTCATGTAGGTCTTTTGCAATCAATGGATTTTTACATTCATGAAATTTGCATCATGCCCTTGCTTTATAAATAACAGCTCTTCTCCTGAGATTGCCATGAACTCACAAAGGACATAAGCATATCAGAAAAGAAACAAAAGATTTGAAAGGCTCCAAGAGTTGACATTTGGTTTGCCTAAAAGGTTCTGTCAGTTTCTAAGCAACATTGCCCTCTAAATCTTTGTCATGCTCTTTCTATCACCCCATCAAGTGACCTTGGAAGAAGACACTAGCTAGGGCATCCACAGACATAATAATGATTTCTGTCCATCAAGCTTATTTGTTATTCAGAACCATTTCAGGATTTCTTCAATATAAGCTAACAAGTCCCCACAGGAGTCAATATCCAAGTTAATTCTCTTAGCAGCCAGTCTCAGTTCCAGAAACTATTGAAAATGATGTACCTGTAGCTGTTGACTCCAGGCTCTTTGTCTCTCAGCTCAAACTATACGAATAAAACTACACAAATATAGCATAGTCTAACCTTTGTTTCTATATTTCTAATTGTCTAGATTTATACTGCATTAATTAAACAGAATCAAAATCAATTACAAACATAAGCACATGTTAATTTGGAGAAGGGAACCATCTCAGTAGGTACAGTCTGCCTGTATTCATATAATGAAAGAAAAGATGAGAAGGAATCAGGCACAGAGATGATAGTTTGTTTTTACTGACATCTCAGATTTGTCTTCTCCTTTTATGCTCGCTTGATTGGATCTCCTAATGTTAAATGACAAAATGCCAGATTGCTATGTTGTCCATCACATTCCACATTGCATATGAATCAGAAGTTCTTTGTGTATCTCTTAGAATTAGAAATATTTCAAGAATTTGTTTGTTTACAAGTCTAGCTTACACCCTTACACATTATTATTATGTGAAAAAGACATTTCTGCACAAGCTTTCATCAAGATGAATAAGTCTTTTGAAACATGGCTGCACAATTTTGTTTTATGTTATATTTAACTTGTTAACATGATGTGTTTTTTAAACAATATAAATAATAATGGGATTAGAAGTCCATGTATTCTAGAACAACTGTTATTAAGGGGGGTCTACAATATAACCTTCCTTTTGCAGACTTTCATAAAGAAATACATAACTCTCATGACAGGGCAAGAGGTGCAGAAGCCTGGGCTAAAAATAGTGACTCAGAGGGACAACTATATATGCCTTTACTTGCTGTGGTCATAAAGTGGGCATATATCACATCAATATTTAATTAAATGATTCCTTTTGAATAAAATAGAATACTTTTTATTGGCCAGGTGTGATTGGACACACAAGGAATTTTGTAAAGTGATGGAACACTTGTATCTCCAATAACCACATCTCTGGGAGGATTCACACAGTCAATATAACAGAAACCACATTTTCTACCCAACTGCTATTAGTAACATATATTCAGGCATGCATCCTGGAAAGTAAGCCAATTGTGTTCTGTTTTATTCTATTCTTTATATGTGATTATTGAACAAAAATAACTCTAAGTGGCTCAATAACTTCTATGTTGTCCTTTCCCATCCATCCCTTGGATTTCACTTTTAAAATATTTTAAGAACTATAAGAGCTTCAGTCCAGCTAATATTAAGGTGTGTAAAGAGAGAGGAGAGGAAGAGAGGGAGGGGGAATAATATTTTACCTATAGTTCTCAAAACTATTTTACAAAATAATGGAAGGAAACAAAGATAATATGAAAAGCAGTAAATAAAAGCAGCAGTAACAGTAAAGTCAGTCCTGAAGCACTTTAAAAATTAAGTATTCATTTGTCATTGGAATAATTAAAAAGGTGTATAATAAACTTCACTGGAGATACTTTCATGCAAGAAGTCTCCACTATAATAAGACAAATTCATAGATTCCTATTGATAGAATAGGAATGTACAGTGCTACGATGACTGAATGGCAGAAAGACATTCTGTGAATGAACTTTTTCTCAACAAAATTTCCTATTCAGGAACGTTTTCATCTGTTGATTATTGGCTATGACTTATCTGGTAGAATGAGAAGAACCATGCCAGGGGCAGGAGGATCAGCAAAATGATAAGTTTTGATTCCTGTAATTTCCACTACTTGACTTTCAGCTTGCTTATAGCTAGATTTATTACCTTTCTTACTTTCATCTATCAATGCATATTCCAACTATAGAAAAAAATTAGGAAACCATTGGTTTTAAATTAAGATATATCAAAATCTTAAATAATTTTAGAAGAGGCAGAATGAATTTTCTCATCCTAGTAAAGAAGCCTAAAGTCCCCAAAGCAAAATTAGTTCTGTCTTGTATATGCAGGAGGGAAAAAAGGAGACTAATTCAAAGTGAATTAATCTGCAGTTCATTAGCAAACACTAATGTTGCTTTGGGGACTGAAGGAAATTAGCAGGATTATAATTATAAGCAACCGGTGTCTTCATAAACATCTAATTGCTTGTCAAGGATGTACAATACAGTATACAAGCTTGTTGGATGACTAGATGTCATAAATCAGGTTTCCACTTATATAACCTATTATGTTATTGTGTTAACATGGCAGTGACCAAAGGAATGCAAATTCACAAAAGTATTATATGGATAACCAGCAGAAAAGCACAAGATGTCAAAGACCTGAAATATTTACTTATGAAGGTGATGATGATGATGAAGATGGTGATGATGATGATGATGATGATGATGATGATGATGACCATCATCATCATCATCATCATCATCATCACTATCTTCATCATCATTGGACAGTAATATGACAGTAGTGGCTTTCTTTGTTCTTTGGAAACAAAGTATATGTACCAATAACAACTCCAAAAATCAGAAAAAACAGATTACCCATAACAATAAGGAAGCTTCAATCCAAAAAGAGATCACTTTGGCAGAAAAACAAATCTGATCACGTTGCCAACTTCAAAAGCCGAAACAAAAATTTATGCAACCAGATAAAGACTGAATGTACCAATTATCACATTAAACAAGAGGAAAACTTTCTACGCAACAATTCCACCCGTGCTTTCTATAATTTTATAAACAACAAACTAAAAGACTCAAGGTCCATCCCACCCCTGAAAGGACCCAATGGTAAAGACTGCAACGATGACAATATAAACATCTTTAACACATTCTTTGGTTCAGTATTTGTAAACAGCAATGGATCATGTCCAGTATTGCCTAGTCAAAGCACAGAAAACTACTATGATCTGATACATATCCATTTTACAGTAGACAATGTTGAAAAAGCACTATGCAATCTAAAACTATATCTATTGGACCGGACAGAATATGTGCCTACTTCTTAAAAAAGCTAACCACTGCAACAGCAGAACCTCTAAACATAATCTTTGAAAAATCTTTCAGGACCAACTCCTTGCCAAAATTATCGTCACAAGCCACAGTCATTCCCATCTTCAAAAAGGGAGACCCCAACCTAGTTGAAATTACAGACTAATCTCTTTATTCTGCATCACCTGTAAAGCCATTGAAACAATTTTAACCAATCCATTATCCTCCACTTAGAGACAAACAACCTTATAAACAATTTGGTTTCAGAAAAAAGCTATCCTGTAATCTGCAACTCTTACACTGCAAAAACATTTGGACTACACAGCTTGTTCAGGGCAAAGCCATAGATGCAATTTACATAGACTTCTGTAAAGCCTTTGATTCAGTGGTACACAACAAACTACTCCTAAAATTAAAATCTTATGGTAACTCTGGACACCTGCATAACTGGATAGAACAAACAACAAATGGTCAAAATTGGAAGCATCCTATCCAATTCTGTACCTGTCAACAGTGATGTCCCCCAAGGCAGTGTTCTGGGACCAACTCTCTTCATACTCTACATAAATGACCTCTGTGATCATATTAAGAGCAACTGCATTCTCTTCACTGACGATGTAAAGCTATTCAACACCACAGACAATACTGCTACCCTTCAAAAAGACCTTGACTATGTATCAGAATGGTCAAACAAATGGCAACTTCAAATCTCAACAAATAAATGCTCTTTCTTATATGTTGGGGGAAAAAAAATAATTAGAAAAAAAACACAGGCTGAATAGTCAAGACCTTGTGGATGATCCAAACTCTGTCAAGGAACTTGGAGTACTCATCTCTAATGATCTAAATGCTAGAGTCCACTGTAACTACATAGCTAAAAAGGCATTAAGGGTTTTTAACCTAATCTTACATAGCTTTTTCTCTGGCAATATTACACTACTAACTAGAGCATACAAAACATTTGCCAGACCAATGCTTGAATACAGCTCATCAGTCTGTAATTCACATTACGTATCTGATATTAACACAGTTGAGAACGTCCAGAAATATTTCACAAGAAGAGTTCTCCACTCCTCTACTCATTGCAGAATACCTTATGCCACCAGACTTGAAACTCTAGACCTAGAAAACTTAGAACTATGCTACCTTTGGTCCGATCTAAGTATGGTATATAAAATCATACATTGCAATGTCCAATCTGTCAATGAATACTTCAACTTCAGCCATAACAATTCAAAAGCAAGCAATAGATACAAACTAAAGGTTAATCACACCAAACTTGATTGCAGGTAATACGACTTCAGCAACAGAGTGGTCAATGTCTGGAATACTCTACCTGACTCTGTGGTTTCTTCCCCAAACCCCCATAACTTTAACCGTAGACCTTCTACTATTGACCTCACCTCTTTCCTAAGAGGTCTGTAGGGGGCGTGCATAAGTGCACCAATGTGCCTACCATCCCTGTCCTATTGTTTCTTTTATTTTTCTTTTATGTATCCATGTGTTAGGGATAACATTGTCCACCCTAACTGGTTTAGGTGAAATAATAACTATGAATCATAGTTAGTGTATGCAGCTTTAACTGTGAAATAGCAATTGTGGGAGTGGTTATGAAAACCATTTAAAAGTAGCAAGGCTACAGCTTGCTCACTCTCTCTGTCACTCTCTCTGGCTTTGATGATCCCTGATTACTGCTTGGAATCAAGACTGCATTGCTCGAACGGGAGAGACAACAAAGGATTGATTTTGTAAGTGAACTGACATAGGATATTCTACGTGGACTTTGCTAACTGAATATCCCTGAATGGACTGACTACATGGTAAATGAATATTGGACTGTTATTTGACTATGCCATAAACTTATACTGGAATAAAATATATTCTTGATAGCACAAGCGTATCTGTTATTTTTACTGTATGTTAATAAACATACAATCTTAGCTCACTCATTTATCTGTGTGCCTATCTGACTAACGCTGCACATTCTGTTTAGCTTGTCTACCTAACCCTGGTTGGGGAACCCAGGCTTAACACTGGTTATGGACCCAGAGGCTGCAAAGTCAGTTTAACTAGGTTAAACAGATTTATGTAAAAAGTGAGAGTTTGTGTTGTTATACATTACAGTAAACAGACAGCTGTGTTTTATTAATTATATTTTTATATCCATATAAGAAAACATGGCACAAGTCAATCTACAAAGTTTGTCCATAATATCCAAGCTGGATGGAACAAACTATGTATCATGGTCTACAAAATGTAGTCTACTTCTACGAGGAGAAGGTCTGTGGGACATAATTGAAAATCCACCAAACGTAGAAGAATGGGATCCAGAGGATGAGGAAGACAGACTAAAGATAGAAGAATTTATGCATAAAAATCAACAAGCCATTTGCATAATTGGGTTAACCTTAACTGATCAACAGCTTGTTTATATCCACGGAGAGAAAACGGCTTTTGGGTGTTGGCAGAAGCTGAAGAGAATTTATGTTCGAGATAATATTGGTGCTCACATAAATCTAGCACGGAAGCTTTTCAGGACACATCTCCAAACAAATGGTGATATGCAGAGTCATTTGAAAACTATGCAAAGCATTTTCCAAGAATTACACGAGAAAGAGCTTATATTCTCTGAACAACATCAAGTTTATATAATTCTATCTTCCCTTGATGAAAGTTATGATAACTACGTAACTTCACTTGAAATTTTGCCAAAGGACAATTTAACTTTAACTGATATAACTGGCAGATTGATTGAAGAGGCCAGAAGAAGGCATGAAAGAGATGAATTAAGGAGGAAGCAACCTCAAAAAGAAGATAATAAACCTCCTACTGCATACGCAATTAAAAAGTGTTTTAATTGTGGGGGAAGAGGACATTTGGCAAGATTTTGTAAAAAGGCAAAGCGCCAGAACGCTGGCCAGAATACTAGAAAACATCAAAAGATAAATAAACATTTAGAGTTAGCCATGTATACTAACGGAGCTATAAAAAATAATTTATGGGTGGTTGACAGTGGGGCATCCCATTGTATAACAAATGATAACAAAAATTTTATAAAAATGTCCCAGAGTAAACAGCAGATATCGTTAGCCAATGGCTGGAAACTGAAAGCTAAAGGTGAAGATATAGCATATTGTTCTTTTATAAAAGAGAATGTAAAAATGTTATATGTACCACAACTTAAGTTTAATTTAATTTCAGTTAGAATTTTGGTTAAACTAGGATATGTAGTTACATTTAAGGGAGATAACTGCATACTTACAAAAGAAGATAAGAGAATAACTGCATCTTTAAGAGATGGATTATATGTGTTAAATGATGATGGTTTAAAGGTGGCTAACACAATTTATGAAAATAAGAAACCTCATGACGAATGTATTCACTTGTTACATCGAAGGCTAGGGCATTTAAATTTTAAAATGCTTAAGAAAACTGTTGAATTGTCTAAGGGAATAAGTTTGAAATCTTGGAATAAGTATTTGCAATGTAATGCCTGTAATCAAAATAAGAGCAGGGTCATACCGGCTAATAGAGTTGATGGATTTACTACTAAAGAGCCTTTAGAAATAGTATTTGCTGATTTAATAGGTCCGAAAAAACCAAGTGTAGGAGGAGCTCGTGACATACTAAGTATAATGGACCACTATTCTAGATATGGGTTTTGCTATTTAATGAAGAGCAAAACTGAAACATATCAAAATCTATTTAATTGGTTAAAGTTTGCTGAAAGGAAAACTAAAAAGAAATTAGTAACTCTCATCACAGATAATGGTACAGAATTTACAAATAATAAATTTAAAAACACACTTAGAATGTTAGGTATTCAACATAAAATGTCTGCACCATATAGGCCACAACATAATGCCTTTATAGAGAGAAGAGGCCAAACATTACAATCAATGGCACGAACTATGATGTCTGATTCAGGATTACCTGACAATTTATGGGGAGAAGCAATAATGTGTGGTAATCATATATTAAATAATGTTGTTAATTCAACAACAGGTGAATTACCATTCACACTGTGGCATGGTAAAAAAACCTGATTTAAGTTACATGCACACATTTGGAGCACCAGCATGGGTGCATATCCCTACACAACTTAGATACAAAGGACAGCATAGAGCTAAAAGATTGATTTTTGTAGGATATACATCTAATCATAGATCCTATAAATTCTGGGAACCAGGTACATCTAGAGTTTACACCAGTGCTAGTGCAAAATTCCTAGAACATGTAGGATGGAATAGATTAGAGCAAGATTTAAATAATGAAGTATTTATTGAACCCTACAAAAAGCAGAAAGATGAGATTAGCTATAAGAAGAGTCCAATTAAAGAAGAAGTCCACGAAGAGCAAATAGGACCAGAACAAGAGGAAATAGTTGATCAGGAAGAGTTACATGATCAAGAAAAATTAATAGAGGAAAGTCCACCTGTAAGTCCTATAATATCTAGACGTACTACACGTGTAACTAGACCACCTGATAGGTATCAAGCAAGTATAGTTTGCCAAGTAACTAAAGTTCCAACTAGTGTAGATGAACTTAGGATGTATCCTGCTAAGGATCAGGAGAATTGGCAAAAGGCAATGGAAAAAGAATTAAATTCATTAAAGGTAATGAAAGTGTATGAAGATGCCAAATTACCTCCAGGAGAAAAATCCATTGGGTGCAAATGGATATTTAAAGTAAAAACTGGAAATGATGGGACTGTTACCCATAAAGCTAGGTTAGTAGCTCAAGGATTTAATCAAACTGCATCTGATTACGATGAAGTTTTTGCGCCAAGCCTTAAAGCTACATCTTTAAGAGCAGCATTAGTGTGGGCAGCTAAGAAAAACTATGTCATTAACCATTTAGATGTAGAAACTGCTTATCTACATGCACCATTGCAGCACACTATATATTTAAGAAAAGCAATTGGCATACATGAAAATAAAGTCAATAGTGATGATTGTTGGAAACTCAAAAAGAGTCTTTACGGGTTGAAACAATCTGGGTTTGAGTGGAACCAATATATTGTGAAAGAGTTAAACAATATAGGTTTTAAATCTGGTTTAGCAGATCCGTGTGTGTTTAAAAGAGAAAATAATGGAACGGTGTCATTATTATTATTATTTACTGATGATATTGCTTTAATAACTAAGACTAATAATGAAGCTAATGAGATTATATCATTATTAGCCAAAAAGATAAAATTAAAGCATTTAGGTGAAATTAAAAGGTATCTAGGATTGACAATTAATAAAACAAATAATGGTTTTAAGATATCTCAAGAAGATAAAATTTGCCAATTAATTAAAACTTATAAGATGGAACTTTGTAAACCGGCAAAGACTCCAATGAGTCAGGAAGTTTGCCAAACTAATGATCAAAGTCCCAAATTTGATAAGTCCATATATCAATCTTTGATTGGTAGCTTATCATATATAAGCAATTGGTCAAGGCCAGATATAGCTTATAGTGTAAATCAGCTGGCACATTTTAATTCAGATCCAAAAGAATCTCATTGGAAATCCTTAAAAAGAATATTGAGATATCTTAAGGGAACAATAAACCATGCATTATATATAGAACCAAAGGGTGATTTGAGTCTTAGTGCTTATGCAGATGCAAGCTTTGCAACTGATATAAACACTAGAAAATCAACATCTGGGATGGCTATATTATTTGGTAAGACACTAATAGGATGGAGGTCAATCAGACAACAGCATATTAGCTTATCTACGATGGAAGCAGAATTTTCATGTCTATCATTATTATGCACTGACTTGATTTTCTACAAACAGTTATTGTTGGACATGGGTATAACTGTTAAAGATTCCATTATGGTGTATGAGGATAACCAAGCAGCTATAAAGTTAGCTACTAGTATTGCTGTAAAAACTAGATCAAAACATACTGACTTAAGATATTTAAATGTAAGAGAATCAGTGAAGAATGAATTGATAAAATTGGAATACTGCATGTCAGAAGAAAACATTGCAGACCAATTTACAAAAGCTCAAGGGGCAATTAAGTTTAAAGAAATTTGCGAAAAAAATTTTCTAAAGATGTAAATGATTCATAGTTATTATGTAACCTAAAAGGGGAGAATGTTAGGGATAACATTGTTCACCCTAACTGGTTTAGGTGAAATAATAACTATGAATCATAGTTAGTGTATGCAGCTTTAACTGTGAAATAGCAATTGTGGGAGTGGTTATGAAAACCATTTAAAAGTAGCAAGGCTACAGCTTGCACTCTCTCTATGTTACTCTCTCTGGCTTTGATGATCCCTGATTACTGCTTGGAATCAAGACTGCATTGCTCGAACGGGAGAGACAACAAAGGATTGATTTTGTAAGTGAACTGACATAGGATATTCTACATGGACTTTGCTAAACTGAATATCCCTGAATGGACTGACTACATGGTAAATGAATATTGAACTGTTATTTGACTATGCCATAAACTTATACTGGAATAAAATATATTCTTGATAGCACAAGCGTATCTGTTATTTTTACTGTATGTTAATAAACATACAATCTTAGCTCACTCATTTATCTGTGTGCCTATCTGACTAACGCTGCACATTCTGTTTAGCTTGTCTACCTAACCCTGGTTGGGGAACCCAGGCTTAACACCATGTATTCATAACTATGTTTTTACTTATACCTATTATTTTGTAAGCAATTGACAAATAAAATAAAATAAAATAAATAAATAAATAAAAAGTAGAAGTAGTCCTTTTGTTTTCATACTTCAATGTGACATGTAAAAACATTTATATTGTGTTTTAAAAGTACCATGCTTTTTTTCCTTCTCGTCATTCTCATTTCATTTAATGGAAGGAAAGTGATTCCCCACACTCTCCTTATGAAAAATGGTAAAATGCTGGTGGATAAGATGTAGAATTCTGGAATTTAACCCATCTATTGTGCAGTTTGGTGAGTTCTGTGGATGCTCTATTTTTTGTGCAGTCATCTCTCTGAAGCATTTCCTCATTTACAAAGGAAGACACCAATGAAAAATTCCTTCCAAGGGGCCCCTTCAAATCAAGAAATGTGAGCAGCCAAACAGACTTTAGAATGGTAAAGACACATGTGACAACAAATCAACAAATACTAGCACTTTGCATTGTCTTACAGCCCTAAAATAAGGTAAAACAAGTTGTAGAATGTAAATGTTCACTCAATCTTATTTATTTATTCAATTTATTGGTCATCTCAGTTGTTGAAAGAGCCTTATTTTAGTCCTATGCAAAGGATATGAAGTGTCAAAAACAGACTATTCACAAAAGTCCTCTAATAAATGAAAAGACTTTCAAGTCAGATTGTATGTCAGTGTGACACAATGTCCTTTGTTCTATCACAGTCTAAAAAGCAGGTTATGTGTACTCTTTAGTATGAGATCCTACAAGATGTGCAATACAGCCATTTCTGCATGTCTCATATATGTTCTATCTTTGAGGATCCATGCCATCATGCATCAATTAAGATTGCACAACATATTGAACTGGGTCTAGGCCAGAATTATGTAAACAGAAAACCTACTCAGCACTGCAGCAGAAAAAGTTTAGCTTTAAAACCGTGTCCAATCTTGTTAGGACTAAATTCTGTAGAAGGAAGAAGGAATGGCCTTGAAGAACAGGAGGAAGAACTGCTTCCAGACAACCTTGAGATAAAAGGGGTCTGAACCCAGGCCAAGAAACTAACATGAATAAGTCAGTGGTGATATTCAAATTTTTTTACTACCGGTTTTATGGGCGTGGCTTAGTGCACAGTGGAAGGATTCTGTAAAATCTCCAGTCAGAGGTGGTATTTGCCGGTTCTCCAAACTGCTCAAAATTTCCGCTACTGGCTCTCCAGAACTGGTCAAAACCTGCTGAATACCACCTCTGGAATAAATATTACAGATAAGTCCCTCTCTAGTTTATACAAAAATAAAGGGAGGGTGGTGGAATCCCATTACATTTGCAAGATTCTCTTAGTATAGCTTTATAGTAAAGATCCTGCTGATGTATATGCCATTAGATCCTAATCATGTTTTGGAAACAAAGAAGATAGAGTCAGCCCTGGCTGCTTGCCCATAAGTGGAAACTTAGAACTCTTAAATCGATACTCAATCTCACTAGTTTTTTTTTTAAATCATTTTTAATCAACTCAATAGAGAATGAAACAGGGCGCAATGGAGAAAAGTGAAAATAAATCCATGGTATCTTTGAATTCAACTGGATGTTTGTTTGTTTTATGCAATAGAGGAGGGTGAAGACAACAACCAGACAAGGTTAAAAAGAGTGGGATATTAATGAAGGTTATCTTAGGATAACCAAGTGAGGTTCACATTCTGATCAGAAGGAATCTTCACTAGGTGAGTTGTATGATGTGAATGCAACCATGGAGTTTTTCTTAGAAATCTGAAATGGAGCAATGTGAAAAAGATTGAGTTTATTCATTTTATTATGGTTTTGCTCCATATGGAAGAGCTCATCAAAATGTCAGTGAGCAGATTGTTCCCAATGGAAAGCTGGTCTTTGGAGGCATCCTTGAGGCAGAAAATTGTGTGTGCCAGATTTAATTTTATTTACAATCTGCTGAAATGGATAGAATGTTGATAGATCTTTTCAGTATGCCTGGATGGGACTCCTGCTGTTACTTCGCTTATAACAGACAGTACTACATGGCTTAAGTTGAATGCAGTTTTGCATTTTTCTTGCAAGTCTTCATTCTTCCTGCATATTTTTCCAATGATTGTTCTCCGATAGCATGAAAGTGGATGAATAACATCATGGAATCAGACATGAGCCCTTTGTTGAATAGTGTCCTGAGTGTGTATAGTTGTCTTATTCTGGGACTTGAGTTTAATTCCAAGCATATCTGCAGTAGGAGAAGTAGGGTTTTAATTTCAACCAGATATTCTTAATTCTCTGCCTTCTGAGTTTTCATGCATTTGTAACAGAAATTGCTCCCAGGCCTGCTGTATATTCATTAAAAACCCTAGTTGTGCCTTTTCCCCCTTGTCCTAGACTTTGATGTGTTGAGCAACTGTACCCTCTCCTCAGGCATTCTTGTGCAGCAATCTGTTACTATTCTAATCCTCCCTTTTCACATAATAACTGAGTCCTGGCTTCAGAAAAATTGAAACTGTATTTTATTCCAGAGAGACACTAAAGACAAACAGAGAAAGATATGAATACTTCATTTAGGTTATTGTTTCACTTTTTTTCTTTGAAATCCTTGACAAATCTGTAGAGACCCATCTGTCTCAGTAAGAGAAATGCAAATATTACATTTCTTCAAGCACACTATTACAAGACTTTCAGATGGCCTTGATGGCTTTCTATTGTTAATTCACTATTGAGAATTCCTTCAGTTATTTCAGTAGAATCCTCTCGTGACCTTTTTAAAAACCTTGTTTCACAAATTCAGCAGTTTACTACAAGAAAGAGGGAAGGAAAGAAGGAAGGAAGGAAGGAAGGAGGGAGGGAAGGAAGGAAGGAAGGAAGGAAGGAAGGAAGGAAGGAAGGAAGGA
>BLBF01000005.1:36467725-36482387 GCA_015471245.1 Laticauda colubrina | reverse complement strand
GGAAGGAAGGAAGGAAGGAAGGAAGGAAGGAAGGAAGGAAGGAAGGAAGGAAGGAAGGAAGGAAGGAATATTGTGCTTCTTGTACCAACCCATAAAGTGTGATCATATTTTATTTTTAAAAAATCCTACTATACATTTGCTTTATGGGTGAGTCTGCTTTATAGTTCAGTTAATAATAGTTGATTATGATCTTGAATATTTTGGATTCTAGAAATGAACTAAGATCATCATCTCTTGGATACTGATGATGGTTTTATTCCCTCAAGTCAAAGTATCCCAAAATCTTTGTTCTCTCTCACAGTAAGAATAAGTGAACCCTTTTGAAAACATTTGCTTGGGAGACAGATTGTTCTACTTGCAATAAGAAGTGACATGTACAATTCATCCAATACAGGTAGTCCTCAGATTATGATCACAATCGAGCCCAACATTTCTGTTGTTAAGTGAGTCATTTGTTAAGTGAGTTTTGCCCCATTTTATGACCTTTATTACCTCTATTTTATGACTTAGTTGATAAGTTAGTTACATAGTTGTTAAGTGAATCTGGCTTCCCTATTGACTTGGCTTGTCAGAAGATCACAAAAAGAGATCACATGAATTAGGGACACAGCAATGGTCATAAATATGAACCAGCTGCCATGTGTTTCCATTTTGATCACATGACTGTGGGAATGGTGAAAAATGGTCATAAGTCACATTTTTCAGAGCTGTTGAAACTCTGGTCAGTAAATAAACTGTTGTAAGTCAAGGACTACCGATAATTCATTTGTCATTTGTTTTATTCAAGAAAGAAATATACCTCCTCAACCATTCAAGAAGTTTATATTAGCTGTGGGCAGATTTCATTCAATAATAAATGGCACAGATTTATTACATTTATAGTTTACACTTTAAAAATACACTTTGTGATTTTCTTTTTTTTCTTTTTAGCAAATATGTCTTAATTTTGATGTAGTAATTGCATTTTAAGAGAAAGAAAAGCATTACTATGATAATTATTCCAAATTTATCCATAATGATGGTGGTAAAGATGACTATTGTCATATGGGTCTGCATAAGCAAAAACTACACCTCAGTGGAAAGGAAAAGCAATGAACTTGAGTATGCAAAGAAACATTTCATATCAGATGTCTTCTTGTTCAACCATAATAACATAATAACAAATAAAATAATAATAGCAGGACATGAAACTAAGATATAATATGTTGATAGATTATAGTGTTATGGACCTGGAAAAGGTTATCTAAGCTGAGCTCAGTTCAGGGATGCAAAGTATCTTGGGCAAATGGCAGTTGCTGGTTCCAATTTATTACATTCTCTCAAAGTATCAAGTTGCTTTAATGTTAAGAACTGTTTACTGACAACAAACAGTTGCCATCTGTGTTCTTGTAACTTAAATTCTTTATTATGCATCTTGAACTCTGGAATGAAAGATAACAAGCCTTGGCATTACTGTGTAGACATTCTTTTATAGATTTGAAGAACGCTATCATATCCCCTTGCCCTCTCACTCTTCTATTTCTCAAACCTAAATGTAATCAGCACTTTCAATCTCTCTTTATAGGTCTTTATTTTTAATCTCTTGATCATCCACCTTGGCCTTTCCTGAACCTGTTCCCATTTCTCCAATGGCCAGAAAAGCATAGTATTTAGAATAAGACACAATGCATGAGGTGTAGTTTGATCAAAGTAGCATAAGTAAAATGATTACTTCTCATGGTATGAAAATGCACTTTTATTAATGCAACTTAAGCTTTCCTTTGCTTGGTTAGTACTCAGAATGTACTGCTGGCTCATATAGTGATACAAGCAATGTATTGCTGCTGCTTATGTAATTTTTCCAACCAGGAAAATGCTATGCAGCTCTGCATCCCCATGCAAGTTACCCAGAACATCCATTGGATCTGTGGATTGAACTATGTCTTGCAAAGGTTAGCCCCAGATATATCAAAAGTGCTTTTTGAAAAGACAACTGGGCTGTTTTTTCCTTGAGGAATAAGCTGTTTTGCTCAATTGGTTCTGGCAGAAAGGTGAAGGCTATGAAGGGATTAGTTCTGACAGGATGAGGCACAAATACACACACACACACACACACAAACACACACTCACACACGTGTGTGTGTATGCTTATGTGTGTTTGCATATGTACATATCCATGTATTTGTGCTTGGTTTTTAATTAATTTTATGATGTTTTTTTGCCAGCTGAAATTATTTGACTGAGTTAAATGCCCTGTCACACTGGCCAATAGAAGCAAAACGTTTGTAAAAATGACACAGCGGACGAGCAAAATGTTCCATCTGTTGTTCTCCGCTCTCAAAAGTGCCCCGAATTTGCGTAACCAGAGTGGACAACATGGAAAGGAACGGACGGGGGGAGGACATAGGGCGGATGGAAAGCGGATGCTCCATGGAAGCCTAGCGGATGGAAGCGGATGGGATCGGATGGCACATCCGCAAGGCTTCCGGGAGAGCACAGCAAAGCAGACGCAGAACGGAAAGAGCGGATGCCAAGTGGATGCCGAGTGGATGAAGCGGATGCATCACGGAAGCCTAGCGGAAGCCTAGCGGATGCCTAGCGGATGTCTAGTGTTCACTGCGCATGCGGGGAGGATGCATTGTGTCAGCCCCGCGGATATAAAGGGAAGCAGCTCGCAAGCAGGTCACCATTCAGAGGAAAGACCTGCTTCCAGACACAGCTTGCCTGCCTGCCAGCCAGCCAGCCAGCCAGCAACCCAACAACCATGGGGAAGAAACGGAAGTCTCTGCCATGTGCTGCCAGTCCTGGCAAGAGGGACAGGGCCACCCTCCCCCCCCCTGGCCATGACTCTGCTTCTGATGGGGCTTCTGCTGCCCGGGCTCGCTCTTCTGGTGCTGGGGCTTCTGCTGATGCTGCTTCTGGAGGTGGTGCTTCTGCTGATGCTGCTTCTGGTGCTGATGCTTCTGCTGGTGCTTACTGTGCAGATGCTGCTTCTGGTGGTGGTGCTTCTGCTGGTGCTTACTCTGCTGACACTGCTCCTGGTGCTGGTGCTTCTGCTGGTGCTTACTCTGCTGGCACTGCTCCTGGTGCTGGTGCTTCTGCTGGTGCTTACTCTGCTGGCACTGCTCCCAGTGCTGGTGCTTCTGCTGGTGCTTACTCTGCTGGCGCTGCTCCTGGTCCTGCTGGTCCTGCTGGTGCTCCTGGTCCTGCTGGTGCTCCTGGTCCTGCTGGTTCTCCTGGTGCTGCTGGTCCTGCTGGTGCTCCTGGTCCTGCTCCTTGTGCTGCTGGTGCTGCTGGCACTCCTGGTCCTGCTGGTGCTGCTGGTGCTGTTGGTCCTGCTGGTCCTGCTTTTGCTGCTACTGTTGTTGTTGCTACTGCTTCTGGTGGTGGTAGTGTGGAGGAGCAGCCCCTACAACCTCGAAGCCCTTTTAATGAGGGCCCATATGGCCCTGCCAAAGGGAGGAAGAGGCAGACGCATGAACAGGAGAGAAGGCAATACACAATCGAAGAGGAACATGAGGAGGAGGTGCTGGAGTGGCTGAGGGAGAATGAATATCTTTGGCGGAAGGGACACAGGCTCTATTGAAACACCAAGAGGAAGTAGGCTGCTTGGAGAGAGAAGGCGGAGAGCCTGGGCTAGACTTCGGAGGTGCTCCTCGGCTGGTGGAAGCACATGCACACCTGGTACAGGAAGCTGCACCTCAAGAAATCTGACCAGGCCGCGGTCAAGCTGACGGACCGGGAGACCTACGTGATGGCCAAGAGTCAGCTCCTGTGTCCAGGCAGGTATCTGCGGAGCATGCCATGATGGAACCCCCCCCCCCGACAGCTGTACTACCCATTGGCGGAGCGCGTGGAGGACCCCCTGACGCAGTGGGAGCAAGGAGAGGGCACTTCCACCACAGCCCAACCCGCATCCACCCCCAGCTCCACCTCCACTGAAAGACAGAGAGGCAGACCGGAGGGACAGAGCCACACTGTCCTGCTGAAGATCGGGGATACCATCAGGAGCAGCGTAGATCACTTCTCTCAGCTGGTACACACTGATGCCCCATCCTCCAACTGCAAGCACTTCCTCACCTACGTCAACCAGACCCTCATGAACATGTCGGAACCCCAGTACCAAGTGGTGGAGGACAGGATCACCTATCTTCTTCACAACCATCCAGAACAAGCTGAACCTGTTCCCACCCAGTCCAGGCCTGCTCTGCCACCCCAGGTGATGTCACTGCCCTTCCAAGGTTTTCCACGGACCCTCACCTACCAAGGCTACGGCTACCAGGAGCTCCAGCAGCACAGGTATCCCTTCCCAGTCCAGACACAGGTACATCGGACACCACCGGTGCCACTGATGCCACCAATGCCACCCACGCCACCTATGCCAGCCACGTCACAGATGCCACTCATGCCACCGATGCCACCGACACCAGCCCTCACCCAGCTGCAGACCAGACAGTCCCACTACAGTGCTACTTCCTCCAACCCACAGCCAAGCTCGGCCTCAGTACATCTGTCTGTCCCTCCCAGATGCCACACGTATGGGCCTTTATTATCAATAATAATGTAATCAATCATCCACACATTTGAACATAAACACAACTCTTTATTAAATGTCCTGTTCATTGTTGGCCCACCCAACATACATGGCCCAATCTCATCAGTGTGATGAGACTGGCTGAAGCATGCATCCATTAATCATCTATCATCCTGTCTTGCCACTCTACTGCTCCAGCTGGGGAGTTGCACCAGTATCTCAGGAGGTTGCGCTGCTTCTTCCCTTCACGTGAAGCTCTGTTGAGGCCTTGCACATCCTTAGTGTCTATCAGGTTTCACCCTTGCCTCCATTCCCCAGGCTCCATGTCCCCATTGCCTCGTTGGAGTTACACGAGCCTATTCTGTAACAGTGGGTAGCGGGTGCGCATGAGATTGTGCAGGATGCAGCAAGCTTCCACAATCCTCCTCATAGTCTCTGCATGGTGGTGAGAAGTACCTGGAACCTGTTGGCCAGGATGCCAAAGGCATTCTCCACCACTCGCCTTGCCCTGGACAGCCTGTAGTTGAAGATCCTCTCTTCACAGGTGAGGAGTCTGGAAGTGTAGGGCTTCATGAGGTAGGTTCTGAGGGAGAAGGCGTCATCCCCCACGATGAAGTAGGGCACATCTTGCGTGTCGTTGGGCAGGGGGTCTGGATCTGGGAAGCCCATGATGAGGTTGCATTCCAGCCCCTCCTTGAGGTGACTGGCGTTGTATACCTGGGCATCTGAAGCTGATCCATTGTCTGAAGCATCGAAGTACATTAACTTGTAGTCAGCATTGACCATGGCGAAGAGGATGATGCTGAAGAAGCCCTTGTAGTTGAAATAAGTGGACCCCGGCTTGGCTGGAGCTTTGCAGGCCATGTGCTTCCCTTCTATACCTCCAACGGTGTGTGGGAAGTTCCACTTCTGATACCACTGCTCTGCAACTTTCTTCCAGCCTTCTTCAGTGGAGGAGCACTGGAGGAGCTCCTCCAGGTATTCTTCGATGATGGCCTGCACCACTTCTCTGACCACAATGCTGATGATGCGGCACCCTTCAACCGTACTGCATGTAGGTGGTCCCTGAGGCCAGGTGGCGCAGAGTGAGTGCCACCTTGAGCCCAGGTTCCAGGCTGGGCCAGAAGTTGGTGTTTGCCGTGGTCAACCTGGATGTCAGGCGCTGCACAACTTTGTCAAACATGGCTGGAGGCATCCTCATGAAGTTCTGGAACGCCCGAGTGTCTTCGTTCCTGAGCTCCACCATCAGCTTGTTGTACAGTCCGTACTCTGCTCTTCTCCCGATCCATCTTCGGACACAGACACTTCTTGGCCGCCTCCTTTTCTTCCCGTAGAACAGTTGAAAGAGCCTGTAGATGGCTTCGCACTGTTGCTGAATGATGGTGGCTACCAAAAGGACTGTGTTACAATCCATGGTGGACATCAATGAATGCTGTGGAAGAACAAGAGCCAGATGAAGGCTGCAGAGGTCTGCACAGCAGGGCTGCTGGACTGAAAGTGAGATCCAGGTGAGTTCCTCCCCCTTTTTATAGGCAATATAGGTTTTCCACTAGGTGTCCTTTTGCATCCTCTAGGCATTCTCTAGACATTCTTAATATCTGAGATAGGTCCCTTCTGCAAATGTTTTTTCCATTTTAAATGCTTTGTATGCGACCTGCATCTGCTTTCATCCTTTCTCCGTCCGTGCTACTAATGCTGCACATCCATTCCACGTCCATTTTGCTTCCTCCCTGTGTCCGTTTTCCGCTGGAGTGGATGCGAGTTGCGCAGATGCACAGCGGATGCCGAGCGGATATAGCGGATGCGTAACGGATGACGACGGATGTAGAACGGATGTTTCCCGTATGCGTTGCGGATGCAAAATGGATGTGTTGGATACATTTTCCACTCAAAAAGTTTTTAGCAGCTCAAAACTTTTTGAGCAGATGGAACCTCAGTCGACAGATGCTGGACAGATAGAGAGGATGAAAAACAAACGCAGTGAGTACAGAATGGATACATCGCATTAACCAACGGATGGCAAGTGTTTTTCTCCGTTTTACATCCTCTTTCCATCCGTTGGTGCAGTGTGACATGGGCTGAAGAAGCTGAAGAAATTGAAGCAAGACATAATCTTATTCTAGATGCCATGTAATAGTACTTGCTAGATCTGATGTTTTCCAGATATTGGTTATTTCTATTCCCCTGACATTCCCAGGAAGAACTCCTTCAGTGCAAGAAGAAATGCTGGAGATATTAAGTCCTCTTTAATGTTCTTATCAACCCAAGTCTTCACATTTTTGTTGAGATATTAGTTGAGGTAACTTTTGTATGCGTTGCCTTTTTTTTTTTTTTTTTAAGGCCCAGTCTTGTTTCATTTTAGTGGCATAATTTGAATTTTATTTACAGGAGTTCCACAAGGCAGAGACCAATAACATCAAAATGAAAGATGCATTTTTATGTTGACTGCATAATTCTTTTGTAATTATGATGCTAAATATTTTTACAAAAGTAGAATGGATCTGTAATTAGAATCTCCTGATACTACATGTTGATTTTATTTTTAACTTGCAGTAGAATTGCTTCAGCAAGCTTGTTTGGAAATGAATAGTTCCACAAACAAAGCCAAAGTAGTTTTATAAGAGATGCCAGAAGTAAGAATATGTCAGACTGGAATATTTCTCCTCTCCTTCTTCCCTGAAAACTATGGGATGAATGTAGAATCTCTGGTGCAAGAATGTAATTCTTATTGTCTAAAACCTTCACTTAAATTCTGTCCTGACACCCATTTATCAGGCCCCAAAATATTGCCATTGGTATTTATAAATCTCAGGAGAAGCAATACAGGAACTTGAAGATTGTTTTTTAATCTGAGAAGAAGATTCCAAAAAGCAGTGTTCATTTTGAGATGAGCAAGTAATTATGAAGCATAGAAAATGAACATTATCACAGGGAATTGAAGTCACATAACTTCTTTCAACTCAAAGAATATTCTGCTTAAGCCCCTGTCACACTGCACCAACAGATGCAAAGAGAATGTAAAACGGACAAAAAAGCTTGCCATCAGTTGGTTAATGCGATGTATCTGTTCTGTACTCACTGCCTCCATTTTGCTTCCTCTCTATTCGTCCAGCATCCGTTTATGGATGTTTCATCCGCTCAGAAAGTTTTGAGCTGCTCAAAACTTTTGCGCGGAAAATGTATCCAATTTGTCCGTTCTGCATCTGCTACAAATCCACTACGCATCCGTTCTGCATCCATTATGCATCCGCTATATCCGCTAGGCATCCATTCTGCATCCGCGCAACTCGCATCCACTCGGACACAGGGAGGAAGTGGAACGGATGCAGAATGGATGCCTAGCGGATGCAGCATGGAAACAAAGCATGTAAAACAGAAAAAACGTCTGCAGAGGGGACCTATCTCAGATATTAAGGATGTCTACAGGATGCCTAGAGGATACCTAGAGGATGCAAAGGGACACCTATACTGCCTATAAAAAGGGGGAGCAACTCATCTGCATCTCACTTTCAGACCAGCAGCCCAGCTGTGCAGATCTCTGCAGCCTTCATCTGACTCGTCCTCTTCCACAGCATCCAGTCAGGTCAACCGTGGATCGTAACACAGTCCTTTTGGCAGCCGCCATCCTTCTCCAACAGTGCGAAGCCATCTACAGGCTCTGTGAACTCTACTACGGGAAGAAAAGGAGGCGGCCAAGAAGCGTCTGGGTCCGAAGATGGATCAGGAGAAGAGCAGAGTACGGACTGTACAACAAGCTGATGGTGGAGCTCAGGAACAAAGACAGTCGTGCATTCCAGATATTCATGAGGATGCCTCCAGCCATGTTTGATGAAGTTGTGCAGTGGCTGAAACCCTGGTTGACCAAGGTAAACACCAACTTCCGGCCCAGCCTGGAACCTGGGCTCAAGGTGGCACTCACTCTGCACCACCTGGCCTCAGGGACCACATACAGGAGCATGCAGTATGGCTGGAGGGTGCCACACAACACCATCAGCATTGTGGTCAGAGAAGTGGTGCAGGCCGTCATTGAAGAATACTTGCAGGAGCTCCTCCAGTGACCCTCCACTGAAGAAGGCTGGAAGAAAGTTGCAGAGCAGTGGTATCAGAGGTGGACCTTCCCACACACCGTTGGAGCCATCGATGGCAAGCAAAGCTCCAGCCTGCAAAGCTCTAGCCAAGTCGGGATCCACTTATTTAAACTACAAGGGCTTCTTCAGCATCATCCTCTTCACCATGGTCGATGCTGACTACAAGTTCATGTACATCGATGCTTCAGGCAATGGCTCATCTTCAGATGCCCAGGTATACAACACCAGTGACCTCAAGGAGGGGCTGGAACGCAACCTCGTTGTGGGCTTCCCAGATCCAGACCCCCTGCCCAACGACACGCAAGATGTGCCCTACTTCATCGTGGGGGATGATGCCTTCTCCCTCAGAACCTACCTCATGAAGCCCTACACCTCCAGATGCCTCACCCATGAAGAGAGGATCTTCAACTACAGGCTGTCCAGGTCAAAGCGGGTGGTGGAGAACACCTTTGGCATCCTGGCCAACAGGTTCCAGGTACTTCTCACCACCATGCAGCATCGCCCAGAGACCGTGAGGAGGATCATGGAAACTTGCTGCATCCTGCACAATCTCATGCGCAGCCGCTACCCAGTCTTGCAGAACAGGCTCGTGGACCTCCAACAAGGCAATGGGAACATGGAGCCTGGGGAATGGAGGCAAGGGCGAAACCTGATAGACACTGAGGATGTGCAAGGCCCCAACAGAGCCTCACGTGAAGGGAAGAAGCAACGCAACCTGCTGAAACACTGATGCAACTCCCCAGCTGGAGCGGTGGAGTGGCAAGACAGGATGATGGATGATTAATGGATGCTTCCTTCAGCCTGTCTCATCACACAGATGAGATTGGGCCATGTATGTTGGATGGGCCTACAATGATCAGGGCATTTAATAAAGAGTTGTGTTTGTGTTGACATGTGTGGATGATTATTACATTGTTATTGATAAGAAAGGGCCATAGGTGGGGCACCTGGAAGGGTGGACCATACAGTTCCACTATGCTTGCACTGGATGTTTATCTATCCCCACAGCTATTACCCATCCCAAAGGTATCCCTGCCCATCCCACAGGTATTCCTGCCCATCCCACTGCTATCTTAACCCATCCCACAAGTATGCAAAGGCTTAAACCAATTCTAAAAGTTTCCACCAAGACTTTATTAAAAAATAGAAATGAAGCAAGTGTGTGAATCAAAGATAGACTTTATTGAACAACAAGCTGTAAAAGAAAAAAGACCCAAGTCAGTTGTCCAAATAAAGTCCACAGGTAGCCAGCAAGCAAGTCTCTGGCACTCCTCTTGGTCACTCGGAGGTGTGCCCAGTCTCAGGGGTGAAGGGTCCAGGTACTGTGGAGGTGTGTGCTGCTGCAGTGCTGGTCTGAAGCACCACTAGGGTGCCTGGCCCCGAGAGGACAACATGTGATGGTGTGTTGAGAAAGCTCTCGGACAGCTGGCTCAGACCCGTTATGCTGAGAGGTCCTTCCTCCATGCCATGGGGTGTCAGCCCCAGTACTGATGACAGATGTACTGAGGCCGGGCTTGGCTGTGGGGTGGAGGAAAGAGTAGTGTAGTGGGGCTGTCTGGTCTGCAGCTGGGTGAGGACTGGCGGGTGCCATCGGTGGCGTGGGTGGCATCGCTGTTGTCGGTGGCAACATTGGCGCGGGTGGCATCGGTGGCATCAGTGGAACCAGTGGCAACAGTGTCACCCGATGACTCTGTGCCTGGATTGGGAAGGGCTGCTGCCTGTGCTGCTGGACCTCCTGGTAGCCGTAGCCCTGGTAGGTGAGGGCCTGTGGGAATCCTTGGAATGGGAGGGACATCACCTGTGGTGGAGGAGCAGACCTGGACTGGGTGGGAGTAGGTTCCTCTGGATCTGGAGGGTTGTGAAGCAGATTGGTGATCCGGTCCTTCACCACCTGGTACTGGGGTTCCTCCATGTTCCTGAGGGTCTGGTTGACATAGGTGAGGAAGGGCTTGTGGTTGGAGGATGAGGAGTCGGTGCTGACCAGCTGAGAGAGGAGATCTATGCTGGTCCGGATGGTGTTCCTGATCTCCAGCAGGACAGTGTGGCTCTGCCCCTCCTGCTGTCTGGCTCTCTGCCTTTCTGTGGAGGTGGAGCTGGGGTTGTGTGTGCATGTGGCTACGGCTGTGGTGGACGTGCCGTCTCCTTTCTCCCACTGCACCAGGCAGTCCTCCACGCGCTCCACCACGGTTACAACACCTGTCTGCGGGTTCTCCGCTGTGGCACGCTCCACAGAAACCTGCCTGGAGACAGGGACTGACTCTCGGCGGGAAGAGGACTGGCTCTCAGCAGGCTGCCGGAGAGAGAGGGTTGTGAGAGCGGCTCCTGGTGCTCCTCGGTGGTGGATCTCACCCTCCAGGAAGCTGCACCTGGCCATGATGGAGGTCTCTCTGTCCGTCAGTTTAACCGTGGCCTGGCCAGATTTCTTGAGGTGCAGCTTCCCATACCAGGTGTGCATGTGCTTCCACTAGCCGAGGAGCACCTCCAAAGTGTAGCCCATACTCTCTGCCTTCTCTCTCCAAGCAGCCTGCTTCCTTTTGGTGACCCTGTACAGCCGGTGTCCCTTCCGCCACAGATAGTCATTCTCTCTCAGCCACTCCAGTGCCTCATCCTCGTGTTCCTCCTCAATATAGTATTGCCTCCTCTCCCATTGTCGCATACACCTCTTCCTCCTTTGGCAGGACCAGATGGGCCCTCATCAGAGGGGCTCCCAGGTGGTAGGGGCTGCTCCTCCACACCACCACCACCAGCAGCACCAGCATTATCATCATCATCATCATCATCATCATCATCACCAGCAGGATCATAATCAGCAGCAGCAGCAGCAGCAGCAGGATCATCATCATCAGCAGCAGCAGCAGCAGCACTAGCAGCACCAGCAGCACCAGGAGCACGAGCAGGACCAGGAGCATGAGCAGTATGAGCAGTACAAGCAAGTCCAGGAGCATGAGCAGGACCAGCAGGACCAGCAGGACCAGGAGCAGCTTCAGCAGAGTAAGCACCAGCAGAAGCACCACCGCTAGGAGCAGCTTCAGCAGAGTAAGCACCAGCAGAAGCGCCACCGCCAGGAGAAGCTTCAGCAGAATCTCCAGCACCAGAAGAGCGAGCCCGAGAAGCAGAAGCCCCAGCAGAAACAGAGTCAGGGACAGGGCTTGGGAGGGTGGCCCTGTCCCTCTTGCCAGGGATGGCGGCAGGTTGCTGAGGCTTTCGCTTCTTCCCCATGGTTGTGGGGTTGCTGGATGGCAGGGAGGCTGGCAGGGAGGCTGGCAGGCACCAAGGCTGGCAGGAAGGCTGGCAGGAAGGCAGGCATGCAGCTAGGCACCAAGGCTGGCAGGCAGACTGGCTGGCAGGGAGGCTGGAAGGCAGGCTGGCAGCAAGGCTGGCAGGCAGGCAGAGAGCAAACCTGGCAGGGATGCTGGCCAGGAGGCTGGGAGGCAAGCTTGCAGCAAGGCTTGCAGGCAGGCATGCAGCCAGGGCAGGCAAGGACTCGATGTATCCGGCAGCAGGTCTTTCCTCTGAATGCTGGCCATGTGCGAGCTGCTTCCCTTTATATCCACGAGGCTGATGCAATAAATCCCCCCCGCATGCGCAATTAACGCAAGGCATCTGCTAGGCTTCCACTGTGCACCCGCTAGGATTCCACTCTGCATCCGCTTCATCTGCTGTGCATCCACTGTGCATATGCTGTATCCATTCCGCGTCCGCTTTGCTGAGGTCCCCCAGAAGCCTAGCGGATGTGCTATCCGCTCTCATCCACTTCCATCCGCTGGGCTTCTGTTCCGCATCCACTTTCCATCTGCCCTGCATCCTCCCCGCGTCCATTCCTTTCCGTGTTATCTGCTCCGGTTATGCAAATTTTTGCCCCTTTTGAGAGCGGATAACAACGGATGGAACATTTTGCTCATCCGTTGTGTCCTTTTTACTAACGTTCTGCATCCATTGGGCAGTGTGACAGGGCCTTTAATTCTTTAAAGATTTCTACTTCCTCTTTCCCCACCACAATCATGCTAGGCTTAGAAGCAAAAAAAAAAAAAGTTTGTGCCTGCAAACTGGGTAGCTCCAATTTTGGAAATGTGAACTGAGAAAGCTTGGAGTTACTTAAGCCCTGTTAAATGCCAAGCAGATTTTTCTCCAAGAAATCCCATTTAATTATTCTTTCAAAACACTTCTTGTAATGAAAGTGTATTTGTATCTTATGCACATGTTAACCGGACTTAAAAATAAAATTTCCATGCAATATATAAAACAAGATTTTTAATTGCAGGAAAGTAAATTCTACTGATTTGTTGTGGAGGATGAACTGCTATGCCATGAAACCGGCAAGTTTGAACAGAAATACATTTGCTCAGGTGCCAAGGGGACATCCTTTCCTTTAGAAGAGACATGTGGAAATTATTAGCATTTTACTGTGTGACTTTACATGTGAGTTTCTTGAACATGATCATTTAATCAGCCTTCTGGACCAATATAGAATTTAACCTTATCATTGGTTCGTTAAAAGAGAAAGCCTTTTCTGTACATGGTCAAGGAAATGTTGATCTGATTGTTGATCACATTTGGAAATATGAAGCTATGTTATCTTTAATGGTATGTCATTTTATATATTGTCAGGAATTTTTACACCAAGATGCAATGTAAAACATATAAGGAGTATAAGACACATGCATGCCTGTATGCATGCATGTATACACAAACAAGACTAATTTTGAAACTATAGCAAGAAATAGTATTCGTGGATATAAATGTTCTCAGAAATCAGGAGAAATCAACTTTTTTTGAGAGTTCATATAAGACAACCAATCAGTATTTTCTTTAGCTTTAGAAATTGCTTTTGCAAGTTTTCTATCAGTGTGGAAACAAAATCATAAGTAACAATTGCAGAGACCAATACTTTCCTGACAGACTTTCTTTCATTTAAATAGGAAATTTAGTGAAGGGCACACTGGGAGGAGGGAAAAGAGAATTATACAAAAGACATGTTGCCCTGCTGAGGGGGGGGGGATGACATTTAATGTTAATTTCGTTTGAGTAGGATTTAAGTAGTGAGCTTTATAGTAAGCCTGCATGTCCAATTCCAGTAAAAAAAATAGTAGAGAATCACATTTTCTATAAATAAGTTCCACTTAAGACTGATGCATTAAAACAAAGAAACTATAAATGGGGCTTCCTGTGGTTTTAGGAATCATTCATGTTCATGTTACAATTCTATTTGTCATGTGTGTGTGTGTGTGTGTTTGTAGATTTTCTGTCAATTTTGTAGTTTTTTAATAGATTTTGTAGATTTTCATCGGTATAGATATGCAGGTTTTGGCCTGTTCAGGTCTTTTCCCATGTAAGATTGAGAGTATCTTGGCAATGTTTGGATGAGGTCCGACAAACCACAGTCAGGCTGGTGCTTTTGTGTTTGTGTTTGTGTTAGTAAAGCGTGATTGGAGCTGCTATCTCTCTATAAATACTGGTGGGGAGGTGTGGTGTGCTGGCTCTGTTGTAAAACCTGGAATGTTATATCACAGCCATCCGCTCAGGATATCACATCACAGAACACAGGTTACACCACAAAACCTCAGAATGTTGCAACACCCAGGAGATTAAAGCACAAGACCCAGGAGGTCACAACAATAGAACTCAGAAGGTCATCACACAGCCCATTACCCAGGTTGTTACAACACAGGAGGCTGATAGACACACGGCTAGCACCACACCACACAGGTTCTTACGAAAAAGCCAACCAATATGCAAACATCAACTCCATTAACCAATCAAGAAATAACAATACATCCAACCAACCCACTTACAAGAGAGCCAGCACACCACACCTCCCCACCAGCATTTACAGAGAGACGGCAGCTCTGATGAGGCTCTACTAAACAAGCACAAAGACAAAAGCACCAGCCTGAAGATGACGAGTGGGACCTCATCAAAACATCGTCAAAATACTCTCAATCTAATATGGGAAAAGACCCGAAAACACCAAAAACTATTTGTGTGTGTGTGTGTGTATCTATATCTATATCTATATCTATATCTATATCTATATCTATATCTATATCTATATCTATATCTA
>BLBF01000005.1:36439927-36462725 GCA_015471245.1 Laticauda colubrina | reverse complement strand
CTTCTGTGTGAGTTTGAGTCTTTTTTCTACGTGGATGTGTGGTGGTAGCATCTTGTGTGGCACTCGTGGGTGTGGGTTTGGTGTCATTCTTCATGTTAGGTACTCGTTTATTAAAGCCCCTGTCACACAGCACCAATGGATGGAAAGAGGATGTAAAAAGGAGAGAAACACTTGCCATCCCTTCCTTAATGCAATGCTTCCGATCTGTACTCACTGTGTCCATTTTTCATCCTCTCTATCCGTTCAGTGTCCGTTGACTGAGATTCCATCTGCTCAAAAAGTTTTGAGCTGCACAAAACTTTTTGAGCGGAAAATGTATCCAACGCGTTTGTTCTGCATCCGCAATGCATACGGGGAACATCCGTTCTACATCCGTCGTCATCCGTTATGCATCCGGTATATCTGCTAGGCATCCGCTGCGCATCTGTGCAACTCGCATCCGCTCCAGCGGAAAACGGACACAGGGAGGAAGCAAAACAGACCCGGAACGGACACGCAGCATTAGTAGCATAGACGGAGAAAGGATGAAAGTGGATGCAGCTCACATACAAAGCATTAAAACGGAAAAAATGTTCCCAGAGGGGACGTATCTCGGATAATTAGGATGTCTGCAGGATGCCTACAGGATGCAAAAGGACACCGAGCGGAAAACCTATATTTCCTATAAAACGGGGGAGGAACTCACCTGGATCTCACTTTCAGTCCAGCAGCCCTGCAGTGCAGACCTCTTCAACCTTAATCTGGCTCTTGCTCTTCCAGAGCACCCCGTCATCTCCACCATGGATCATCACACACTCCTTTTGCTAGCAACCATCATTCTACAACAGTGCGAAGCCATCTACAAGCTCTTTCACCTGTTCTATATGAAGAAAAGGAGGCGGCCAAGAAGTGTCTGGGTCCGAAGATGGATCACCAGAAGAGCAGACTACGGACAGTATAACAAGTTGATGGTGGAGCTGAGGAACGAAGATACTTGTGCATTCCAGAACTTCATGAGGATACCTCCAGCCATGTTTGACGAAGTTGTGGTGTGACTGACACCCAGGTTTACTAAGCAGAGCAGCAACTTCCGGCCCAGCCTGGACCCTGGGCTCAAGGTGGCACTAACTCTGCACCACCTGGCCTCAGGAACCACATACAGGAGCATGCAGTATGGCTGGAGGGTGCCAAACAACACCATCAGCATTGTGGTCAGAGAAGTGGTGCAGGCCATCATCGAAGAATACCTGGAGGAGCTCCTCCAGTGCCCCTCCATGGAAGAAGGCTGGAAGAAAGTTGCAGAGCAGTGGTATCAGAAGTGGAACTTCTCCCACACCGTTGGAGCCATAGATGGCAAGCACGTGGCCTACAAAGCTCCAGCCAAGTCAGGGTCCACTTGTTTCAACTATAAGAGCTTCTTCAGCATCATCCTCTTCACCATGGTCGATGCTGACTACAAGTTCATGTACATCGATGCTTCAGGCAATGTGTCAGCTTCAGATGCCCAGGTATACAACGCCAGTCAACTCAAGGAGGGGCTGGAATGCAACCTCATCATGGGCTTCCCAGATCCAGACCTGCTGCCCAATGACACACAAAATGTGCCCTACTTCATCGTGGGGGATGATGGCTTCTCCCTCAGAACCTATCTCATGAAGCCCTACACTTCTAGACTGCTCACTCGTGAACAGAGGATCTTCAATTACAGCCTGTCCAGGGCAAGGCGGGTGGTGGAGAATGCCTTTGGCATCCTGGCCAACTGGTTCCAGGTACTTCTCACCACCATGCAGCATTGCCCAAAGACCGTGAGGAGGATCATGGAAGCTTGCTGCATCCTGTACAATCTCATGCGCACCCGCTACCCAGTGTTGCGATCATGGAAGCTTGCTGCATCCTGCACAATCTCATGCGCACCTGCTACCCAGTGTTGCAGAACAGGCTCGTGGACCTCCAGCAAGGCAATGGGGACATGGAGCCTGGGGAATGGAGGCAAGGGCAAAACCTGATAGACACTAAGGATTTGCAAGGCCCCAGCAGAGCTTCACGTGAAGGGAAGAAGCAGCGCAGCCTCCAGAAACACTGGTGCAAATCCCCTGCTGGAGCGGTGGAGTGGCAAGACAGGATTAATGGATGCTTCATTCAGCCTGTCTCATCACACGGATGAGATTGAGCCATGTATGTTGAGTGGACTTAAAATGAACAGGGCATTTAATAAAGAGTTGTGTTGATATTGAAATGTGTGGATCAATGATTACATTGTTATTGATAATGAAGGGCCAAAGGTGTGGCACCTGGGAGGGTGGACTATGCTTGCACTGGAGGTTTATCTATCCCACAGCTATTACCCATCCCACAGGTATCCCTGCCCATCCCACAGGTATCCCTGCCCATCCCACAACTATTACCCATCCCAAAGGTATCTCTGCCCATCCAACTGCTATCTTAACCCATCCCACAAGCATGCAAAGGCTTAAACCATTTCTAAAAGTTTCCACCAAGACTTTATTTACCAAAATAAATGAAGCAAGTATGTGAATCAAAGATAAACTTTTTAAATAACAAGCTGTAAAAGAATAATGACCCAAGTGTCCCAAGCAAAGATAAAGTCAAAAGGTAGCCATCCAGTCTCTGACACTCTTCTCAGTCACTCTGAGGTTTGCCCATAGTTTCAGGGTTGAAGGGTCCAATTGCTGTGGAGGTGGCTGCTGCTGGAGTGCTGGTCTGAGGCGTCATTGGGGTGCCTGGCCCCGAGAGGACAACAGGGGACGGTGTGTGGAGGAAGCTCTCAGAGAGCTGGCTCAGTCCTGTGATGTTGAGAGCCCCTTCCTCCAGGACATGGGGTATCAGCCCCAATACTGATGACAGATGTTCTGAGGCCGGGCTTGGTTGTGGGGTGGAGGAAGGAGCAGTGTAGTGGGGATTTCTAGTCTGCAGCTGAGCGAGGTGAGGTGTGGGTGGCATCTGTGGCATGGCTGGCATCGGGGCCATGGGTGGCATGGGTGGCATCAGTGGCATTGGTACCACCGGTAGCACCGGTGGCATCCAATGTACCTCTGCCTGGACTGGGAAGGGCTGCCTGTGCTGCTGGAGCTCCTGGTAGCCATAGCCTTGTTATGTGAGGGCCTGTGGAAAGCCTTGGAAGGGCAGTGACATCACCTGGGGTGAGGCCTGGACTGGGTGGGAGCAGTTTCAGCTGGGTCTGGAGGGTTGTGAAGAAGACCGGTGATCCTGTCCTTTATCACCTGGTACTGTGGTTCTGACATGTTTATGAGTGTCTGGTTGACGTAGGTGAGGAAGGGCTTGCGGTTGGAGGATGGGACGTCGGTGTGTACCATCTGAGAGAGGAGATTTACACTGCTTCTGATGGTGTCCCTGATCTCCCTCAGGACAATGTGGCTCTGTCCCTCCAGTCTGGCTCTCTGCCTGCTTTCTGTGGAGGTGGAGCTGGGGGTGGATGTGGGTTGTTCTCTGGTGGAAGTGCCCTCTCCTTGTTCCCAATGCATCAAGGGGGTCCTCCACACCCTCCGCCACAGGGAGTTCAGCTGTCTGGGAGTTCTCCATCGTGGCACGCTCAACAGATACCTGCCAGTTCAACAGGAGCTGACTCTTGGCCAGAAGAGGACTGACTCTCTGTGAGCTGCCTGAGAGAGAGGGTTGTCAGAGGGGCTGCTCCTCGGTGGCGGATCTCACCCTCCAGGAAGCTGCACTTGGCCATCACATAGGTCTCTCGGTCTGTCAGCTTGACTGTGGCCTGGCCAGATTTCTTGAGGTGCAGCTTCCTGTAGAAGGTGTGCATGTGCTTCCACCATCCGAGGAGCATCTCCGAAGTATAGCCCAGGCTCTCCACCTTCTCTCTCCAAGCAGCCTGCTTCCTTTTGGTGTCTCGATAGAGCCTGTGTCCCTTCCGCCAAAGATACTTTTTCTCCCTCAGCCATTCCAGCACCTCATCCTCATGTTCCTCTTCAATGGAGTATTGCCTTCTCTCCCATTCACACGTATGCCTCTTCCTCCCTCAGGTAGGGCCATCTGGGCCCTCATCAGAGGGGCTTCGAGGTTGTAGGGGCTGCTCCTCCACACCACCACCACCAGCAGCAGCAACAACAACAACAACAACAGTACCAGCAAAAGTAGGACAAGCAGGACCAGCAGGAGTAGCAGCACCAGCAGCACCAGCAGCATCAGCAGCACCAGCAGGACCAGGATCAGCAGCAGCAGAGTAAACACCAGCAGCACCAGCATGACCAGGAGCACCAGCAGGACCATGAGCAACAGCATGACCAGGAGCACCAGCAGCACCAGCAGGACCAGGAGAACCAGGGTGACCAGCAGGTCCAGCAGGATCAGGAGCAGCACCAGCAGAGTAAGCCCCAGCAGAAGCAGCATCACCAGCAGAGTAATAGCAGAAGCCCCAGCACCAGGAGCAGTGCCAGCAGAAGCTCCAGCACCAGAAGAGTCAGCCCGAGCATCAGAAGCCCCAGCAGAAGCAGAGTCAGGGCCAGGGGGTGGGATGGTGGCCTGTCCCTCTTGCCAGGGCTGGCAGCAGATGCCACAGGCTTTCTCTTCTTCCCCATGGTTGTTGGCTAGCTGGCTGGCTGGCTGGCTGGAGCTGTGTCTGGCAGCAGGTCTTACCTCTGAATGGGGGCCTGCTTGCGAGCTGCTTCACTTTATATCCACGGGGCTGATGCAATGCATCCTCCCCGCATGTGCAGTGAACCCTTTGCATCCGCTAGGCATCCGCTAGGCATCTGTTTCATCCGCTCTGCATCCGCTCTGCATCCGTTCCTTCCACTGCGCATCCGCTTTGCTGTGCTCCCCCGGAAGCCCTGCGGATGTGCCATCCGCTCCCATCCACTTCCATCCGTGGTGCTTCCGCTTTCCATCCTGGCTACGTCCTCCCCCCATCCGTTCCTTTCCATTATTGTCCGCTCTGATTATGCAAATTCGGGGCACTTTTGAGAGCGGATAACAATGGATGGAACATTTTCTCATCCACTGTGTCCTTTTTACAAATGTTTTGCATCCGTCGGCCAATGTGACAGGCCCTTAATGAGGGCAGGTTTCCAAATGGTTGGTAGGCGGGAGGTATTATCTCGTTTATTCATGCTGTGTGGGCGTTTTTCTATCTCTATGGCTTCTCTGATTATTCTGTTGTTGAAATGTTTGGTTTTGGAGATAGTTCTGGTATTTTTAAAGTCAATTTCATGTCCTGTGGCTTTGAGGTGTTGGACCAGGGAAGAGGTCAGTTCTTCTTTTTTGATTGAGTTCTTGTGTTCTTTAATGCGTGCACTTATTCTTCTGTTAGTTTGTCCAATGTATGTGGTGGAGCAGGCAGTGCAAGGGATTTCGTATACTCCTTCGTTTTCTAACTTGATTTTTTCTTTTGTCCACTACCCGCTTCAAACCCCTCTGACCCATACAAGAAGTGAACTGACACCCACCATGAAGATGTGGCACGAACACGAACGCGAAGCCAAACAACAGGATCACAGCTCACCAGCTCAAATCCCCCAGCAACTAAGACTAACCTGAGCACAACCAAGCCCCCACCTGAACAGAACACACCCCCAGACAATCAGAAATCAGCCAACCCCCCTATCAATCAAAACACAGCCAAAACCCCAACCAATGAGAACACACCTCCAGCCAATCAGAACACAGCCAAGCCCCCACCCAATCAAGTCACACCCCCACTATCAGTTCAAAGGAAGAAGCAGCTTCAAGCTCACATTACTCTGAGAAGCACAGAGCTGAAGAAACAAGCCTGAAGATGATGAATAAGACTTCATCGAAACGTTGCCTAGATACTTCCAATTTTACGCGAGAGAAAACCCGAATAACCAAAGATCCACATATAAATATCCACAAAAAAACCTCAGAATACATACATATATATATATATATACATATATATATATATGTGTGTGCTGTTTAGCTTCCTTCGGGTATTATCCCACGTCACTGTAGTTCTGTTAAAGTTGTAGCAACGTTTCAGCAGAATCTCATCTGCCATCCTCAGGCTTCTGTGTAGAGTTAGTTCCCGGTTTCAAATTTGAGGCTGGCCCATTCTGATTGAGGGGATGGCCGGGCATGATGCACAGGGAACTTCGTATATGCCTTGGTTTTCCAGGTCAATTTTGTCTTTGGGGTTTCGAAGGATGGCTATTTTTTTGTCTGTTTTGAAGACAGTCTTGATGTGATGCCTTTGTAGTATCTTACTGATTTTATCTGTAGTCCCTCTTATGTAGGGCAGGACAGCTGTTCCATAGGTATGTTGATCTTCTAGGTCTCTGTTATGTCTGGGTGTGTTTTTATGGATCAAGTTGGTGATTTTGTTTTTTTGGAAGCCATTGGCTGTCAATACTTCAGTCAGGGTGCATAGTTCAGTCTTTATATGTGTCTTGTCTGCCAGGCGTTTGGTTCTGGTAATTCGTGTTTTAGCCATGGAATTTATCTGTGTTGGGTGGTGGTGGGATTGGGCATTGAGGTAGCAATTGGTGTGTGTTTTCTTCTGGTATAAGGTGTGTCCTAGTGTGCCATCTGTTCTTTTGTAGATTAGTACATCTAGGAATGGTAGTTCTTTGTTTATTTCCATTTCCATGGTGAATTTGATTTTGGCGTGTGTGCTGTTTAGGTGTGTTAGGAAATTGTTTAGGTTTTCTTTTCCATAGGGCCAAATCATAAATGTGTCATCGATGTATCTTAGCCATAGTTTGGGTTTATGGGTGGCATTAGTCAGGGCTCTGGATTCGAATTCTTCCATGAACAGGTTTGCAATGACGGGTGACAGTGGTGATCCCATAGGGGCTCCTTCAATTTGCTTGTATCTTTGTCCTTTGTAAATGAAATATGTGTTGGTTAGGCAGTGTTCTGTTAGTTCCATGAGGTCTTTAGCTGGTTGGTATTTATTTTTGATGATTTCAAGAGTTTCTTATATCGGAATTTGAGTGAATAGTGAAAGCACATTGAAACGTACGAGCAGATCTTCTTGTTCCACGTGTAGATCTTTGATTATTTCTAAGAAGTGGTATGAGTTTTGTTCATATGAAGGTGCAGTTTCAGCATGGGGCTGTAGTTGTTTTGCTAAGTGTTTCACTAGGTTTTGTAGTGGTGCTCCTTTGGAGCTGACTATGGGTCTGAGAGGTATGCCTTCTTTGTGTATTTTTGGGAGGCCATATAGTTTGGGGCATCTGGAAGATTTTTCTCTTGGGATGATGGTCTATTGGATTTGCTTATATGGCTGGTTATAATTTTCTTCTTGGTTAATTCTTCCAGATATGTGGTTGAGTCTGTGTTTATCTGTGTTTATCTACATGTTGAACAAATTGTTTCAGTTTTAAATTTGGGGCTAGCCTACTGCTGTGCCAGAATGGTTTTTTCTTCATCCTGATTGGTTGGGTCTTGGTCTGTGTTTATTGGTCTTGGAGTTTGCTGTGTTCTGTTTGATTAGTGTTTCTAATATCTTCTGTCTGTTTTTGCAGCTTTTTTACTGCATTTTTGTGTTCATCTAGACAGGTACTTATTCTTCTATTTTTCTTTCTGATGTATGTGGCCATGCATGTTGCACAGGAGACTTCATATATGCCTTGGTTTTCCAGGTCAATTTTATCTTTGGATTTCTTTTTGATTTGGCCCCATGGAAAAGAGAACCTAAACAATTTCCTAACACACATAAACAGCACATACCCCAAAATCAAGTTCACCATGAAAGCGGAAACAAACAACTACCATTCCTAGATATAGATATAGAAAGGACAAGGATACATGCAAATTGAAGGAGCCCCTATGTGATCACCACTGTCCCCTGTTATGGCAAACCTGTTCATGGAAGAATTTTAATCCAGAGCCCTGGCAAATGCCACCCACAAACCCAAACTATGGTTAAGATACATCGATGACACATTTGTGATTTGGCCCCATGGAAAAGAAAACCTAAACTATTTCCTAACACACCTAAACAGCACATTCCCCAAAATCAAATTCACCATGGAAATGGAACAAGGAAATAAGTACCATTCCTAGATGTACTAATCTACAAAAAACCAGGTGGCACACTACGACACACCATATACCAGAAGAAAACACACACCAACCGCTACCTCAATGCCCAATCCTACCACTACCCAGCATAGATAAACTCCATGGCAAAAACACTAATTACCAGAACCGCACGCCAAACAAGACACACATGAAGACTGAACTATGCATCCTGACTAAAGTACTGACAGCCAAGGCCTTCCACAAAAGCAAAATCACAGGCCTGCTGCACAAAAACACACTGAGACATAATGGAGACCTAGAAGATGAACAGACCTATGGAACAGCTGTCCTGCCCTACATAAGAAGTACTACAGACAAAATCAGTAAGATACAGGCGCATCACATCAAGACTGCCTTCAAAGCAGACAGAAAAATAGCAGCTATCCTAAGAAACCCCATAGATAAAATTGACCTGGAAAACCAAGGCATATATGAAGTCCACTGTGCATCATGCCCTGCCACCTACATTGGACATACCAATAAAAGAAAAAGTGCCCGCCTGGATGAACACAAAAATTCAGTAAAAAAGCTGGAACACACTTCCTCACTAGTCCAACACATGAAAGTCACAGGTTATAGCATCAACCTCAATGGCACCAAAACCCTAGCCACGATAGAAAACCCCAGCCACAGAATTATCAGAGAATCCATAGATATTGAAAAAGGACCTGGAAGCATGAATAGAAGAGATGATTCCACCAGACTGTCAATCATTTGGAAGCCTGCACTCTCAATCAAAAAAATCTCCACACCACAAGCCAGGCTAACAGCTGGGCACAAACAGAGTCCCCCTGATTTCTCCTGCTCAATCACACCCCAACCAAGCACCCAGATGAAACCTGGCTTCCTTACAAATGATAGCCATCCATTTACTCAGAGCCAAGCTGCACTAAAAGCCTCCAATACAGCGACACAATATTGCCAGCCAATGAAGACACAAAAAATGCCACAAAAAGGATAGAAGATATTATAAATTCCAATCAAGCAGAACACAGCAAATTCCAAGACCAAGAAACACAGACCAAGACTCCCAACCATTCAGGATGAAAAGCAAAGCATTCTGGCACAGCAATAGGCTAGCTCCAAATTTAAAACTGAAACAACTGTACGATTCTGACTCACAGACGAACACAATACAGAAGCCTGATGATGGCAGATGAGATTCTGCCGAAACATTGCTACAACTTTAAAAGCACAGCTACAAGGATGTGGGAAAATACCCAAACAAAGCTGAAGTTGACCTTCTTGCTATAAACTTCAAAACCTGAAGTTGACCTTCTTGCTATAGTTACAATTATTCTCTGATTACTTTATGTTCATTCTGAGTAAATGAGCAACTCACAATAGTTTGCTTTTAGTGATACTGTATAATACTTTTTCAGAACATAATTTCAGCAGTATTTATGTAACAATTATCAGAAGTTGCATGATGCAGCATATAATCAGAACCAGAAAATGAAATGGAAGGAATTCAAAGAAATTTAAAAATGGCAAGAGTTTCCAAAACCTTAAATGCATAAAATAGACAGGTTAATAGGCAGGTTAAGTGGGAGGAGAAAAATAAAAAGAAGGGAAGGGTGTGGGAGGGAAATCAAGGGTTAGTGATTTTAGATCTTGGTCCTAAGGCAAATGCCTGTGCTGTGCTAACATTAACAGAATAACTTTTTTTCCTTGTGACTCTTACATTCATTTCTTCACTCCTGACCTTTCAACTATTCTACAATCCCATTTATCCCTTGTTGACACTTTGACATTTCTTGCTGTTATCGCAAACAACAAACACAATTCCTCCTGTTGAATATATTGTACATTCCCATGGTTGCTCTTCCATTTTGTATTATATTAACACTGACGGTTTTCTGTATGGATAAATATTATTTCATTTGGAGTTAGTCTTCACAATGTTTTTATCTTAGTGAACATTATGTAGGACCAAACCAGTTTTAAATTAGGAGACCTCGACTGGTATCCTGTATTCTGCAAATCATATTTTTCACTCCCATAATACTATAAATATCTATTTCTTAATATAAAATAAATATATATTAACATCTTGTTTTTTGTACTATGATATGCAGAAGACCAAGAGGCAACTCTTAATATGGATATGGAGTAACAACCTATAACTTCCCTTTCCTTGTTTATATAGAAGTACCATATAAATGTTGTTATATGACATGTCCCTTCCAGGCTTCCTCACTGGCCTTCATATTGATGTCCGGTTGATATTGTGGTGAAAACAGCTGAAAAATAGCAGAGCTTTGCTGGACTCCATGAAATGCAGCCAGCAACTGCTTGCTGGGAGACCCTATGGGATTAAGCCACCCTGGAGGAATAGTGAAGAAAGGAGAGGTGCTTCATCGATCAATTTTATTGCTGATCCAAAGAAAGATCTCCTGATTGGCAGCAGGGACAACAGTCATTTTTTCGGTCTGTCACAAGCTGGAACAACTGAGACACTAAGATTTTGTGCTGGAGCAGTGTGTGGACAGAGCAGTGAAACTGGGTGAGATAACTTCCAACTGTTACCTTAGAAGAATAACCTAAGTAAAAAGTTCCAAAAAATAACATCCAAATCTTGAGAAAGTGGTGATTGGAATTATTGAAAAGTTTAAAGATTAAAGATTAAAAAGGAAGATCAAAGATTAAAGACATAGAAGTAAAAAAAAAAAACCTAAAGGATGATTTAAAATACAGAAACCCTGGAAAAGCTGAATAATATTATGAAAAATATTATTGTTTTTTTCTGAAATTTAATCTCTAACCCCCCCGGCTGGATACAAATCAGCTGTTTTCAATTTTCTGCACTCTGTTGAACACTAGATTTGGGACCAGGGGAGCCATCTAATGGAGGAAGAATATTACCACAATGTGTAAAATCCAAAGGAAAATGAAAAGAGAGAAAGTGAACAATATCTGGAAAGCTAATTGACTTTGACTTTATCTTAGTAGGTGATTTGGATGCTGGGAAATATCTACTGAGCTTTTTGAAGATTTATAAGGCAAATCAAATTAAACATAAAATGTTTATTGAAACTGTACATTGAAAAGAGGAAAAAAGGAGAAGAAAAAAAAGATAAATAAGACTTTAAAATGTGGACAGTTGGGAAGGGGTAAATTGGAAATTATAAAGACTGAAAAGTACAAATTTATAGCATTTAAAGATCAGAAAGTTAGAGGACTTGGAGGAACAATTTTAGCATTGACTAATTTTTTATTAACAATTGATTTTCTTTTTTTAGTTTCTAGATATTGGGATATCTAAAATATTAGATATCCCAATATCTAGAAGATATTAGATGGAATATCTAATATCTTCTATCTATATAGAAGATATTATAATAATTCTATTTAATTAGATAGAAGATATTAGATAGAATATTAGAGGTATATTAATTGGATACAAAATGTGTCAACAGGAAATAATAAAATTCTATGAATAAATGTTAGAAATGGCGACAAAGAATTATAAGAAGTTGATGGGAATACTTAAAGATAAAGATGTGAAAATTGAAGGCTCTCAGCAAATGCTGGGAAAAGACAAATAAAGCACACAAAAGACAATTGAGAAATTAGAAGCGATAGAGAAGGCAAAGTAAAATAAACTACAAGAAAGTAAAAACAAATTGAAAGCAGATAAAAACACTGAAAATATGGTAATAATAAATACTAAAAATCAAATAGACAATCCCATAAAAGCCTACAACAGAATAGAGGGGAAAAGGATGATTCTTCAAAAATAATGGAAGGGTTATGGATGGATATTCAAAAGATGCAGAAGAAGGAGATAAAGGACAATTAATTTGTGCAAAAATGTGAGTAAGACATACAGGATTCCAAAAGAAAATGATAAAGGAATCACCAAAAATATATAAATGGTGAAATTCTAAAAAGACTGAGAGATGGTGGATAGAGAGATGATATCCTGCAATAAAGTAACTATATTGAAAACCATAGAAATAAATGGAAAGTTTAAATTGGGGAAATGGTAGCACATATACAGATATATAACAGAATTTATGATAACCATAAATACAGTATATTAATATTAAGAGGTGATATATTAGGATTAGGTATATCCAAATTTATAATTATGATTAACAGGATTCAAAAAAAAAAAAACTACATTGAAAAATATAGTTTTCAAGAGCTATATATTCAGGGGATTTAGAGATGTAATTAAATTGATTAAATCTTAGTGATTGATTAAATCTTCTTGATAACTGGTTTTATTGGGGTTAATAGAAAATTGAGATACTGAAAATGTGGTGAAATACTGAGTGATACCAACAATATTAAAATATTAGTGACTCCATAGGGGTTAATACTGAATGAAGAAATGTTATTGATGTTTATATATATTTTTGGAGGAAGTGATAAAAAATCATAAAGAAAGAATAGTATTGTTTAAAGATAATGAAGTAAATATAGAAGAACCCCAACAAATGGGAAAAATAAAGAAATTAGTATAAATTGGGGAAAGAATAGAATATAAATTGATATATAACAGAATATATTATAATTATAATGAGCACATTCAGGTCTGAAGTTGGAAGATTTAAAATTTTGTATGTAATTGTATTATTACTGTGAGCACTGTGTGAAAAATATGTTAATCCAGTCATTGCACTGTCCACAAAAATGCTTGTTGTCAAAGGAAAAACTGTAAACATTACACACAGTGAAATAGAGAAAAAGTTTTCTTTCAGGAAGATATGGGGATGGAAAAAGCTTGATGTCCCATGATTGAAAATTGGATGGCAATTGATTATATAACATTATGATAATAGGTATATTTGAAATTCAGAAGAAAAAAAACTTGGGAGAAGATAGTGTTAAGTACTCTTTTTTTACTCTATTCAAGAAAATTACATGTACCATTAAAATTATCAGAGAATGAGTGTGATGTGATGACATCTTTAATTTTTCATCTTTTTGTTTATATGTCAATGGACCTATAATGTTAGCAGTAGGACCTATAATGATATAAATAATATGTGCATGCATGTATCCTTTCTCACTTCTATGAGTGATATGGTATCTCAGGTCTTTTACCAGAATTCTGGGTGTTTCAGAGTACTGCACAGTAATTTAGCTGTTCCTAGCACTGTACTCTTCTGGATAGACAACTCTAATGTTGTTCCTGGAGTCTGTTGGAGTCACTCTCCAAGATTAGTAGTCACAACCTCAAGTGTTCCTACTACCACTGGGACCCCTTTGACCTTTACTTTCCTCATCCTCTCTAATTCCTCCTTCAGGCCCTGGTACTCCTCCAATTTCTCATATTGACATAGGTGAGGAAGGACTTGCAGTTGGAGGATGAGGAGTCGGTGTTGACCAGCTGAGAGAGGAAATCTATGCTGGTGCCGATGGTATCCCTGATCTCCAGCAGGACAGTGTGGCTCTGCCCCTTCTGCTGTCTGGCTCTCTGCCTTTCTGTGGAGGTGGAGCTGGGGGGAGTGGATGCGGGTACGACTGTGGTGGACTCGACGTCTCCTTTCTCCCACCACATCAGGGAGTCCTCCACGTGCTCCACCATGGTTACAACACCTGTCCACAGGTTCTCCGCCGTGGCACGCTCCACAGAAACCTGCCTGGAGACAGGGACTGACTCTCGGCCGGAAGAGGACTGGCTCTCAGCAGGCTGCCGAAGAGAGAGGGTTGTGAGAGAGGCTCCTGGTGCTCCTCGGTGGCAGATCTCACCCTCCAGGAAGCTGCACCTGGCCATGACGTAGGTCTCTCTGTCCGTCAGCTTAACAGTGGCCTGGCCAGATTTCTTCAGGTGCAGCTTCCCGTACCAGGTGTGCATATGCTTCCACCAGCTGAGGAGCACCTCCGAAGTGTAATCCATACTCTCCGCCCTCTCTCTCCAAGCAGCCTGCTTCCTTTTGGTGTCCCTGTACAGCCGGTGTCCCTTCCGCCACAGATAGTCATTCTCTCTCAGCCACTCCAGCACCTCATCATCGTGTTCCTCCTCAATGAAGTATTGCCTCCTCTCCTGTCCCCGAATACTCCTCTTCCTCCCTTTGGCAGGACCAGATGGGCCCTCATCAGAGGGGCTCCCAGGTGGTAGGGGCTGCTCCTCCACACCACCAGAAGCACCAGCAGCAGCAGGATCATCATCATCATCATCATCATCATCATCATCATCATCATCTCGAGCAGGATCATCATCATCAGCAGCAGCAGCAGCAGGACCATGATCAGCGGCAGCAGAGTGAGCACCAGCATTGCCAGCAAGACCAGGAGCATGAGCAGGACAAGCAGGACGAGCAAGTCCAGGAGCACGAGCAGGACCAGCAGGACCAGCAGGACCAGGAGCAGCTTCAGCAGAGTACGCAGCAGCAGAAGCACCACCGCCAGGAGCAGCTTCAGCAGAGTACGCAGCAGCAGAAGCACCACTGCCAGGAGCAGCTTCAGCAGAAGCTCCAGCACCAGAAGAGCGAGCCCTAGCAGCAGAAGCCCCAGCAGTAGCAGAGTCAGGGACAGGGGGCGGGAGGGTGGCCCTGTCCCTCTTGGCAGGGCTGGCGGCAGGTTGCTGAGGCTTTCGCTTCTTCCCCATGGTTGTGGGGTTGCTGGCTGGCAGGGAGGCTGGCAGGGAGGCTGGCAGGCACCAAGGCTGGCAGGAAGCCTGGCAGGCAGGCATGCACCAAGGCAGGCAGGCAGGCTGGCAGAAAGCCTGGCAGGAAGCCTGTCAGGAAGGCTGGCAGGAAGGCTGGCAGGAAGGCAGGCAGGCAGGCAGGCACCAAGGCTGGTAGGCAGACTGGCTGGCAGGGAGGCTGGAAGGCAGGCTGGCAGCAAGGCTGGCAGGCAGGCAGAGAGCAAGGCTGGCAGGGAGGCTGGCCAGGAGGCTTGGAGGCAGGCTGGCAGGAAGGCTGGCAACAAGGCTTGCAGGCAGGTATGCAGGCAGGGCAGGCAAGGACTCGATGTATCCGGCAGCAGGTCTTTCCTCTGAATGCTGGCCACGTGCAAGCTGCTTCACTTTATATCCACGTGGCTTACGCAATGCATCCCCCCTGCATGCGCAATTAATGCTCAACATCCATTAGGCTTCCGCTGTGCATCTGCAAGGCTTCCGCTGTGCATCCGCTTCATCCACTGTGCATCTGCTGTGCATCCACTTCATCCGCTCTGCATCCGCTCTGCATCCGCTCTTTCCATTCCGCGTCCACTTTGCTGAGGCCCCCCGGAAGCCTAGCGGATATGCCATCCGCTCTCATCCGCTTCCATCCGCTGGGCTTCCATTCCACATCCGCTTTCCATCTGCCCTGCGTCCTCCCCCCGTCCGTGTTATCTGCTCCGGTTATGCAAATTTTTGCCCCTTTTGAGAGCGGATAACAACGGATGGAACATTTTGCTCGTCCGTTGTGTCTGTTTTGCATCCATTGGGCAGTGTGACAGGGCCTTTATTATCATGGTATCAAGTTGATTGGCCAGTATATGCCTATTTGTCTGGATTTGGAAGTCCCACAAGATCTTAGTTCTATAACCTTTTATGGAATCACCCTTTGTATTGCAAGGGGAAAACAACTACCCTGCTGTTCACTGTATGCTATTCCTGCCTGAATGTTATACTCTTGTCACTATATGCCAGACTGTCTGTGAGACCTCTCTGTACAGACTGCCCCTTGAGTCCTGTCTTATGTGGTATGTCTCCTTCTTCTATGGATCTAGTGCTTGGAATATATATTCTTATTTTGTTAACATTTGCTTTTTCATTCATTGTTCAATTAGTTAAATTTAAATATATTTCAAACATTAATCTAGGTCATTTTGGAAATTCTAGAGGAGGTTTAATTTGTAAATTAATACATAAAAATTCATTACCAGACAGAATGACACATCTAGAACTTCAAAATTTCATTCACTAGTTAGCTAAAACCAGCAAAAGACGTCCTTAATTGTGTGATGCTTTTATAATGCCAGCTCTAAGTCAAAGTGGGCTCCTGCAAATTTGCTAGCTAAAGAACTGGGCAATAAATGTTATGAAACTCAAGAACTATTTCCCTATTGCTGTCTTTGTTTTGTAGCATTTGTCAGCTTTAATAACTTTGTTATTAAATCTGACAGATGCAACAAAACCAATCCAGCAATAAGATAGTAATTCTTCCTTTAGAAGCATAATGTGTACCCCACCTTGTTTGCTTCAGTTCATAAGTGATGATTTCTCAGGAGCAGACTATCCTAAGTAAGAAATACTCATCGTAACCAATCCATACTTTATCTGAAGTTTCATTCTAGATATACTGCGGCAGATTTTTTTCTACAATATGATCCTGTATGCTAGGGTAGAAAGCAAGACTGACTGAGAAAGCTTTCATGACATTTGTGTTTTTCTCAGTCACCTACTTGAAGAATCGAAAACATGATGCTAGGTTAGGTGGACCTTTGATCTTATCCAGTACATTTCTTTTTGTGGTATTATTTATTCACTTTAGTTAAACATTATTATATTATTTAATTTGATGAAAAAAGTGCAGCTGCTCAGTTTATTGTCTGTATGCTGATCCAATATATTTTCTTTATGAATTTTTATTCATAAAACATTGCATTTTACTTGTAAGTATAAAATAAATTAGCAGGAAATTGGATGTCACTATTCAAAATAACTTTCCCTAAAATCTGCAACATATCTTGAGCAGTTTAAGTTATCATCAAGCTAATCTCTCCATAATGTTTAACTTTGAAGAGTCTTAATAAACCTTAAGGCCCTGTCACATCGGCTGATAGATGCAAAACGTATGTAAAAAGGACACAGCGGACGAGAAAATGTTCCATCCGTTGTTATCCGCTCTCAAAAGTGCCCCAAATATGCATAAAGAGAACGGACAACAATGGAAAGGAACAGATGGGGAGAGGACGTAGCGAGGATGTTAAGTGAATGCTCCACAGAAGCCAAGCGGATGGAGGCGGATGGAAGCAGATGACACATCCGCAGGGCTTCCGGGGGAGCACAGCGAAGCAGACGTGCAGCGCAAGGAGCGGATGCAGAGCGGATGCCTAGCGGATGATGCGGATGCATTCATGGACGCCTAGCAGATGCCTAGCAGATGCCTAGCAGATGCAAAGTGTTCACTGAGCATGCGGGGAGGATGCATTGCGTCAGCCCCGTGGATATAAAAGGATGCAGCTCGCAAGAAGGTCACCATTCAGAGGAAAGAAATGCTGCCAGACACAGCTCCAGCCAACAACCATGTGGAAGAAGAGGAAGCCTGTGCCTAATCCTGCCAGCCCTGGCAAGAAGGACAGGGCCACCATCCCACCCCCTGGCGCTGACTCTGCTTCTGCTGGGGCTTCTGCTGCTGGGCCTGACTCTGCTGGTGCTGGTGCTTCTGCTGGTGCTGCTCCTGGTGCTGGTGCTTCTGCTGGTACTTACTCTGCTGGTGCTGCTCCTGGTGCTTCTGGTGCTCCTGGTGCTGCTGGTGCTCCTGGTCCTGCTGGTGCTCCTGGTCCTGCTGGTCCTGCTGGTCCTGCTGCTGCTGTTGCTGCTGCTGGTGGTGGTGGTGTGGTGGACCAGCCCCTAAAACCTCAAAGCCCTCCTGATGAGGGCCCAGAAGGCTCTGCCAGAGGGAGGAAGAGGCAATCGCGTGATAGGGAGAGGAGACAGTACTCCATCGAAGAGGAACATGAGGATGAGGTGCTCGAATGGCTGAGGGAGAATGAGTACCTCTGGCGGAAGGGACACAGGCTCTATCGAGACATGAAGCAGAAGCAGGCGGCTTGGAGAGAGAAGGGGGAGAGCCTGGGCTACACTTCGGAGGTCCTCCTTGGGTGGTGGAAGCACATGCACACCTGGTATGGGAAGCAGCACCTGAAGAAGTCTGGCCAGGCCGCAGTCAAGTTCACCAACCGGGAGACCAATGTGATGGCCAAGTGCAGCTTCTTGGAGGGTGAGGTCCGCCACTGAGGAGCAGCCCCTCTGTCAACCCTCTCTCTCAGGCAGCCCACAGAGAGCCAGTCCTCTTCTGGCCAAGAGTCATCTCCTGTGTCCAGGCAGGTATCTTTGGAGCGCCCCATGATGGAGACACCCCCAATAGCTTCACTCCCCATGGTGGAGCACATGGAGGACCCCCTAACGAAGTTGGAGCAAGGAGAGGCAGCGGCCACCAGAGACCAACCAACCCCCACCCCCAGCTCCACCTCCACAGAAAGCAGGCAGAGAGCCAGACCGGAGGGACAGAGCCACACTGTCCTGCTGGAGATAAAAGACACCATCAGGAGCAGCGTAGATCTCCTCTCTCAGCTGGTACACAATGACGCCCCATCCTCCAACTGCAAGCCCTTCCTCACCTACGTCAACCAGACCCTCATGAACATGTCGGAACCCCAGTAACAGGTGGTAAAGGACAGGATCACCGATCTTCTTCACAACCCTCCAGGCCCAGCTGAACCTGCTCCAACCCAGTTCAGGTCTGCTCTTCCACTCCAGGTGATGTCACAGCCCTTCCAAGGCTTTCCACAGGCCCTCACATACCAAGGCAATGGCTACCAGGAGTTCCAGCAGCACAGGAAGCCCTTCCCAGTCCAGGCACAGGTTCATCGCATGCCACCAGTGCCACTGATGCCACCGATGCCATCGATGCCACAGATGCCACTGACGCCACAGATGCCAACGATGCCTCACCTCGCTCACCTGTAGACCAGACAGCCCCACTACACTCCTTCTTCCTCCACCCCACAGCCAAGCCCAGCCTCAGAACATCTGTCATCGGTCTTGGGACTGACACCCCATGTCATGGAGGAAGGGGCACTCAACATCACAGGACTGTGCCAGCTCTCTGAGAGCTTCCTCCACACACCGTCCCCTGATGTCCTCTCGGGGACAGGCACCCCAATGGCACCTCAGACCAGCACTCCAGCCACTGCCACCTCCACAGCACCTGGACCCTTCACCCCTGAGACAATGCGCATGCCTCAGAGTGACTGAGAAGAGTGCCAGAGACTGGGTTGCTACCTGTTGACTTTATATTTGCTTGGGACACTTTACTTGGGTCATTTTGCTTTTACAGTTTGTTATTAATAAAGGTTCTCTTTGCTTCACACACTTGGTTCAGTTCTTTTAGTAAATAAAGTCTTGGTGGAAACTTTTAGAAATGCTTATGGGATGGGTTAGGACAGCAGTGGGATAGGCAGGGATACCTGTGGGATGAGTAATAGCTGTGGGATGAGTTAGGATAGCAGTGGGATGGGCAGGGATACCTGTGAGATGGGTAATAGCTGTGGGATAGATAAACCTCCAGTGCAAGCATAGTGGGACTGTGTGGTCCACCCTCCCAGGTGCCACACCTATGGCCCTTTATTATCAATAACAATTTAATAATTCATCAACACATTTCAACATAAACACAACTCTTTATTAAATGCCCTGTTCATTGTAGGGCCACTCAACATACATGGCATCTACCATCCTGTCTTGCCACTCCACTGGGGAGTTGCACCAGTGTTTCAAGAGGTTGCTCTGCTTCTTCCCTTCACGTGAAGCTCTGTTGGGGCCTTGCACATCCTTAGTGTCTATCAGGTTTCGCCCTTGCCTCGATTCACCAGGCTCCATGTCCCCATTGCCTTGCTGGTGGTCCACGAGCCTGTTCTGCAAGACTGGGTAGTGGGTGCGCATGAGATTGTGCAGGATGCACCAAGCTTCCATGATGTTCCTCACAGTCTCTGGGCGATGCTGCATGGTGGTGAGAAGTACCTGGAACCTGTTGGCCAGGATGCCAAAGGCGTTCTCCACCACCCGTCTTGCCCTGGACAGCCTATAGTTGAAGATCCTCTCTTCACGGGTGAGGCATCTGGAAGTGTAGGGCTTCATGAGGTAGGTTCTGAGGGAGAAGGTGTCATTCCCCATGATGAAGTAGGGCACATCTTGTGTGTCATTGGGCAGGGGGTCTGGATCTGGGAAGCCCATGATGAGGTTGCGTTCCAGCCCCTCCTTGAGGTGACTGGCATTGTATACCTGGACATCTGAAGGTGAGCCGTTGCCTGAAGCATCGATGTACATGAACTTGTAGTTAGCATCGACCATGGCGGAGAGGATGATGCTGAAATAAGTGGACCCTGACTTGGCTGGAGCTTTGCAGGCCACGTGCTTGCCATCTATGACTCCAACGGTGTGGGGGAAGTTCCACTTCTGATACCACTGCTCTGCAACTTTCTTCGTTATACAGTCCGTACTCGGCTCTTCTCGCGATCCATCTTCGGACCCAGACCCTTCTTGGATGCCTCCTTTTCCTTGTGTAGAACAGGTGAAAGAGCCTGTAGAGGGCGTCGCACTGTTGTAGAATGATGGCAGCTACCAAAAGGAGTGTGCGACGATCCATGGTGGAGATGACTGGATGCTGTGGAAGAGCAAGAGCCAGATGAAGGTTGAAGAGGTCTGCACAGCAGGGCTGCTGGACTGAAAGTGAGATCCAGGTGATTTCTCCCCCTTTTTATAGGAAATATCATTTTTCCACTAGGTGTCCTTCTGCATCCTCTAGACATCCTGCAGACATCCTATATATCCGAGATACATCCCCTATATGAACGTTTTTTCTGTTTTAATGCTTTATATGAGAGCTGCATCCACTTTCATCCTTTCTCCATCTGTGCTACTAATGCTGCGTGTCCGTTCCGTGTCTGTTTTGCTTCCTCTCTGTGTCCGTTTTCTGCTGGAGCAGATGCGAGTTGCACAGATGTGCAGCAGATGCCTAGCGGATATACTGGATGCATAACGGATGATGACGGATGTAGAACGGATGGTCCCTGTATGTGTAGTGGATGTAGAATGTACGCGTTGGATACTTCATCCGCTCAAAAAGTTTTGTGCAACTCAAAACTTTTTGAGCGGATGAAATCTCAGTAGACGGATGCTGGATGGATAGAGAGTATGAAAAACAGACGCAGTGAGTACAGAACGGATGCATCGCATTAACCAATGGATGGAAAGTGTTTCTCTCCGTTTTACATCCTCTTTCCATCTGTTGGTGCTGTGTGACATGGGCTTTAGCTACAAGAAGCAGTCATTTTTATTTTAATATCCTTGAACAGAATGACTATCCAGAGACTAATATTCTCAGAAAGTAGCATTCTCTACTGAAATTGGCTAGAGTGGAGAAGAATCTTGTCTCTTTCACAAAAATATGATCAGTATCCTTTCCTTCTAATCTGCAGCTCACAATAAAGCAATGAAGCAAACTCCTAAATTACTGTGCTAATGTCCAGAAATGTAAATTTGCTTCATTATTCTTCATAGCTTTGTTGAACATTAGACAGGATTAAAAGTACATTGATCTAAATTCCTTTAGATCATATGTGTCATATAATTTGCTCAAGTTTTTTCCTACATTTTGAACAAGAAATGTCTATTACTTTCAAGTTCTTATACAATGAAGAAATGAAGGGAAAAAATTAGAAATGTTCTTCCAAGCAAACACATAATGTACTACCTGCATGCTTTCTATTGTCCTATTGTCTATTGAAGTTATTCAGAGAGTGAGAGAGAGAAAGAAAGAGAGAGAGAACAGAGAAAACTATAAGTGATCTAGCATCTCTCAGTCATAGAGCCATTTAGTTACCCACTTTATATATCTAACACAGAATAAAAAGCACAAGTACTGTTATATATAACACAACACTAGGTGGATTTCTTTGGGAGCAAAATACAAATTGGACTTCATGTTCACAATCCTGAATACTTAAGTTAAGCCCATGTCACACTGGCCAACGAATACAAAAAGGACATCCGTTGTTATCCGCTCTCAAAAGGGGCAAAAATTTGCACAACCGGAGCGGATAACACGGACGCGGGGAGGATGCAGGGCGGATGCAAAGTGGAAGCGGAATGGAAGCCCAGTGGATGGAAGCGGATGAGAGTGGATGGCGCATCCGCTAGGCTTCCGGGGGGGCTCAGCAAAGCGGACGCGTAACGGAAAGAGCGGATGCAGAGTGGACGCCGAGCGGATGAAGCGGATATAAAGCGGATGCACAGCGGATGCCTGGCGTTAATTGCGCATGCAGGGAGGATGCATTGCATCAGCCCTGTGGATGTAATGGAAGCAGCTCGGAAGCAGGTCAACATTCAGAGGAAAGACCTGCTGCCGGAAGGATTGGCTGCCTTGCCTGCCCTGCTTGCATGTCTGCCTGCAAGCCTTGCTGCCAGCCTTGCTGCCACCCTCCCTGCCAGCCTCCCTGCCAGCCTCCCTGTCAGCCATCAATCCCACAACCATTCTGAAGCACAGAAAGCCTCAGCCATCTGCTGCCAGCCGTTGCAAGAGGGACAGGGCTACCATCCGCCCCCTGGCCCTCACTCTGGTTCTGCTGGGGCTTCTGCAGCACGGGCTCGCTCTTCTGGGGCTGGGGCTTCTGCTGCTTCTGCTTCTGGAGGAGCTGATGACAAGCACTCCAGCACCAGCCACCTCCACAGCACCTGCACCCTTCACCCCTGAGACTGAGCGACCAAGAGGAGTGCCAGAGACTCATTTTTGTTTTATAGCTTGTTGTTAATAAAGTCTATTTATGATTCACACACTTGTTTTATTTCTTTTTTTTAATAAAATCTTGGTGGAAACTTTTAGAAATGGCTTGAGCCTTTGCATGCTTGTGGGATGGGTAAGGATAGCTTTGGGATGGGTTAGGATACCTTTGGGATGGGTAATAGCTGTGGAATGGGTTAGGATATCAGTGGGATAGATAAACCTCCAGTGCAAGCATAGTGGGACTGTGTTAGGGATAACATTGTTCACCCTAACTGTTTTAGGTGAAATAATAACTATGAATCATAGTTAGTGTATGCAGCTTTAACTGT
>BLBF01000005.1:36399246-36424927 GCA_015471245.1 Laticauda colubrina | reverse complement strand
TTCTGTTTAGCTTGTCTACCTAACCCTGGTTGGGGAACCCAGGCTTAACAGACTGTATGATCCACCCTCCCAGGTGCCACACCTATGGCCCTTTATTATCAATAACGATATAATCAATCATCCACACATGTCAACATAAACACAACTCTTTATTAAAAGCCCTGTTCATTGTAGTCCAACCAAACATACATGGCCCAATCTCATCCATGTGATGAGACAGGCTGAAGGAAGCATCCATTAAGCATTTACCATCCTGTCTTGCCACTCCACTGCTCCAGCTGGGGAGTTGCACCAGTGTCTCAGGAGGTTGCGCTGCTTCTTCGCCTCACGTGAGGCTCTGTTGGAGCCTTGCACATCCTCAGTGTCAATCAGGTTTTGGCCTTGCCTCCATTCCCCAGGCTCCATGTCCCCATTGCCTTCTTGATGGTCCACAAGCCTGTTCTGCAAGACTGGGTAGCGGGTGCGCATGAGATTGTACAGGATGCAGCAAGCTTCCACAATCTCCTCATGGTCTCTGGGCTATGCTGCATGGTGGTGAGAAGTACCTGGAACCTGTTGTCCAGGATGCCAATGGCGTTCTCCACCACCCATCTTGCCCTGAACAGCCTGTAGTTGAATATCCTCTCTTCATGGGTGAGGAGTCTGGATGTGTAGGGCTTCATGAGGTAGGTTGTGAGGGAGAAGGCGTCACCCCCCATGATGAAGTAGGGCACATCTTGCATGTCGTTGGGCAGCAGGTCTGGATCTGGGAAGCCCACCATGAGGTTGCTTTCCAGACCCTCCTTGAGGTGACTGGCGTTGTATACCTGGGCATCTAAAGCTGACCCGTTGCCTGAAGCATCGATGTACATGAACTTGTAGTCAGCATCAACCATGGCGAAGAGGATGATGCTGAAGAAGCCCTTGTAGTTGTGATAAGTGGACCCTGACTTGGCTGGAGCTTTGCAGGCCACGTGCTTGCCATCTATGGCTCCAACGGTGTGTGGGAAGTTCCACTTCTGATACCACTGCTCTGCAACTTTCTTCCATCCTTCTTCAGTGGAGGGGCACTGGAGGAGCTCCTCCTTGTATTCTTTGATGATGGCCTGCACCACTTCTCTGACCACAATGCTGATGGTGCTGGGTGGCACCCTCAAGCCATACTGCATGCTCCTGTAGGTGGTCCCTGAGGCCAGGTGGCGCAGAGTGAGTGCCACCTTGAGCCCAGGTTCCAGGCTGGGCAGGAAGTTGGTGTTTGTCTTGGTCAACCTGGGTGTCAGCCACTGTACAAGTTCGTCAAACATGGCTGGAGGCATCCTCATGAAGTTCTGGAACGCCCGAGTGTCTTCGCTCCTGAGCTCCACCATCAGCTTGTTGTACAGTCCATCCTCTGCTCTTCTGGCAAACCATCTTTGGACCCAGACTTTTTTGGGTGCCTCCTTTTCTTCCCGTATTAGAGCTCACAGAGCCTGTAGATGGTTTCGCACTGTTGCAGAAGGATCGTGGCTGCCGAAAGGACTTTGTCACAATCTACGGTGGACATGACTGGATGCTGTGGAAGAGGAAGAGTCAGCTGAAGGCTGCAGAGGTCTGCACAGCTTGGCTGCTGTTCTGAAAGTGAGATGCAGATGAGTTGCTCCCCCTTTTTATTGGCAGTGTAGGTGTCCCTTTGCATCCTCTAGACATCCTCTAGGCATCCTGCAGACATCCTAAATATCCAAGATAGGTCCCCTCTGTGAACGTTTTCTCCATTTTAAACGCTTTGTTTCCGCTTGGCATCCGTTCTGCATCCGTTCTGCATCCGTTCCGCTTCCTCCCTGCGTCTGAGCGGATGCGAGTTGCGCAGATTCAGAACGGATGCCTAGCGGATATCGCGGATGCGTAACGGATGCGTAGCAGATGAATAGCGGATGCAGAACGGACAAACTGGATACATTTTCTGCGCAAAAGTTTTGGGCAGCCCAAAACTTTTGGAGTGGATGAAACGTCCATAAATGGATACTCGACGGATAGAGAGCAAGCCAAACGGAGGCAGTGAGTATATCGCGTTTTCCAACGGATGGCAAGGTTTTTTGTCCGTTTTACATCCTCTTTGCATCCCTTGGTTCAGTGTGACATGGGCTTTACAGAGAGAGAGAGAGAGAGATACACACCTAGAAAGAGAGAAAGAGACACAGAAACACACACACACACACAGGCAGAGACAGGCACACAGACACAAGCAGACAGATACACAGAGAGACACACAAACTCATTTATATTCACCCTCTTCTTCAATTTTAAATGTACAAATTTTGTTTCATATATACATATATCATTTTATAATGGCTACTGTGATAGAAACCCAAGGCAAGTAAGAAAAGAGGAGAGGGTAGAATCCCAAAATATAAAAAAAATTCAAACATAATACTAATGTTAAATAAAAATAGTGTTTGGATACAGTATTGCATGATAGTCATGGGAATGAAGGAAAAAGAAACCTCAACTGGACAATTTACAGAGTAATGCTAGTGGCATTTAGCATTAATTCAATTATTTTCTCATCATGAAAGTTAATATTTTATGTCTTGGAAGACTTTCTTCAGGGAATATAACAATGACTGAAATTCCATTCCAACTCCAATATTTTCTTCTTGCAGACATTTCATTACCGGAAATGTAGCATCATCATTGCTCTGTCAAGGAGAAGTGAGGTTGTCAGCTGTTTATTTAACAAATTCTAGCTTGTGATTAATACTATTTGCAGAGCCAGTAGTGTCATATGACAAATAATATTCAAAATAATATTCAAAAATGGGATTATATTTCCAGTTATCTGTATGTCAGGATAGTATTAAATTAAAGATGCTATTTGTTATTTACTTATTTTGAAGCTATATGTCAGTCATCATGTGGTACCTTATGTTCAAAATCAATTAAGCTTCTGAATATATATAATTAAATGATCAAGACAGATGCTCAATATTTTTTTTTTAGAATCTAGAAAAGAGGCATTGTTTAAGAAATTTACTGAATTTGTAGATGATAACTGTCAAACAATATTCAGGGGATTCTGGGCCAATAAATATAGAAAAATGGAGTTTGTAAATTTAAAATTGAAGAGAGTAATAATTGATATGCGTTGCCCAGTAAAACTTTTTAAAAATTGTGTACATCGTGTTACAAGAACAATGGAGGTTGACACTGAGATAGTTAATTTTAAAAGAATACTTTATTCTATCAGCATGACACACAAAATATCATCTTGCATTATGCATTGGGTAGAATTTCTATAACAATTAGATGAGCAGATTTTCCAAAAACAAGCAAACTTTACAAACATGACAGAAAAATGCTAAGAAAAAGAACAACAGCAACAACTATGAGTGTAAGTTACCAACTGAAAGCTTTCTCAAAATAGCTCACAATAGCTGATGCTATTTCCACTTATTACAAGGCTCATCTGTTTCTTGGCCTTGAAGAAATTCTTTCTCTGACAGCATAAACTGCCCACTGTCAAGACATTTTTCAGACATGAGTTCAGTGACATTTACCTTTTGTGCATGTACTCACTCACTACAGAAAACTGTAGAAGAAAATTCTGTACTGGAACACCTCCGTTTAGACTACCCTTCATAAATGTAAGGCTTGAAATTTAATGTCCTTGAAAGTTTAGTGACTATTAGAACTCCAGTGCAAAGAAGCAAATGCTGTAAGTTGTTTCTCCAGCATGCAATATATTTAGAATATTTAGATAATGGGAGAAGTCCTCTGAAAACTTTCTCATGTTTCATGCGGATTGTACTCATGATTATACTTGTGTGTCCAATATTTGAAAGACAAGGATACTTGATGAATATGTGATATGATTCACCAGTTCATGGAAGGTTTCAAAATGATGAAGAGTGCAATATTTTCTACAAGAAAACTGCACAAAATATGCTAAAGATTATGTTAGTATTAAGTTCCTATCCATGAAATCTAGAACAGAATATTACTTAGCCATGTCAAGTCCAATATTTCTTGCTTTTGATCATTATGTCCTTGCAGAGACCAGGATGCAGTTAACACCAGAGCCAATTGCTACTAGTGTAAGTGGCAGAACTTTTTTAAGAACTAAAGCCCATGTCACACTGGCCAACAGATGCAAAAAGGACACAGCGGAGGAGCAAAATGTTCCATCCGTTGTTATCCGCTCTCAAAAGGGGCGAAAATTTGCATAACCAGAGTGGATAACACAGACGTGGGGAGGACGCAGGGCGGATGCAAAGCGGATGCGGAACGGAAGCCCAGCGGATGAAAGCGGATGGGAGCAGATGGGAGTGGGTGGCACATCCGCAGGGCTTCTGGGGGGCCTCAGTGAAGCGGATGCGGAAAGAATACAGCAGATGCAAGGCGGATGCCGAACGGATGAAGTGGATGCACAGCGGAAGCCTAGCGGATGCACAGCAGAAGCCTAATGGATGCCTGGCGTTCACTGCGCATGCGGGGAGGATGCATTGCGTCAGCCCCGCGGATATAACGGAAACAGCTCGGAAGCAGGTCGCCCTTCAGAGGAAAGACGTGCTGCCGGACGCATCGACTGCCTTGCCAGCCCTGCCTGCATGTCTGCCTGCCAGCCTTGCTGCCAGCCTTGCTACCAGCCTTGGTGCCAGCCTTGGTGCCAGCCTCCCTGCCAGCCTTGCTGCCAGCTGGTCTGCCTGCCAGCCTTGCTGCCTGCCTTCCTGCCAGCCTTGGTTCATGTCTGCCTGCCAGCCTTCCTGCCAGCCTTGGTTCATGTCTGCCTGCCAGCCTTGGTGCCTGCCTGCCTGCCAGGCTGCCTGCCAGGCTGCCTGCCAGCCTTGGTGCCAGCCTTCCTGCCAGCCTTGGTTCCTGCCAGCCCCCCTGCCAGCCAGCAACCCCACAACCATGCGGAAGCACAGCAAGCCTCAGCCATCTGCTGCCAGCCCTGGCAAGAAGGACAGGGCTACCATCCCGTCCCCTGGCCCTCACTCTGGTTCTGCTGGGGCTTCTGCAGCATGGGCTCGCTCTTCTGGGGCTGGCGCTTCTGCTGCTTCTGCTTCTGGAGGACCTGATGACAAGCACTCCAGCACCAGCCACCTCCACAGCACCTACACCCTTCACCCCTGAGACTGAGTGACCAAGAGGAGTGCCAGAGACTCATTTTTGTCTTATAGCTTGTTGTTAATAAAGTCTATTTATGATTCACACACTTGTTTCATTTCTTTTTTTTAATAAAGTCTTGCTGGAAACTTTTAGAAATGGTTTGAGCCTTTGCATGCTTGTGGGATGGGTAAGGATAGCTTTTGGATGGGTTAGGATACCTGTGGGATGGGTAATAGCTGTGGGATGGGTTAGGATAGCAGTGGGATAGATAAACGTCCAGTGCAAGCATAGTGGGACTGTATGGTCCACTCTCCCAGGTGCCACACCTACGGCCCTTTATTATCAATAATAATGTAATAATTATCCACACATGTAAACATAAATGCAACTCTTTATTAAACGCCCTGTTCATTGTAGGCCAACCAAACATACATGGCCCAATCTCATCCGTGTGATGAGACAGGCTGAAGGAAGCATCCATTAAGCATCTACCATCCTCTCTTGCCACTCCACTGCTCCAGCTGGGGAGTTGCACCAGTGTCTCAGGAGGTTGCGCTGCTTCTTCGCTTCATGTGAGGCTCTGTTGGGGCCTTGCACATCCTCAGTGTCGATCAGGTTTTGCCCTTGCCTCCATTCCCCAGGCTCCATGTCCCCATTGCCTTGTTGGAGGTCCACAAGCCTGTTCTGCAAGACTGGGTAGCAGGTGCACATGAGATTGTGCAGGATGCAGCAAGCTTCCATGATCCTCCTCACGGTCTCTGGGCAATGCTGCATGGTGGTGAGAAGTACCTGGAACCTGTTGGCCAGGATGCCAAAGGCATTCTCCACCATCCGTCTTGCCCTGGACAGCCTGTAGTTGAAGATCCTCTGTTCACGGGTGAGGAGTCTGGAGGTGTAGGGCTTCATGAGGTAGGTTGTGAGGGAGAAGTCGTCATCCCCCACGATGAAGTAGGGCACATCTTGTGTGTCGTTGGGCAGGGGGTCTGGATCTGGGAAGCCCACGATGAGGTTGCGTTCCAGCCCCTCCTTGAGGTGACTGGCGTTGTATACCTGGGCATCTGAAGAGGAGCCATTGCCTGAAGCATTGATGTACATGAACTTGTAGTCAGCATCGACCATGGCGAAGAGGATGATGCTGAAGAGGCCCTTGGAGTTGAAATAAGTGGACCCCGAGTTGGCTGGAGATTTGCAGGCCACATGCTTGCCATCTATGGCTCCAACGGTGTATGGTAAGTTCCACTTCTGATACCACTGCTCTGCAACTTTCTTCCATCCTTCTTCAGTGGAGGGGTACTGGAGGAGCTCCTCCTTGTATTCTTTGATGATGGCCTGCACCACTTCTCTGACCACAATGCTGATGGTGTTGGATGGCACCCTCCAGCCATACTGCATGCTCCTGTAGGTGGTCCCTACAGGTGGTACCACAATGCTGGTAGGAGGTCACTGAGGCCAGGTGGCGCAGAGTGAGTGCCACCTTGAGCCCAGGTTCCAAGCTGGGGCAGAAGCTGGTGTTTGCCTTGGTCAACCTGGGTGTCATCCACTGCACAAGTTCGTCAAACATGGCTGGAGGCATCCTCATGAAGTTCTGGAACGCCCGAGTGTCTTCGCTCCTGAGCTCCACCATCAGCTTGTTGTACAGTCCGTCCTTTGCTCTTCTGGCGAACCATCTTCGGACCCATACTCTTTTTGGGTGGCTCCTTTTCTTTTCGCAGTAGTGTTCACAGAGCCTGCAGATGGCTTTTGCACTGTTGCAGAACGATGGTGGCTGCCGAAAGGACTTTGTTACAATCCACGGTGGACATGACTGGATGCTGTGGAAGAGGAAGAGGCAGATGAAGGCTGCAGAGGTCTGCACCGCTGGGCTGCTGTTCTGAAAGTGTGATGCAGGCGAGTTGCTCCCCCTTTTTATAGGCAGTATAGGTTTTCCGCTAGGCATCCTCTAGGCATCCTCTAGGCATCCTCTAGACATCCTTAATATCTGAGATAGGTCCCCTCTGCGAACGTTTTTTCCATTTTAAACGCTTTGTTTCCATTCTGCATCCATTCTGCATCCATTCTGCATCCATTCTGCATCCATTCTGCATCCGTTCTGCATCCCTTCTGCATCCGTTCTGCTTCCTTCCTGCGTCCAGGTGGATGGAGTTGCGCGGATGCGCAACGGATGCCTAGCAGATACAGCAGATGCGTAGTGGATGCGTCGCGGATGCGTAGTGGATGCCGAACGGACGAACTGGATACATTTCCCGCGCAAAAGTTTTAGGCAGCCCAAAACTTTTGGAGTGGATGAAACGTCCATAAACGGATGCTGGACGGATAGAGAGAAAGCAAAATGGAGGCAGTGAGTACAGAATGGATACATCGCGTTAACCAACAGATGGCAAGGTTTTTTGTCCGTTTTACATCCTCTGCATCTGTTGGATCAGTGTGACATGGGCTTAAAGGACTATGTGCTATAACTACAAGGAGGAGGCTTCTCATTCTTGGACAAGTAGGGGATATTGTGTAGATGCCTATAATAGCTCAGTGTGACCCCCTTCTCTATTTTCTTGTCTCTAAACTGTCTATATAAGATGGCTTAGCTGTTTGTCTGAAGTCTTGTGCTTGACCAGGTTATCTAGATTTTTAGTAAAGTTATTGGAAACTGTGCAGTCTGCATTCTGATTAAATAGAGAAATGAACTTGATGTCAGACTTGGAAGCCATATTTTACTAGGAAGCTTCATAGCTGACACATTTAGTGTCTGGGAATTTGGGAAGGGGGATTTAGGAGAGAGGTGGAAAATTAGACTCAGCAACAGTCTTCTCAGAAAGTCAAGGACATGTTACTCTGCACCTGGAGAGGAGTGTCTGAAGGAATGTCTCAGTTGGGATGATGGTTTGATTGGACCATGTGATGGATTGCTGCAGGGGATGGGTCTTTGAATTTCTTTTGGGAGGGATAACCCAGAACTCTCAGATTTGGGTTTTCCTAGATGTGCCAATATAATAGCTTTAATAAAATGGAACTTTGAGAAAATGCTTGTCTTTGAGTTTATTGAGTTGGAGTTTGTTAGTTCGAACACTGACACTTGAATTTTGACACTTCAGTGGCTGAGGAAACTCAAGTAATTTTCTCCAACAGCTGCCACTGAATTTTGTTTTCCACATCTTCTCCCCTCTCCCTTTCAAGAAAGAATGCAAAACTAAAACTGTGTATTCATTTTATAATCTGAAAAGATTGGAACTTCAAACAGACTACTCAGAAAAGCTGGTAGCTATAGTTTCAATGAAAAAAGGTGCTTCTGAGATGTAACAGTTACCAAGCCATTAATAATGTCAAGGTAACATCCATGTACACTTTGATATGCATGATTTCCAGTTAATGCCTGGGGCTAAGGCAGAATCAATGTGATATTGACAGAAAGAATGTTTCCAGAGAGCTGATATGAATATGACAAAGAAAAGTGTTGTTTATTTACAATTAATTAATGAGCCACTTGCACAATATCTCCCACATGCACTTAGACATGCATGGCTTAATCTTGAGGGAAACATATGCTTTTAGCAGAGTCAACCAAGGGCTTGGGGAAGATTGCTCCCACAGATTGCATTATTCCAGAGTGTAGATTTTTACACAAAGAGAAATTACAATTTAAACACTGTGTCAGATGCAGATAGATTTCGCTCACACTCAATATTGGAATCTACATTTTTGTCCTAATGTAAGTGGAGATTTCTACCAGTAGCAATCATGCTTTAGACCTGTGTCATTCTGGTTAGAAGGATCCAAGAAACCATACTGGGTTTCACTGTCCATAGTATAAGACTGGACTTTGACTTGGGTGGTATAAGGCTCCTGCCTTGAGCAGGTTGTTGGACTAGAAGCACTTCAAGATCCCTTCTAGCCCTATGACGCTGTTCCATACTCTAACTAAATGACTTGTTTTTTCAGATCTATCCCTTTAGAATTGGAAAGAGCCCAACAAGAGTCCACTTTTTCAAAAGTCAAAATAATAAATGATCTGGAAACCATGACCCACAAGTACTTCAGAAGATATTTTCTGCAAATATTCATGCTACATTTCTCTCATTTCATATATAATAAATATACTGTATATCTTCCAATTGAAAAAAATGCCTTGGAGTCCCCCCCAAAAATAAATAATTGTGACCTCATTTACATCAATTTTCTCCAGTCTGTCTGGCAGATTTTCCAAGATTATTATTCTCAAAATTTTAGACAAGTAGAGATTGACTGACATTTTAGAAAGATAGAAGACAGAAGAAGCTATTTTATTTCAGAGTAAGTCTAACAAAATTCTACAAGACATTCTTCCAGAAAAATCTGCAGACATATAGTTCATAGTTTGCATGTGTGTGCTGTCCACATATATACACAATTTGTCTGATAGAAATTTGGAACCATCTTGCTGTGTGCAATATTGGTTTCAAATTAAAATGCTGCTTAAGAGAGGTAAATTCCTCAACAGAGATTAGTGCAAATTGTTTTTTAATAGACTGTTCAATTCATGGAAAATGTAAGCTACAGTGGTCCATACCAGGTCAAAGATGTCACAAAATTTTATTATTGAGCTGCAATAATTGATAAGCCTGAAGAAAAATGTCAAAGCTAAAGACATAGTTAAGAATGAAAAAATCCCATCTCAAATTGTCATTTTATTACTCTTTTGTGTAGACAATGTATCCTGAAGTCCATCCTTTCATTCGCTGAATTTGGAAAAAGTGACATGTAAATGAAAGGACTTTGCAGCTGAGATTGGGTGCACATTTGACAAGTCATAATGGAATTGTTTGCAATTTATTGAAATCCCGGCTTTCATTTATCTTTGTTAACACAAGCTACAGAAAACTGTGATAGAGAATTTAAACTAAATACAACCAATTTATCCAGTAAGACAGAGAGTATTGCATATTTTATTCTAATAGAAAATAATTACTTGTGGAGGTTTTTTACTATGCTTCAGAACTTTGGGAAAGTAAGAACAATTTGTTTGGACTCATCCTTTTTTAAAAGGTAGAAATCAGTGTAAGAAGCTTTTGCTGCAATTTGGCATTTTTTGTATTGGCACCCTTTATTATTAATTAATTTACCCCCTACCCTGCTCAAGATATAAACATGAGATTTGATGCAAAGGACTACATTTTGGGGATAGTTAGTTCCCTAATTAACAGCATGTATTATTATTATTATTATTATTATTATTATTATTATTATTATTATTATTATTATTATTATTATTGTTGTTGTTGTTGTTGTTGTTGTTGTTGTTGTTGTTGCCATTATTATTATTGTTGTTGTTGTTGTTATTGCCTTGGATGAAGAGATTTTTTCTTGTAAAGGCAGCATATTCTGAGGGAAAATATTCATTTCATGGAAAATGCAATTCCCCTACCAGATGTGAACACACACATTCACATAAACAGAAGATGAAATTAGACAAACAATTATCATGAGTGCTACTGGGATTTTTTTTACCCCAACAGCTTCTTTTACATGGGATAGGATTTCCTCTGAAAAGCAGTCAGGTAATCAAAACTTAACCATTCCTTGCAACCCTTCCACTGTTATTTTTTAAAATAAGAATGCATAAACTTTGCATGTAAACCGAAACCTATAAGTTGTTTGCTTAGCAAGAACAGAATATTGTAATTAAGATGTTGGGCTGGTACTGAGGCAATTCAGCTGCTTCCTCACCTATAAAAACTTAGTGAAATGTTTAATTCTGTGGTAGTTACTTTCTTTCAGCCCAACCTACTCCACATAGGCCTACTGCTTTTGAGGGAAGGAGAAAGAAGCCCTACTTTTCCTATGTTGAGCCCCTGAAATGAAAGATAGGGTATACATCATATTCTCTTGTATTTTCATTCTTATAAAACTCACAAATTTATCATTTGCTTTTATTTTTTCTTTAATATTTATCACTCAGTATGTTTAAGCTGTATTGGATTCCCTGGATAGTACACTTATAAATAATTTTAGGTAGGCAGTTTAGTCCTTTGCAGAAAAACAAGGCAATCCACAGAGATCCAGAAAGTGTGTGCTGTTCACTGGGTAATAGCAAAGAAGAGTTGAAGTCTACCCACCTTGAAGTTATTAAGGTTGAGAAACATTGTTATATATAATTTGAAACTTCAAACCCGTTTAAAGCCTTAGGGAAGAAAAATCATTGCCATTAGATTTCCCAAACATATTGCTTAATTCTATATGAAATCTCATTCAAAGCAATGAATCAGTGAATGTATAATGAAAAACTACCCCTGTTTTAAATCAGCATTTAATCACTTGATGGTTGCCTGGGAAGGAATATGAACGACATCATCTATCTGCAGTCTGCAACGCAGTCCTTTCAACAGTTCCAAGAAGGCTCCATACCCATTTGCACTATTCAGGTGATGCTGAGGACACAGATAAACCTCCAAGAAGCCTCAACAACTCTCCAAAAGAATTCAAATGACAAGTGGTCTGTAAGGAGTATAAATCCTTCCATTCTCCACCATCCACTAGAGCTGAAGAAGCTTCTTGGATGAGAAGCAAAATGCCTTCAAAGAAAAAAAAGAAAGTACAGTTGCCTCTTGAAAAAACACCTTTTGGACAACCATGATTTGGATGACTGAGAATCTCTATAGACATCCTCCTCAATGAATTTTGAAATTCTGGAACAGCTCAACTAACATAATTTATATATACTGAGGTAGAATGCATATCATTTTAAATACAAGTCATGAGGATTGAAATAGATATTGAATAGATACCTTATACACAACAAGTTTTGTTAGAAGAAAAGATGTCTCCTGCCTGTGATCTAGCATTAAAACTTATAAATTGTTTGTAAACTGCTTAGAGTCACTTTGGTGAGATAGGCAGCATAGAAATGTAAAAATAAATAAATAAATAAATAAATAAATAAATTTTAATGCATTTATATGCAAATATCATTCTGTATCTGTTATCTTCTTTATAATCAGATGAATAATATAACATAAGTAGGATTGCCATCTAGTAGAAAAAAAAACTGAAAAAGAACATGCCTCTAGTTTTCTTTTTGATCTTCTGTATTGATCTCAAACTTACAAATGAGATGATCTGTGATGTGTCTGTTTTTCTTTTTTTATAATTATAAGCTTGCTTCAACTTTATTTTTTTACAATTTCTACATTTATAGGTAATGCTGTATGAATATTGTTACATATTTTTTATGTACCATTCTTCTGATGTCCATTTTCATATGCACTTTTATATACTTTTTGTATATATACCTTTCATAATGCATAAGACTTGTTCTAATATACATGTTTCTGTGTCTTTAATGCACATTTTTGAATGTATGTATTTATTCAATATGTATGACCACCCATCTCACCACAGATACCATGACATCTAAATTCAATCCCAAATTCATTGCATGAATTCTGAATAATATCATTAAACTCTAAGTTATTAATGTTAGTGTTCATTATACTTCTGTTATCAGCTTTAAAGGAATAATTGGATTAACTCATGCAAAAAAGATGAATTTGGGGGATGGGAGGCAGGCAGAAAAGCTAAGACTAGTTTACTCAGCTCTTGCTGGTCCTTCTATTTTTTTTCTTTCAAATAATGATATTAAAAGAGCAGAGAACATTTACTGGGCTTTACCTTTACCACCTGGGATCTCTGTCTTCATCCTCTCTCATCAGCTATGGTGAAACTCGAAAAATTAGAATATTGTGCAAAAGTTCATTTATTTCAGTAATGCAACTTAAAAGGTGAAACTAATATATGATATAGACCAATAATATGCAAAGCAAGATAGTTCAAGCCATGATGTGTCATAATTGAGATGATTATGGCTTACAGCTCATGAAAACCCCAAATCCACAATCTCGGAAAATTAGAATATTGTGAAAAGGTTCAATATTCTAGGCTCAAAGTGTCCCACTCTAATCATCTAATTAAGCCATAACACCTGCAAAGGATTCCTGAGCCTTTAAATGGTCTCTCAGTCTGGTTCAGTAGGAATCACAATTGTGGGAAAGACTGCTGACCTGCCAGTTGTGCAGAAAACCATCATTGACACCCTCCATAAGGAGGGAAAGCCTCAAAAGGTAATTGCAAAAGAAGTTGGATGTTCCCAAAGTGCTGTATCAAAGCACATTAATAGAAAGTTATGTGGAAGGGAAAAGTGTGGACAAAAAAGGTGCACAAGCAGCAGGGATTACCACAGCCTGGAGAGGATTGTCAGGAAAAGGCCATTCAAAAGTGTTGGGGACTTTCACAAGGAGTGGACCGAGGCTGGAGTCAGTGCATCAAGAGCCACCACACACAGACAGATCCTGGACATGGGTTTCAAATGTCGTATTCCTCTTGTCAAGCCGCTCCTGAACAACAAACAACATCAGAAGCATCTTACCTGGGCTAATGAAAAGCAGAACTGGTCTATTGCTCAATGATCCAAAGTCCTCTTTTCTGATGAGAGCAATTTTTGCATCTCATTTGGAAACCAAGGACCCAGAGTCTGGAGGAAGAATGGAGAAGCACACATTGCAAGATGCTTGAAGTGGAGCGTGAAGTTTCTACAGTCTGTGTTGATTTGGGGAGCCATGTCATCTGCTGGTGTTTGTCCACTGTGCTTCATTAAGTCCAGGATCAATGCAGCCATCTACCAGGAGATTTTGGAGCACTTCATGCTTCCTTCCACAGACAAGCTTTATGGGGATGCTGACTTCATTTTCCAGCAGGACTTGGCACCTGCCCACACTGTCAAAAGCACCAAAACCTGGTTCAATGACTGTGGGATTACTGTGCTTGATTGGCCAGCAAACTCACCTGACCTGAACCCCATAGAGAATCTATGGGACATTGCCAAGAGAAAGATGAGAGACATGAGACTGAACAATGCAGAAGAGCTGAAGGCTGCTATTAAAGCATCCTGGTCTTCCATAACACCTCAGCAGTGCCACAGGCTGATAGTTTCCATGCCACGCCACATTGAGGCAGTAATTACTGCAAAAGGGGCCCAAACCAAATACTGAGTGCATATGCATGCTTATACTTTTCAGAGGTCCGATATTGTTCTATGTACAATCCTTGTTTTATTGATTGCATGTAATATTCTAATTTTCTGTGATTGTGGATTTGGGGTTTTCATGAGCTGTAAGCCATAATCATCTCAATTATGACAAATCACAGCTTGAATTATCCTGCTTTTCATGCAATGAGTCTGTCTCATATATTAGTTTCACCTTTTAAGTTGCATTACTGAAATAAATGAATTTTTGCACAATATTCCAATTTTTTGAGTTTCATCTGTACATTAACTCTATTCCAAAGTTATCATCCATAAATACACTTTTAATAAAGCTAATCAGTGGTTCTTTATGACCATGTTGCCCAAGACCTTCAGCAGTTCAAGGCAAGTGAATAGAAGTGCTTCCCCATACTATTCACCATTGCAAAATAAAAAGTCTTTTTCTCTCTCTAATATTTAGCATCTTATTTATTATAGACGAAAGACATCATATGCCTGGAAGAGATCTCAGCAATCCTCTAATACAACCCCTTGGTCAAGGTAGAATACCATCCCAGCTAAATGGTTTTGAAAACTCGTGATGTTTTCATCAGTGATGGAACACCCACAACTCCAGTAGGCAACCTATTCCATTGCTTAATTGCTTTCAGTGTCAGAAAAATTTCCCTCACTTCTTGGTTATATCTCTTTTTGACAAGCTTCCATGCATCACTTCCTGTCCTGGCCTCTAGTATCCTAGATAATAGGTCAATCCCCTCTTCTTTGTGACAGCCTCTTAAATACTGCAAGATAGTTATCATGTCCTTCCTGATTCTTCTCTTCCATAAGTAGACGTACCTGGGCCCCTCAACTGTTCATCATGCAATTTAGTCAGACTCTCTATAATCTTTGCTTTGCTCTTCTCTGAACATTTTCCATTTTCTATTTTTCTCTTTCTATTATGCTTTCATTTAGAAGGCATATGTTCTTATTCAGAAGGAATGTCCAGCAAACACAGGTTTTCAAAGATTAATCTAACATTTTCCCCATGTTATATGTGTATGTGCTTTGTGATACAATGGTTAAAATTCTGGGCTAGGTTCAAGCCCTCTCTTATGCATACAAGCTTGCTGTGTGACTTGAGGCCAATCAATCATCTTCAAAGTAGGAACTAAAAATAATCTATTTATCAACTGACACTGGAGGAGTTTCTCAGATTGCAGCCCATAATCTGAAATAAAGAGGTCTTCCATCTGCAATGGATGAATATGAAATGAGACAGATACAGAGACCTGTTTCTTGAGAGTTCAGTATATGGTTTAAGACAGGGGTCATCAACCTTTTGGACCTCAGGGACCACCAAACTCATAATTTTAAATCCCATGGACCAGAAACCTTGGAAAAATCCCATAAAAAGTCCACAGGAAAATTTCCCACTCCGTTTTCCTACCAATCAATCATTCTTTATTTGGGATCACAGGATATTGTCTCCAGCTCCGTTCTCAGGGGGAAACAGAGAGAGAAAGACTTTTGGCTTCATGCAAGGAAAGCAGCAGAAGCAGCAAAAGTCTTTCTTTCTCTGCCCCAAACTCCACCAGAAATGAGTCTTTGACGGCACAGCTTCTTGGAATAGGAGGCCTTGACTCATTTCTGGCAGAGTTTTGGGGAGAGAAAGAAAGACTTTTGCTGCTTTCCTAGCATGCAGCCAAAAGCAGAAGAACGAAGCAGAAAGAAGCAGCCTGGTGGCCAGGCCAGGCACATCAGGTGAACAGGGTGAGTTCCCCCCCCCTGCCCTTTCCTCTCTCCCCTCCCTCCCTTGTGTTTTTCACAATGCAAGTGACACAAGCCTTGTGTTCATAGGAGCCGTGTGAGCAGCACAGCCTTGTGTTCCCCTGCAGCCTGGATTAATTGCTTTTTACATTTCTCTGCAAACCACCAAAATTGTCTCATGGGCCACCAGTAGTTCCCGGCCCACTGGTTGGTGACCACTGGTTTAGGAGACTCATCAATCACCATCTTCTTGTACTAGACCAGGGGTGTCAAGCTCAAGGCCTGGCTCACAGTTCTGGCTCACAGGATGCTTAGATCTGGCTCACAGGATGCTTAGATCTGGCCCAGGGGCCTCCCTGGAAACAGCAAAGGATCAAATCACAGTGCCTCTGCCAGAAAAAACAGAGCTCTGTTTTCGCTGGCAGAGGATTGAAGGAGACAAGTGCAGCAGAAAACAAAGCTTAGGAGCCCATTTTCACATGCAGAGCATTGCAAGAAGCCAGCACAGCCAAAAATGGATCTCAAGAGCCCATTTTCACTGGCAGAGTGCTCAGGCCACCACAGGCACCCCTGCACAAGCTGGCCATGCCCACCCTGGCCACACCCACCCTCGCCTCTCATGATCAAACATAACCCTGATGCAACCTTCAATGAAATTAAGTTTGATACCCGTGTACTAGACCAAAACTATGTACAAATGGTATTTATTTAAAGGTTGGAACTTCCATTTGGGTATCTGGAATAATTGTACTTCTACTGCTGTGAGATAGAATGGACTGAATTAAAAATCTTGCCACCCATTGTTCTTAATGTGAAATACCTTGCTGTTCCTGAAGACTAAACTTCTTGGAAGATCATGCTGTTATTTGTATATGAAATAATATTGCACTGGAGATATGGAGATTTTTTTTAAAAAGGATCTCATTACTGCAGGAAGATAAGCAGTCCATCTTGATTTGTTGTCACTGTTTTCATGCTATGTTCAATCTGCTTTTTTTCAGCTTTTATTCATTCATAATCATAAAAAAATGTATAACAATCTTATTGTATCACTTGCCAGAACATCTATTATGTTTCCCTTTAACTGACTTATATATCATTTACCCGCGAGAGGCTCTAGGCAACTTGCAATAGGCATTTCTTAATGTATTTGCTTATTCAAGTGGCATTCACTTATATATTGCCCATTGTCAGCACGAATTAAATAAATTTACAAATTAAAATTATCCAACCCACCAGCATCAAAACTCAGAAAGACCTGAAAGAAGCAAAACATAGGTTTCCTTTCCTCTCCTAGATTATTATAAAGAAGGTGCCTAGAACAATCATGGCATAGTTTTTCATATGAAAAAATAGAATCATTTAATATAAACATGTTGGTAATAGGATCTTCCAAACATACTGTCGGCAACTTGGATATAAACCACTTACAATTTGAATTCCCTTACTCAATATTTGAAATTGAGCCCAAGAAGTGTGTCATAGTTTATATGCTGAGCTCTGGATCAATTGCACTTCTATCCCATGACTATGCATGATATCCCTGCATTTTAATAATCCAACCTTGCAGTTGCCAGCCTGTTTCACCAATAGCAGGTCTTGGTTATGAGAAACTTATTTTCATCTAAAGTCAATAAATGCTATTAATGTCACATGATGATTCAGCTTCAATTATGGGTCTTGGAGAAACTTCTGAAGAGAAAACCATCAATAAGCCTGAAATAAAATACCAACCACCACTATACCAGTCTAAAAGTTGGTAGTACCTTGACTGATTGTTTGAAGAAAATTTCTATGGATATCCAAGTCAACCTTAAGGGCCTGTCACATTGGACGACGGCTGCAAAATGTATGTAAAAAGGACACAGCGGATGAGAAAATGTTCCATCCATTGTTATCCGCTCTCAAAAGTGCCCCGAATTTGCATAAGAAGAGCAGACAACAATGGAAAGGAACGGACAGGAGGAGGACGTAGCCAGGATGTAAAACGGATGCTCCACGGAAGCCTAGCAGATGGAAGCAGATGGCACAGCGAAGAAGACGCGCAGGGGAAGGAGCGGATGCCGAGCGGATGCCGAGCGGATACAGCGGATGCATCACGGAAGCCTAGCGGATGACTAGCGGATGCCTAGTGGATGCCTAGCACATGCAAAGCGTTCACTGCACATGCAGGGAGGATGCATTGTGTAAGCCCCGCAGATATAAAGGGAAGCAGCTCGCAAGCAGGTCACCATTCAGAAGAAAGACCTGCTGCCAGACACAGCTCCAGCTAGCCAGCCAGCCAACAAACCGGCCAGCCAACAACCATGGGGAATAAGAGAAAGCCTCTGCCATCTGCTGCAAGCCCTGGCAAGAGGGACAGGCCCACCATCCCACCCCCTGGCCCTGACTCTGCTTCTGCTGCTCGGGCTGACTCTTCTGGTGCTGGGGCTTCTGCTGGGGCTTACTCTGCTGGCGCTGCTCCTGGTGCTGGTGTTTCTGCTGGTGCTTACTCTGCTGGCACTGCTCCTGGTCCTGGTGGTCCTGCTGGTGCTGCTGGTGCTCTTGGTCCTGCTGGTCCTGCTGGTGCTCCTGCTCCTGCTGGTGCTGCTGGTGCTTACTCTGCTGCTGCTGATCCTGGTCCTGCTGGTGCTGCTGGTGCTGCTGGTGCTGCTGATCCTGCTAGTGCTGCTGGTCCTGCTTTTACTGCTACTGTTGTTGTTGCTGCTGCTGCTGGTGGTGGTGTGGTGGACCAGCCCCTACAACCTCGAAGCCCTTCTGATGAGGGCCCAGATGGCCCTGCCAGAGGGAGGAAGCGGCATATGCGAGAACGAGAACGGGAGAGGAGGCAATACTCCATTGAAAAAGAACTTGAGGATGAGGTGCTGGAATAGCTGAGGGAGAACGAGTATCTTTGGCGGAAGGGACACAGGCTCTATCGAGACACCAAAAGGAAGCAGGCTGCTTGGAGAGAGAAGGAGGAGAGCCTGGGCTACATTTCGGAGGTGCTCCTCAGCTGGTGGAAGCACATGCATACCTGGAAGTACGGGAAACTGCACCTCAAGAAATCTGGCCAGGCCACGGTCAAGCTGACAGACCAAGAGACCTACATGGTGGCCAAGTGCAGCTTCTTGGAGGGTGAGATCCGCCACCGAGGAGCAGCCCCTCTGACAACCCTCTCTCTCAGGCAGCCTGCAGAGAGCCAGTCCTCTTCTGGCTAAGAGTCAGCTCCTGTGTCCAGGCAGGTATCTGTGGAGCGTCCCGCGACGGAGACCCCCCCGACAGCTGCACTACCTGTGGTGGAACATATGAAGGACCCCCTGACGCATTGGGAACAAGGAGAGGGCACTTCCACCAGAGACCAACCCACATCCACCCCCAGCTCCACCTCCACAGAAAGTAGGCAGAGAGCCAGACCGGAGGGGCAGAGCCACACTGTCCTCTTGGAGATCAGGGACATCATCAGAAGCAGCATAGATCTCTTTCAGCTGGTACACACCAACATCCTGTCCTCCAACCACAAGCCCTTCCTCACGTACGTCAACCAGACCCTCATGAACATGTCGGAATCACAATATAAGGTGATAAAGGACAGGATCACTGGTCTTCTTCACAACCCTCCAGACCCAGCTGAACCTGCTCCCATCCAGTCCAGGTCTGCTCCTCCACCCCACTGCCCTTCCAAGGCTTTCCACAGGCCCTCACCTACCAAGGCTACGGCTACCAGGAGCTCCAGAAGCACAGGCAGCCCTTCCCAGTCCAGGCACAGGTACATCGAACACCACCGGCGCCACCGATGCCACCGATGCCACCAATGCCACCGATGCCACCGATGCCACCGATGTCACCGATGCCACTGATGCCACCGATGCCACCCATGCCACCCATGCCACCGATGCCACCCATGCCACCGATGCCACCCATGCCACAGATGCCACCCATGCCTCACCTCGCTCACCTGCAGACCAGACATCCCCACTACAATCCTCCTTCCTCCACCCCACAGCAAACCCAGCCTCAGAACATCTGTCATCGGTATTGGGGCTGACACCACATGTCCTGGAGGAAGGGGCTCTCAACATCACAGGACTGAGCCAGCTCTCTGAGAGCTTCCTCCACACACCGGCCCCTGTTGTCCTCTCGGGGCCGTGCACCCCAATGGCACCTCAGACCAGCACTCCAGCAGCAGCCACCTCCACAGCAATTGGACCCTTCAACCCTGTAACTATGGGCAAACCTCAGAGTGACTGAGAAGAGTGCCAGAGACTGGGTGGCTACCTGTTGACTTTATCTTTGCTTGGGACACTTGGGTCATTTTTCTTTTACAGCTTGTTATCAAGAAAGGTTATCTTTGCTTCACACACTTGCTTCATTTATTTTATTAAATAAAGTCTTGGTGGAAACTTTTATAAATGGTTTAAGCCTTTGCATGCTTGTGGGATGGGTTAAGATAGCAGTGGGATGGGCAGGGATACCTTTGGGATGGGTAATAGCTGTTGGATGTGCAGGGATACCTGTGGAATGGGCAGGGATACCTTTGGGATGGGTAATAGCTGTGGGATGGGATAGATAAACCTCCAGTGCAAGCATGCTGGGACTGTATGGTCCACCCTCCCAGGTGCCACACCTATGGCCCTTAATTATCAATAACAATATAATCAATCATCCACACATTTCAACATAAACACAACTCTTTATTAAATGCCCTGTTCATTGTGGGCCCACTCAACATACATGGCCCAATCTCATCAGTGTGATGAGACAGGCTGAAGGAAGCATCCATTAAGCATCTATCATCTTGTCTTGCCACTCCATTGCTCCAGCTGGGGAGTTCCACCAGTGTTTCAGGAGGTTGCGCTGCTTCTTCCCTTCACATGAAGCTCTGTTGGGGCCTTGCACATCCACAGTATCGATCAGGTTTCGCCCTTGCCTCCATTCCCCAGGATCCATGTCCCCATTGCCTTGTTGGAGGTCCACGAGCCTGTTCTGCAACACTGGGTAGTGGGTGCCCATGAGATTGTGCAGGATGCAGCAAGCTTCCATGATCCTCCTCACGGTCTGTGGGCGATGCTGCATGGTGGTGAGAAGTACCTGGAACCTGTTGGCCAGGATGTCAAAGGTGTTCTCCACCACCCGCCTTGCCCTGGACAGCCTGTAGATGAAGATCCTCTCTTCACTGATGAGGCATCTGGAAGTGTAGGGCTTCATGAGGTAGGTTCTGAGGGAGAAGGCGTCATCCCCCACGATGAAGTAGGGCACATCTTGTGTGTCATTGGGCAGGGGGTCTGGATCTGGGAAGCCCATGATGAAGTTGCCTTCCAGCCCCTCCTTGAGGTGACTGGCGTTGTATACCTGGGCATCTGAAGCTGACTCATTTCCTGAAGCATCGATGTACATGAACTTGTAGTCAGCATTGACCATGGCGAAGAGGATGATGCTGAAGAAGGTGAAATAAGTGGACCCTGACTTGGCTGGAGCTTTGCCGGCCACGTGCTTGCCATCTATGGCTCCAACGGTGTGGGGGAAGTTCCACTTCTGATACCACTGCTCTGCAACTTTCTTCCAGCCTTCTTCCATGGAGGGGCACTGGAGGACCTCCTCTAGGTATTCTTCGATGATGGCCTACACCACTTCTCTGACCACAATGCTGATGGTGATGTGTGGCACCCTCCAGCCGTACTACATGCTCCTGTAGGTGGTCCCTGAGGCCAGGTGGCGCAGAGTGAGTGCCACCTTGAGTCCAGGGTCCAGGCTGGGCCGGAAGTTGGTGCTCTGCTTTGTCAACCTGAGTCTCAGCCGCTCCACAACTTCATCAAACATGGGTGGAGGCATCCTCTTGAAGTTCTGGAATGCACGAGTGTCTTCGTTCCTCAGCTCCACCATCAGCTTATTATACAGTCCCTACTCGGCTCTTCTGGTGATCCATCTTTGGACCCAGACACTTCTTGGCTGCCTCCTTTTCTTCATGTAAAACAGGTGAAAGAGCCTGTAGATGGCTTTGCACTGTTGTAGAACGATGGCAGCTACCAAAAGGAGTGTGTGATGATCCATGGTGGAGATGACTGGATGCTGTGGAAGAGCAAGGGCCAGATGAAGGCTGAAGAGGTCTGCAAAGCAGGGCTGCTGGACTGAAAGTGAGATCCAGGTGAGTTCCTCCCCCTTTTTTATAGGAAATATAGGTTTTCCGCTTGGTGTCCTTTTGCATCCTCTAGGCATCCTGAAGACATCCTAAATATCCGAGATACATCCCCTATGCGAACGTTTTTTCCATTTTAATGCTTTTTATGTGAGCTGCATCCACTTTCATCCTTTCTCTGTCCGTGCTACTAACGCTTTGTGTCTGTTCTGCGTCTGTTTCACTTCGTCCCTTGTCCGTTTTCCGCTGGAGCGGTTGCGATTTGCGTGGATGCGCAGCGGATGCCTAGCGTATATAGCGGATGTGTAACAGATGACGACAGATGTAGAACGGATGTTCCCCGTATGCTTTGCGGATGCAGAATGGACACGTTGGATACATTTTCCGCTTAGAAAGTTTTGTACAGCTCAAAACTTTTTGAGCGGATGAAATGTCAGTAGATGGATGATGGACAGATAGAGAGGATGAAAAATGGACGCAGTGAGTACAGAATGGAAGCATTGCGTTAACCAACTGATGGCATGTGTTTCTCTCCATTTTACATCCTCTTTCCATCCATTGGTGCTGTGTGACAGGGGCTTAAGTGACTGGGTGGTTTACAAACTTTTCAGATTAAAAACAAATATTAGAAAAGATAAGCTTTTCATAATTATAACTCACATCATCAAATCTATAGAATAGAAGAAAAAGGAGAGGGGAGAGGGAGAGAATGAAAGGAAGAATGAAAGGAGAATGGGGGACTGATAGATTGGTTTAGGAGAACTGCCATAGACTGCTGTCTTCCAATATAACCTGGAAGATGTAATCCAACACATCTGGTTATTTAGCAACATAATGCTACATTGCACCGATATCATTTCTTTTTTCTATTTCTATTATTATTATTATTATTATTATTATTATTATTATTATTATTATTATTGTTGTTGTTGTTGTTGTTAATAATATTTTTTTATTATTTAAGTTTGCACTTTTAGGGAGCAAATCATAGTCCTGTAACTCATTTTTTTAGTATCATTTATACTTTTGCTTTTCATCCTATTCCATAACACTTATAACTACAAAGCAGTACTTTAGAAAAATATTATCCTTCTCTGTGCTACTATTGCCCAAGCATTAGGTGATACTAGAAGTTATTGTAAGAGCTTTAGAAACTTTGGATAACTTTATATGCCATATTGATATGAATTATTCAATTGTTCATGAATAATTTTACAAACTATTATATTAACTTTAGGTGATTTGATAGATTTGCATTAAAATCTATATTAACTTTATTTTGTACTATCTATCCTTCTATATAAGACTATTTCTGAATATTATATTTGATTTTTTCTTCAGTTATATGTTGTGGCATTTTGTTTGATCAAGTTGCAATGTGCCTAGATAATTTATTTTATGAGTTATTTAACAAACGGAACAAATGTTTAATTAATATATAATTCAATGCTTGTTCAGAAAAAAAGAATAGTACATAGTCATCAACTATCATAAATGTAAACATTGTTCTTGATTTATATGCCCAAAACATTTAATGCCCTATATATAGATGAACAGTGTAAATCTCCATATTACAAATTAAAACCGGCTATTCTAAAAGGTGGCATATCTTGATACAACAGTGAATAAACTTTATTTAAATCTCTTGAATAAGGAAGGGGAAAAACATCCATGGCTCTAAATGGGGAAGAGCCAAATCTATACAATCTGTCTGAGCTGATAGTATTTTTCATTGATGTTCATTATATCTTTTTCTCAACATAAACAGTTACAGATCCTTGTGCCCACTTTATTATTCCAGAGTTTTTCGTGATAGCTGACATTGTATTACAGTACTGAGATAGCCACATATCCTGTGATTGTGATTGTCCAGGAAATTGAGGCCATTATCAAGGTCAAGAGTGAATGAAAGACTGTTTCAGATTCTCATAAATTCAGGTAGTCCAGAAGAATGCTAAATCTTAAGTATATCTCTGTAGCTCTTGGTAAAGGGCAAGAAGCTTTGCTGAAGGCACATGTGCTAAACTATAACTCACGTTATGAGCAATCAAGTTTTTTTTTATACACGTTTTTATATAATAGTCATCTTTAACTTTGTACCCTGCAGATCTGTTGGGACTCTTAGGATTTTCTACCAGTCTGGCATAACATTTTCAGTTTGGTAGTAATAAGGAAGACTGATATTCAATTTTTTTTTCAATTCATATCAGTGAATTCAGAATTCATAACTCCTCAATATTGGTATGATACTGTCAAATAGCAGTGAGCTTTCATGTTGAATGATCAGAATCAAGTTTTCTGGTTCAGAAAATCCAATGTCATGTAACTTTCAGGTAACTGAGTAAGGACTGACTGTGTCTTGTATCTGAATATGGCAAACTGATCTCCGATATGCCCATGTCATGGAAGTCCATGCCATGGTTAAGCCCATGTCACACTGCACCAACGAATGCAAAGAGGATGTAAAACGGACAAAAAAGCTTGCCGTCTGTTGGTTAACGTGATGTACTCACTGCCTCCGTTTTGCATCCTCTCTATCCGTCCAGCATCCATTTATTGACGTTTCATCTGCTCAGAAAGTTTTGAGCTGCCCAAAACTTTTGAGTGGAAAATGTTTCCAATGCATCTGTTCTGCATCCTCTAGGCATACAGGGACATCCGTTCTGCATCCATTACGCATCTGCTATATCCTCTAGGCCTCCGCTGTGCATCCGCACAACTCAAATCCGTTCCAGCGGTAAACGGATGCAGGGAGGAAGCAGAACGGACACGCAGCGTTAGTAGCACGGATGGAGAAAGGATGAAAGCGGATGCAGCTCATCCACTCTGCATCCGCTCTGCATCCTCTATGCATCCTCTATGCATCCGCTCTGCATCCTCTATGCATCCGCTCTGCATCCGCTCTGCATCCTCTACACATCTGCTCTGCATCCTCTACGCATCCTCTACGCATCCTCTACGCATACTCTATACATCTGCTCTGCATCCTCTATACATCCGCTCTGTGTCCTCCCCACGTCCGTTCCTTTCTGTGTTATCCGCTCTGCTTATGCAAATGTTTGCCCCTTTTGAGAGTGGATAACAACGGATGGAACATTTTGCTCGTCTGTTGTGTCCTTTTTGCATCCATTGGGCAGTGTGACATGGCCTTAAGTGTTTGATTATTCACCAAGGTAGATTTCTCATACGTTCATTTTGAAGACATTTCAAGAGAATGGATTCCTTATTGACCTGTCCTCAAGGTCTTCCAAAACAGACCAATCAGAAGTCTGCAACACTCCCTATGTAACAGCTTTCTTGGACTATGTGTCAAGGACCAGTGAGACATCAGCTTGCAAAATTCAAATGAAGGGTTTAGACAGCTACTATAGACCAAGACCATTCAGACTGAAACCTTATAATTTCTTGATTTACACTGGCCTACATTGATGCAATACTGTATTTAGAACAACACTGATTGTGAAAGCCTACAATTGTACTGTGCTACAATTTAGAATGTAGTACAATTCAGTACTACAGAATTTGGAAAGGCTTTTATAATTCAATCCAACAACCAAAGACCCTTAGGTGGCTGTGAATGTCCACAATACCTAAAGCCATTTGACTTATAGCGGATACAAATATTGAATTTGTAAAATTAAGATTCTGTCTGTATATAGCAGCTACCATCTTGCCCCTGCATAGAAGTACAAAACCACATCTCTCTCTCTCTCTCTCTCTCTCTCTCTCTCTCTCTCTCTCTCTCT
>BLBF01000005.1:36388835-36399236 GCA_015471245.1 Laticauda colubrina | reverse complement strand
TCTCTCTCTCTCTCTCTCTCTCTCTCTCTCTCTCTCTCTCTCTCTCTTTCTCTCTCTCTCTCTCTCTCTTTCTCTCTCATACACAGACACACACAGACACACACACCTATCTATTTCCTTTACAGCAGAAATCACAAAGAAAAATAATTTCTGTTTATTGTGTTCCAAAAAGCATTAAAATTTACTCCATAAGAAACTCCTCAGGAGCAACTACTAATCCAGTTTTCAGGCATCCTAAAAATAGAGCAAAGTACAGATATTTACATTCCTACCCATTCCTTTGCTCAACAGAATCTTCTTTTCTTCTCAGACCATGTAAGGCAAGTTCCTTAATTTAGTGATAATTATTTGGGGGGAGAAAAACCTTGCTGTCTCATCCAGGGAGATATAACAGATTTATATACTTATTTTGGAAATTAATACTGAATTCTTTATTTGACATGCTGATATACTGTACTAAAATCTTAATGATGCTGGATTTATGTTTCTCAGAGGAAAATTTAATTGTCACCAGGTTGTCCAGGCCATTCATGCAATAGTATACAGCACGAGTGTCATTCAAGTAAAGTGGGAAATTTATACTTTTCTTTATACTTATATTTAAAGTGGCTTTTACTTACTTGTTTGTTCAAATCTGCTCAGATATTTAATTTTTGTGCTCTGAATTTTAGGAGTAAATGTCCTGTTGAACTCAATTGCAGTTGTGAATGTTCAGCATTTTCTGAATTCAAATCCCACCATCTCAGGTAAGCACTGAGGAAATAATGAATGCCCAGACCTATCAATTTCATTTAAGAATTCAGAGTGATACAACCAACAACTCAGTTTTCTAAGAGACTGTTCACTTTTTTAATGCATGTGGTTATATTTCCTTTATTTAAAAGCCCATTTCCATTCATTACTCAAATTTGCACAACAATTCTTTATGTCAATGTCATTGTTTACTGAAGAACTAAAGCAGCATGACTCAAATTATCAATGAAAAGAGTAAATACTGAATATATGCAATATCTAAGAAAAACATTTATTTGGATCAAAGGTCTGGCTAGCTGCTATATGTGCCAGCAAATTGGTCTTGATTCTTAGCAATCACTAAGCGTATAACCCTTCCTGTTTTCCATTGACAAACTATCACTAATGAAATCGAGTTCTTCCATCTTGCTGCTGGTCACCTTCTTCTCTTTCCTACCATTTTAGACTTCCAAAGAACAGTTTCAATATCAAAGATCTCTTCCTTCCTTCCTTTCATGCATCTCCTCCCACTTATGACTGCAATCTTGTTGCTTGTATCCTAATGGTTTGTACTGACTGTTTCCTAGTATGATTTGATTGTTAATTATACCCTATTACTATTAAGTGCCGTACCTTATGATTCTTGACTCTTGATGAATGTATCTTTTCTTTCTGTACACTGAGAGCATATGCACCAAGACAAATTCCTTGTGTGTCCAATCACACTTGGCCAATAAAGAATTCTATTCTGTTCTGTTCTATTCTATTCTATTCTATTCTATTCTATTCTATTCTATTCTATTCTATTCTATTCTTTACATTCTACTAGAGTGACATAAATGGTGGCATAAACTGGTGTAAAATCATAAATAAAATATATTAAAACCGAATGCATAAATATGTAATATTTGGCTCCAACACTTCCATATTAATCAGGTCCCAGAGACCTTTTGGAGCACTAAGCTTTTACAGGATTCTAAAACTCATGAATATGAAGACCACTGGTTTCAGGAGGAAAATTGTCCCATTGGAGAGTTATCAGTGCTTTTGTGTGTGTGTGACAGAGAGGGTGGGAAATGTCCTTTTGGAATGTGCTCTTTTGATTTTGATAGTTACCCAAGCCTTTTGGAACAGCCTCCCACCTGAGATCAGATGTTCCCTTAGCCAAGATGGCTATTCTGTCAAGTATTCTCTTCTATCAGTACTCAGACAATCTCATCCATTACTCTTGTCCTTTGTATATTCCAGAGATGTACTGAGTGCAACTGGAACTGCCTGCTTGATTGCTTTGAAAATCCCCATATGGTCACAGAAAGCAATTGATTCCATAAGGCATATTTGATGGATCTTGCTAATTGACTTTTCTCATCTTTTCATTCCAGGGAAGAAATACCCCTACCTTCTCTTTAGTACCCAGTCAAGGAATGTAGCTATCAGCAGACCTCCATGATCCAATAATCTAGAAGTCTGGCTTCAGAAAGGAATGAGACTATTGAGTTGGTAACTCAATAGGTCTGGCTTGTGTTATCCTACTGCTTTTTCTTAACTGTCATTTCTTTTTGGAAGCCTTGGAATAAAGGATTGATATTCTGTTACCAGTAGCTGGAGGAATTCTTTATTGTGTGTATTGTCCCTTTCTGGTCTTGCTCCTTAAGGGAGGGTTTTTTTGTAGGGAGAAAGTATTGCAAAAGAGTGCAATTGTGACTGCTTGGGGAGTAATAATGTTTTTTAATGCAGGTAAATATATTTTCTCTGTTGTCTAGGCAAAATAGCCTTTCTTCCTTAACTCAGGTTTATCTTCAAGATGCAGGTTCAAGTTATTTTGTTCTAATTTCTCGTCCTTTTCCTGGAGTAACTGAAAAAGAAGAGATCAGGGTGGGTGATTTAACAACTTTTGATTAGTTGTTCAATCAAAAGACTGATTCAATAATCTCAAGGCAACTTGTGGAAAAGGAGGTTAGCAAACTTCTAATTCTAAACATGGGTATAGTTAATGAAAAAAGCCGTGTTAAAATTTTACTTTGCTTTAATTTTACAAGAACTGATCTTGTTAAAACTTAGGACCTGCTTCTCTGATTAGTATTTTTTTCACCTCTTCATACCTTCATTATATTTTTGAGGTACACAATCAATCAGCTAACTATGGTAAACAAAAGCAGATAGAAGAAATGCTTGTGCAGATGGAGAAGATGAAGTTTGGAAGAAGATAATGCAGGTCATTTCTTGGATTGGAAAAATGGGTACAGAATCAACAAAAGAAAAGAGTCCATGAAAAAAACAGTATCTCATGTTTAAAGAAATAAAACCAAATGAAGGAGAGGTAAAAGGAATGTCCAAAAGTAGAATGACCAGCCCAAAAGTTCACATTTTTCCCAGCCATCTCTCTTCCACTCATCTGACTTTGGAGAGGTTAACATAATACAAAGGAAGGGGTTGTTTTAACTCTGAAAAGTTTTTGCAACAGGTTGTGAGAGTTTAATTCAGAAAGAAAATCATTCTTCCTTAAAAGGACTATTAGACTGTCTCTCATGCCCACCTTCCTTCCTTCCTTCCCATTTTTTTCCCTTTATCCTGAGATTAGGATAATCTAGACAATAAGTATCTACTAAGCCTTGAGTAAAGAAACAATGTAGTGTAAAACTTGACCTGATTCTTAAGCCTTATGCATACAATTTACTTAAATAGTGGGTTATTTTATAATGGGTATAATCTGGATAGTTATGGCATGATTATGCCTGATGGAATTGAGTATGTGACTGTATGAGAGGCGGAATTAATGCATATATTGGCAAAATATTACTGGAGCTAAATGTAGGAAATTCAAAGGGTTATTTCTAAAGTATAGGTTAGTCTCAAACCTCAGGTAAATGTAGGATATTTGGAAGAGATTTCTAGACATCAGGGTTAACTGATAGACCCACATCACCACAGATTTAGTCCACAAATTTACAATAAAGTCAGGATAACTGGATATCAGGGTCAACTGATGGATCCCTAATATTTAAGGAAGAAAGAATTTGTGCAGATACACTCACACTCACAATATTCACACAGCAATTCTTGTTTGAACTAAATGCCTATAGTCAGTCCTAAGTACAACAGAAATCCAATGACTCTGGAATATAAATCAAGGAAATGAGTTAGTGTGGTCCTGTAAAATCTCTAATGCACAATATAGAAATATTTAAAATTAAAGTTATTGGAAAAAGACAGTATCTGGTCTCCATGTTACACAGTGATAGCCATATGACTATTTATAAAAATAGAAATGCTATTCTATGCTCCTCCACTTAAGATATGGCACCCTGATGAGAAACTGAAAGGTGTTGCTGAAACGATGTAGAATGACAATGCTCTGGAATTGATCTGGAATATTGTTGTTGCTTAAAAGAGACAGTTGACCATAAACTAAGCAAGCAAGTAGTGTAGACTGGTGCAGGAGTAGGTACTTTATCACAAAAGACTTGGCTGAAGGACTCTTTACTGAGAATAGGTGAGTGCAGGAATAGTTTTCTATATATCCCTCAACTATGTCTGGGGGTGGTGGTGGTATTGAAAATGGTTTGAAAATATGAAAGAAGCCATACATTTCAACCTCAGAGTCTTTCAAGTCATGGTATATTGATGCATTATACTCACTATGAAAGCCAGATACACAAATTGATAATTAGGAACCAAAAAGATTTTTCTTTGGGAAAGCAGCTTTGATTAAATATTTGGTTCAGCTTTAGGGTCTCCCTCTAGAGACATATGAAGTGGAGCTGTGTAAAGTTCATTGCTCTAGGGGGCAGAAAGAAAATCTTGAGTCAAAATTTATGTCTTAAAGGCCAAGGACCTTCCTACTTTTTCAAAAGACATGAATTATAGTTGAAAATTATCCCTTAGAAAAACAGTCATTTCTTCCATTATGGAAAAAAGAGGGTTGATGGAAACTTTAATGTCAGGCAGAGAAAATATAAATGCTCTTCACCTGGAGAACCCTTTAAATGGGAAGGGAAACCTGTTTTTCATAGTTGGAAGGTCACCACCTTAGAAAATCACAGCGCAGAAGAAATTCCAAAACCCTTTTTATTAATACAAGTACTCCTCAACTTACAACCACAAATGAGCACCAACTGTATGCTATTAAATGAGTAATCTATTGATTTTTGAGTTCATTTTTATGACTTTTCTTGCCATATTTGGTGCTTCTTAACAACTTAGTAATATGCTTGTTCAGTGTATCTGGCTTCCCCAATGACGTTGCTTGTCAGAATGTCACAAAAGGGACATTGGGACACTGCAACTGTTATAAATATGACTCAGTTGACAAGCATCCAAATTTTATTCACTTGAGTGGGGATACTGCACTGATCATAAGTATGAAAAGTGGTCATGTCATTTTTTTTCAGTGCCTTTGTAACTTCAAATGGTCACTGAATGAACTGTTGTAAGTCAGGGACTATCTGTAGTGGATATCTATCGCTATAGAAGCAAAGTAATTCTATATTTCCAACATATGAGGATGCACAGTCTTTACTACAGTCCCACTGGCTGACGGATGCAAAACATAAGCATAAAGGACAGAGCGGACGAGCAAAATTTTGAGGGTGGCTCCATCCATTGTCATCCGCTCCAAAAAGTGGCGAAATTTGCATAAACAGAACGGAAAAGAACGGAAAAGAGCGGACGTGGGTAATATGTAGTGGGGATGTTAAATGGATGTTCATAGGAAGCCTAGCGGATGAAAGTGGATGGAAGCGGATGACACCTCCGAAGGGGTTCCAGGGGAGAATTTCGAAGTGGACACATAGCGGAAGGGGTGGATGCATAGCGGATGAAGCGGATGCATCATGGACGCCTATAAGAAACAAAGAGAATGCATAGTGGATGTATATCACATGCAGAGCGTTCACTGCGCATGCGGGGAGTATGAATTGCATCAGCTCCGCGGATATAAAAGGATGCAGCACGCACGCAGTCAGCATACAGGGGAAAGACGTGCTGCCACATATATCTTGCAGGAACACCATGGTTCATCAGTCAGGCAAGAAGAGGAAGCCCGTGCCTACTTGTTCAAGCCCTGGCAAGGTGAAGAAGGCCAGAACCAGCATCCCACCCCCTGGCACTGACTCTGAAGCTGCTGCTGATGCTGATGCTACAGTGGTAGACCAGCCCCAAGGCCCTCAAGCCCCTCAAAGCCCTGCTGCTGAAGGCCTTGCTGCTCAAGCTCCTGAAGGCCCTGCTTCTCTAGCCCCTGAAGGCCCTGCTGCTCAAGCCCCTGAAGGCCCTGTTAAAACCCCTGCCAGAGGGAAGAAGAGGCAAGGGAAGGAGAAGGGAGAGAGGAAACAGTACACCATTTCCGAGGAGCATGAGGATGAGGTGCTGGAATGACTGAGGGAGAAAGAGTACCTCTGGAGAAAGGGTCACAGACTGTATCAGGACACCAAAGAAGAAGCAGGCAGCTTGGAGAGACAAGGCAGAGAGCCTGGGGTACACTGCAGAAGTACTCCTTAGATGGTGGAAGCATATGCACACCTGGTATGGCAAGCTACACCTCAAGAAATCCGGGCAGGCTGCTGTCAAGCTCACTGACCGGGAAATGTACATCATGGCCAAGTGCAGTTTCCGGGAGGGTGAGATCCACCACCGAGGAGCAGCCCCTCTGAGACCCCTCTCCCTCAGACAGCCCACAGACAGCCAGTCCTCTTCCAGCCAGGAGCCAGCTACCCTGTCCATGCAGGTGTCTTCAGAGGGCCCCACAGCAGAGACCCCCCCCCCCCCGACAGCTGCATTCCCCATGCCAGCAGACTTGGAGGATTCCGTGGAGGATGATGCCCTGCTTTCACAAATGGAGGAAGAAGCATCAGCAACCAAAGGCCAACCCCCCCACCCCCACCCCCAGCTCCAGAGGATGCAGGCAGAGAGGCAGACTGGGCCAGGACCACAGTGTGCTGTTGGAGATCAGGGACACAATGAAGACCAGCACAGAACTTCTCTCTCAGCTGGTCCACTTGGACAGAGCATCCTCGGGCTGGAACATCTTCATCACCTAGATGAGCCAGACCCTGAGGGACCTGCCTGAAGCCCAGTACCAGGTGATGAAGCAGAAGATCACAGCACTTCTACACAACCCTCAAGGCCCAGCTGAAGCTACTCCTACCCAGTCCAGGTCTGCTCCTCCACCCCAGGCGATGTCACAGCCCTTCCATGGCTTTCAACAGCCCCTCACCTACCAAGGCTACATGCAAGGGAAGATGATTTCCTTGTCATTCTGCAAGGAGAAACATATTACTTGTGTATAAGAAATCTGGATCATTGGGAAAGATGTTTGCCAGGATATCATGTATAGACTCTCAGCTTAGACTTAGGCAAGGTATTAGTTGCTTAATGTGGAATTTGGTATGCACAAATATCAGGTCCACTGAGAGACTTTTAGCTTTGATCCCCAAAACACGTGGTTCTACTAAATGGCCCTTTATATTAGTGAGTAATTTGCATTCCCATTCTAGTTCTAGATATTTATTCAAGGACCATTGGGACATGCTTTTCAATCAGGTAAACTTAAGCTACCTTGCATGAGCTATCCTTATGCAGAGATTTCAAAGCCAGTGTGGGGAATGATAAGTTAATTTTGATAACTTTGGGAATTGTTGAGGAGTATTTCTTTTTTCAGCTAACTTGGAGGTTATAAGATATGCATATTAATAAAAGCAAAATAGCATTACTTAGGCTGCTGTACAAAACAAATTATTATAAACTAAAGTGGAATGGTGTCAAAATACTGATTGGAAGCTGAAATCTGTCAGGAGAGAGAGAGAGATAGTGGTAGATTATGTTTGTATTTCTGCATGCCACCATGAAATTATTCCCTTTCTGGAGATAGAAATCATGCAGTTATTTCAGAAGTCACTATATCCCCTATCCAAATCAAATATGAAAGTTTGCAGAGACACTTTTCCATGTTCCCTTCCATGCTCAAGCTAGTATTTTTCCCAAGATAATATTTTGGGCTCTCGTGCAAACTTCCCATCTTTTTCCAGGGATTTGGATGATTGCTTTGACACTTCGATTTTCTATTTGTAGGTAACCCACATATGCAAAACACACATTTAGTACTTTCATAATTGTATAGCTTAAGGCCCTGTCACACTGCCCAATGGATGCAAAACGGACACAACGGATGAGAAAAATGTTCCATCCGTTATTATCCGCTCTCAGAAGGGGCAAAAATTTGCATAACCAGAGCGGATAACACGGACGCGGGGAGGACGCAGGGTGGATGGAAAGCAGATGCGGAACGGAAGCCCAGCAGATGGAAGCGGATGGGAGCAGATGGCACATCCGCAAGGCTTCCAGGAGACCTCAGCAAAGTGGATGCGGAACGGATACAGCGGATGCAGAGCGGATGCAGAGCGGATGAAGCAGATGCACAGCGGATGCACAGCGGAAGCGTAGCAGATGCCGAGCGTTAATTGCACATGCGGGGAGGATGCATTGCGTCAGCCCCGCAGATATAACGGAAGCAGCTCGGAAGCAGGTCGCCATTCAGAGGAAAGACCTGCTTCCAGACACATTGACTGCCTTGCCTATCCTGTCTGCATGTCTGCCTGCATATCTGCCTGCAAGCCTTGCTGCCAGCCTTGCTGCCAGCCTTGCTGCCAGCCTGCCCTGCCAGCCTTGCTGTCTGCCTACCTGCTAGCCTTGCTGCAAGCCTCCCTGCCAGCCTTGATGTCCGCCTGCCTGCCAGCCTTCCTGCCAGCCAGTCTGCCTGAAAGCCTTGGTGCCTGCCTGCCTGCCAGCCTTCCTGCCAGCCTTGGTGCCTGCCTCCTTGCCAGCCTTGGTGCCAGCCTTCCTGCCAGCCTTGGTGCCTGCCTCCCTGCCAGCCTTCCTGCCAGCCTTGGTTCCTGCCAGCCTCCCTGCCAGCCAGCAACCCCACAACCATGCGGAAGCACAGAAAGCCCAGCCATCTGCTGCCAGCCCTGGCAAGAGGGACAGGGCTACCATCCCGCCCCCTGGCCCTCACTCTGGTTCTGCTGGGGCTTCTGCAGCACGGGCTCACTCTTCTGGGGCTGGGGCTTCTGTTGCTTCTGCTTCTGGAGAAGCTGATGACAAGCACTCCAGCACCAGCCACCTCCATAGCACCTGCACCCTTCACCCCTGATATTGAGTGACCAAGAGGAGTGCCAGAGACTCATTTTTGTGTTATAGCTTGTTGTTAATAAAGTCTATTTTTGATTCACACACTTGCTTCATTTCTTTTTTTTTTAATAAAGTCTTGCTGGAAACTTTTAGAAATGGTTTAAGCCTTTGCATGCTTGTGGGATGGGTTAAGATAGCAGTGGGATGGGTTGAGATAGCTGTGGAATGGGAAGGGATACCTTTGGGGTGGGTAATAGCTGTGGGATAGATAAAACTCCAGTGCAAGCATAGTGGGATGGGATGGTCCACCCTCCCAGGTGCCACACCTATGGCCCTTTATTATCAATAACAATTTAATCATTGATCCGCACATTTCAACATAAATACAACTCTTTATTAAATGCCCTGTTCATTGTTGGGCCACTCAACATACATGGCACAATCTCATCAGTGTGATGAGAAAGCCTCAAAGAAGCATCCATTAAGCATCTATCATCCTATCTTGCCACTCCACTGCTCCAGCTGTGGAGTTGCACCAGTGTTTCAGGAGGTTGCACTGCTCCTTCCCTTTACGTGAGGCTCTGTTGGGGCCTTGCACATCCACAGTGTCTATCAGGTTTTGCCCTTGCCTCAATTCACCAGGATCCATGTCCCCATTGCCTTGTTGGAGGTCCACGAGCCTGTTCTGCAAGACTGGGAAGCAGGTGCGCATGAGATTGTGCAGGATGAAGCAAGCTTCCATGATCCTCCTCATGGTCTCTGGGCGATGCTGCATGGGGGTGAGAAGTACCTGGAACCTATTGGCCAGGATGCCAAAGGCGTTCTCCACCACCCGCCTTGCCCTGGACAGCTGTGTAGTTGAAGATCCTCTCTTCATGGGTGAGGAGTCTGGAGGTGTATGGCTTCATGAGGTAGGTTGTGAGGGAGCAGGTGTCATCCCCCACGATGAAGTAGGGCACATCTTGTGTGTTGTTGGGCAGGGGTTCTGGATCTGGGAAGCCCACAATGAGGTTGCGTTCCAGCCTACCCTTGAGGTCACTTGTGTTGTATCCCTAGGCATCTGAAGCTGGCCCATTGCCTGAAGCATCGATGTACATGAACTTGTAGTCAGCATCGACCATGATGAAGAGGATGATGCTGAAGAAGCCCTTGTAGTTGAAATAAGTGGACCCTGACTTGGCTGGAGCTTTGCAGGCCACGTGCTTGCCATCGATGGCTCCAATGGTGTGTGAAAAGTTCCACCTCTAATACCACTGCTCTGCAACTTTCTTCCATCCTTCTTCAGTGGAGGGGCACTGGAGGAGCTCCTCCTTGTATTCTTTGATGATGGCCTGCACCACTTCTCTGACCACAATGCTGATGGTGTTGTGTGGTACCCTCCAGCCGTACTGCATGCTCCTGTAGGTGGTCCCTGAGGCCACGTGGTGCAGAGTGAGTGCCACCTTGAGCCCAGGGTCCAGGCTGGGCCAGAAGTTGGTGTTTGCCTTGGTCAACCTGGGTCTCAGCCGCTGCACAACTTTGTCAAACATGGCTGGAGGCATCCTCATG
>BLBF01000005.1:36371361-36383835 GCA_015471245.1 Laticauda colubrina | reverse complement strand
CATGAGGATGCCTCCAGCCATGTTTGACAAAGTTGTGCAGCGGCTGACACCCAGGTTGACCAAGGTAAACACCAGCTTCTGGCCCAGCCTGGAACCTGGGCTCAAGGTGGCACTCACTCTGTGCCACCTGATCTCAGGGACCACCTACAGGAGCATGCAGTATGGCTGGAGGGTGCCATCCAACACCATCAGCATTGTGGTCAGAGAAGTGGTGCAGGCCATCATTGAAGAATACAAGGAGGAGCTCCTCCAGTACCCCTCCACTGAAGAAGGATGGAAGAAAGTTGCAGAGCAGTGGTATCAGAAGTGGAACTTCCCACAAACCATTGGAGCCATAGATGGCAAGCACGTGGCCTGCAAAGCTCCAGCCAAGTCGAGGTCCACTTATTTCAACTCCAAGGGCTTCTTCAGCATCATCCTGTTCACCACGGTCGATGCTGACTACAACTTCATGTCCATCGATGCTTCAGGCAACGGCTCATCTTCAGATACCCAGGTATACGATGCCAATCACCTCAAGGAGGAGCTGGAACGCAACCTCATTGTGGGCTTCACAAATCCAGAACCCCTGCCCAACGACACACAAGATGTGCCCTACTTCATCATGGGGGATGATGCCTTCTCCCTCACAACCTACCTCATGAAGCCCTACACTTCCAGACTCCTCACCCGTGAAGAGAGGATCTTCAACTACAGGCTGTCCAGGGCAAGGCGGGTGGTGGAGAACGCCTTTGGCATCCTGGCCAACAGGTTCCAGGTACTTCTCACCACCATGCAGCATTGCCCAGAGACCGTGAGGAGGATCATGGAAGCTTGCTGCATCCAGCACAATCTCATGCGCACCTGCTACCCAGCCTTGCAGAACAGGATTGTGGACCTCCAACAAGGCAATGGGGACATGGAGCCTGGGGAATGGAGGCAAGGGCAAAACCTGATCGACACTGAGGATGTGCAAGGCCCCAACAGAGCCTCACATGAAGCAAAGAAGCAGTGCAACCTCCTGAGACACTGGTGCAACTCCCCAGCTGGAGCAGTGGAGTGGCAAGACAGGATGGTAGATGCTTAATGGATGCTTCCTTCAGCCTGTCTCATCACACGGATGAGATTGGGCCATGTATGTTTGGTTGGCCTACAATGAACAGGGCGTTTAATAAAGAGTTGTGTTTATGTTGACATGTGTGGATAATTATTACATTATTATTGATAATAAAGGGCCATAGGTGTGGCACCTGGGAGGGTGGACCATACAGTCCCACTATGCTTGCACTGGAGGTTTATCTATCCCACTGCTATCCTAACCCATCCCACAGCTATTACCCATCTCACAGGTATCCTAACCCATCCCAAAGCTATCCTTACCCATCCCACAAGCATGCAAAGGCTTAAACCATTTCTAAAAGTTTCCAGCAAGACTTTATTAAAAAAAAGAAATGAAGCAAGTGTGTGAATCATAAATAGACTTTATTAAGAAGAAGCTATAAAACAAAAATGAGTCTCTGGCACTCCTCTTGGTCGCTCAGTCTCAGGGGTGAAGGGTGCAGGTGCTGTGGAGGTGGCTGGTGCTGGAGTGCTTTTCATCAGCTCCTCCAGAAACAGAAGCAGCAGAAGCCCCAGCCCCAGAAGAGCGAGCCCGTGCTGCAGAAGCCCCAGCAGAACCAGAGTGAGGGCCAGGGGGCGGGATGGTAGCCCTGTCCCTCTTGCCAGGGCTGGCAGCAGATGGCTGAGGCTTTCTGTGCTTCTGCATGGTTGTGGGGTTGCTGGCTGGCAGGGAGGCTGGCAGGAACCAAGGCTGGCAGCAAGGCTGGCAGGAAGGCTGGCAGGAAGGCAGGCAGGCACCAAGGCTGGCAGGCAGGCAGACAGCAAGGCTGGCAGGCAGGCTGGCAGGCAGGCAGGCACCAAGGCATGCAGGAAGGCTGGCAGGCAGGCAAGCAGGAAGGCTGGCAGGCAGACATGAACCAAGGCTGTCAGGGCAGGCAGGCAGTAAGGCTAGCAGGCAGACCGGCTGGCAGCAAGGCTTGCAGGCAGTCTGGCAGCAAGGCTGGCAGCAAGGCTTGCAGGTAGACATGCAGGCAGGGCAGGCAAGGCAGCCAATCCATCCGGCAGCAGGTCTTTCCTCTGAATGGCAACCTGTTCCCGAGCTACTTCTGTTATATCCGTGGGGCTGACGCAATGCATCCCCCCCGCATACGCAATTAACGCCAGGCATCCGCTAGGCTTCCGCTCTGCATCCGCTTCATCCTCTGTGCATCCGCTGTGCATCCGCTTCATCCATTCCGCGTCTACTTTGCTGAGGTCCCCCGGAAGCCTAGCAGATGCACCATCCACTCTCATCCGCTTCCACCTGCTGGGCTTCCATTCCGCATCCACTTTCCATCCGCCCTGCGTCCTCCCTGCATCCGTGTTATCCGCTCCGGTTATGCAAATTTTTGCCCCTTTTGAGAGCAGATAACAACGGATGGAACATTTTGCTCGTCCGTTGTGTCTTTTTTGCATCCGTTGGGCAGTGTGACATGGGCTTAAGATCCTATATCTCAAAATTAGACCTAGAAAAAGTACAATGGGTTAAAATGACCTGAAATATATTTTGTTTAATGACACGGCTTATTAAGGAATTTGAGACACTTCAGAACTAACCCTTGAATTGAAATAAAGTTAATACAATTAAGAAAATCAAAGCTGTAACATAATGATTATAAGCCAAATGTCCCTGCAGTATATATCTCTTCTATATTAAGCAAGGCATCATGAATGACACAGTATACTTTTAAGACAGTGAACAAAGATTTGTAAGCAATAAAACTTTAGATGCTTTTGCACCATATACAAAGGGTTGATTTGTTTTACTGAATTTAATTATGTTTATATTACAATATAATATGGATTTTTTTACATCAACCTTAAACTAATATATTATTGGCACATAAAAGTGTTATTGACATTTTTTTCTTCCCACAGATATACAGAATCTAATATATTTGATGTGTAAGAGAATTCATTAAAAGGAGAAAGGTTTACTGTGAATACATCAAAATTGTGGATAATCTTCAGGGGACATCAAGGGAGGTAAATGATTAAAGCAACTTCTCATGGATACGATACAAGTTCCATACCTTTCATACCTGCATGGTGATGTCATGCTTCTATATGAATGGAATTCAGCTTACAGATGATGACATGATATTGCATATTTTTACAAGAGGAGTGGATCCTGCAGAAGCCAAAGCTTCTAGCTCTGGACTTCTTCACTTCTGTAGAGTTGTAATTGCAGAAAAGTTCCAATCTTGGATGGCAAACCTCAGATAAATGTTTCCAAGCAAATACAACTCAGGGAAACAAAATCACTAATCTAAAGGAGGATAAGAGAGGGGAAGTAAACATATATTAGACTTTAACTAGAGATAATTAATTGTATGGATTACTGTGCTGAACAATAACGAAAGTTAAGCAGTAACCAAAATTAACCAATGATGGGGGATAACTAAAAATGTGTATAAATGCAAGACTATATTCCAATAAAGATCATCATGATTCAGTTGTTCATGATCAAACAACTCGACTGCCTCGTCATTACAACACACTTCTTCTAAAACTAGTCTATCATTTATTGAAGTTATTTCTTTTTAACAAATATCTTGATCAAATATATTTCATTATTCAGTTCAAATTTAAAAATTTGCATATGTGTATTTATGTCTGTCACCAATAGAAGAGAATATGCAGGGCTAAGGTTCTAACTGTGCAGCCCTTGGTGCTCTCTGAGCTTGTTGATTTCCCATATGTAGGTAACATCATTCAGCATTCAATCTTGGAATTGCCCAGTTGAAAAATGGAATATCTGCAAGAAAACAACCAAGCTCAAAGAGCACCAAAGAAATATCATGGAATGAATCTTGATGCAAATTATTTGGGAATTGTCCAAATAAATAGATCAGAATAAGGAATAATATTAATGTTAGCCAATCTGTGGCTGTTTCATTTTAAAAATGAAAAGAGTATTTTGCAATATTTTCCTAATGTTGAAGAATTCTCTTGTTTTGGGAAATACAAGTCTGTTTTTTTTTCAGATAACCAGTTTGTGATTTTCTAAGTCTACTGAGAAATTATCTGGTACTCCCACTATACCACTCTCACACTTCCTTTCTGCTTCCATTCCTAGCCCAAGAAGAATTATTCAGCAACAATTTCTAATTATTCAGAACTACAAACTGTAATTTAATTTGTATTCAAGATTAACTCCAGGATCTATTTTTAGTGTACAAAGGCAAATTATACTACCATTCACATGAAAAGTGAATCAAATAACCATTCAAAGTGTGAATGCAGAAGAGAGAAGGTAGGAGGAAGCAAGGCTCATTCTAATAACAGCCTATTAGAATTAGATCATTACACCTGAATCTTGGAGTTTATAGGCAATAGAAGTTGAAGTTCAGTGCCAAACAATGGAGTACCAGAGGAAAGAAATCTAATTGAACATACTGCACTCTGCGCTTTTAATACAATTTCTTTTTGACAGTTTTAATGATACTAAACTGAATTACTGCAGTGGACTATTTGCTTTCTATTGGAGAAAAGGTATGATGGATATGGCAGCCAAAGTTTGTCAATGCTATTGAATGTGCTTTGAATGATGTCTGGTAATGAAATATATTAAATGCAAAAATATTGTCTCGATAATGCTTACAGATCAGTCCCTTATTTTTTTTTTTTTGCTTATATTTTCCTTATATTTGGTTAAGCCTAAAGGTATAGTCTGTAAATTAAATAAGTGCTGCATATTTGTGAGGAGGGGAGAGGTAGTAGCAGCAATTGTGGATATTAAAAATATAAGGCCAGATTAAACATGTAACTACTAAATAAATATTGCAAAATATTTTAATAACCTGACTGGCCTAGGGAGGGGTTAATTTTCATTTGGGTTAAAATTCATCTAATATGAATTTTCATTCCTTCAGCTACTTATTGAATTGAGTCTGAAGGGGGAATTATTGTCAAGGATGAAGCTGGAGTAAAACTAAATAAAACCTTCCCTACATATTAGTCCTAGTACAAATAAACCCTGCACAAATATTTTTAATCTCTATGTAGATTAATATTTAGCATTTCTAACTTGACCTTCAGAAATAAACATCTGCAAAGCATTTCTAAGTAAATCAGTTTCTGATAGCCTCAACCTGCTGGTCTTTAGAAAAAACCCAAAGACTTGGCTCTTTCCTTAATTCCTGGGTTTACATGATCCATTAGCATATTTTAGCATATATTATGTGAGTGTCAAACAATTCCTGGTGCTAAATATCTTTGTACATCTTTATGTGTAACTTTAATGGGGAAGGGTATTGATGTGTATAACTTGTTAGCAGTCCAGAACAGTGGACAAGGGGAAGACCATGTAAATCAAATTAAGAAATGTTATTTTTTTAAACTTTCATACAGACTGCAGGAGATAAGTGATGGCATAGAGTCTTTAATCTCCTGGATGTGGGCTTGCTGGGTATAATATAAAGACATTTTGCAATTTATTCAAACTTACATTGAATGCTGTCACAAATCACATTTGTATAGTTCATAACATGCATCATCCCTAAAAAAATCTGTTTCCAGAAAATGACATTTACAATAGATGATTCCTGATATGATTGAGCTCTAACTCCCTATTTTGCCCATAAATGTTGCCATAAGAAGGATGCAAAAGATCCTTGTATTAAACTGCTGCTGGTTGGCGATACTGAATAAGATGGAACAGCAATCTAACAAAAACAGGTAGCTTCTAATATTCCTGTGATCAGATTCACTCATCAGTAGTGCAACTATTTCTTTCAAATTCTAAGCATCTCTCCCTCCCTCTCTCTCTCTCTCTCTCTCTCTCACACACACACACACACACACACACACATTTTAAAAAATATTGTTGGAAGATCAGAATATGACTAATAGGTACCTATAAAAGAATAAGTGCAGTGTTTAGCCTGTGAAATTATTTATTGACTAGACATTTCTACCAGACTCTATTTTTGATTGACCTTTTCTGGAATAAAACGATTGCTTTAAGTTTGTGTCACTATGTTTATGAGGTTTACTTCCAGTGATTAATGGCTGAGGAGGTCCAAATAGCTGTTAATGATTTATCCCTATAAAACTATACCAGAAAGATGTTTTAGCTTGTATTATATACACTTTTTATTTTAAAAATGGAAACTATGTTGATATTTTATGTTTACTCAGACACAGCTCAACAAATATGCTTTTGAAGTAGAAACTGGTCATTTGATATAAGGATATTTATCACCTACATTCATATTGAGTAGTACTTCTTGCTTATTGTGAAACATATGTAAACGCACACATACTAATTATACAAATCAGATCCCAAGCCAGAGGTGGTATTCAGTAGGTTCTGACCAGTGCTGGAAAACTGGTAGCAGAAATTTTGAGTAGTTCCCTGAACCGGCAAAAATACTACCTCTGACTGGAGATTTTAGAGTATCCTTCCCCTGCCATGCCCACCAAGCTACGCACACAGAACTGGTAGTAAAAAAAAATATGAATTCCCACCATTGCCCCAAACCCTTTTTTTATACCCTCATAATGCTGAATCTTATTTTTTGGGAATGACCTTGTCAGTTTTTGTCTCCTGGTGATTCTCTAGATTGGCTTTTAGTTTTCTTGGCAAATTTTTTAGCACTAATTGAGCATTGCTTCCTTTTTAGAGTTGAGAGAGGAAATGCCTGGTTCAAGGTCACCCAGCTGGCTTTGTGCCCAAGGTAGTACTAGAAATCATAGTCTCCTGGTTTCCAGTCTGGTGCCATTATACCAAAGTGACTCTCTAAATCATATCATGTGGAAAAATCATTCAGTGCATGTTGCTTTATGTCTCTGGGTCTAACTTTAGTATTAATGTTGCAAAAAAAAATGTATCCTGAAAGTGGGGAAAAGTGTTCAAATATAACTCCCAGTGCAAATCAATGCAAATATTATTCCCAGAGCAATTTGCAACTCTAGATGGATAAATCAATATACCAATTGGATCTGGATGTATTGATTTTGGATCAGTCCTAGAATGAATAGTGAAAAATACAATTTGTATGAAAATTATATTTTGTTTTCATTTTTCATTTTATTTCCATTTTTCATTTTATTTCCATTTTTTATGACAGCAATTTTTAGTTGTATGCATAGATTTAAAACATACATCTAGACTATCAGTGTATCACTGGGTCTTTAAGAAATTAGCTTTGGGTCACCAGAGTGATCAAATCAGGGGAAGAATCAATTTCATTATGCTTATAATCTTATTTAGAATTTTTAAAGAATAGAAGTTTTAAAACATGCATATTTTAATTAATGAATTTTAGTTAATCACCAGAACAAAAAGAGGGAAAATTTTATTAATAAAATAAAATAACAAACAAAAGGGAGGCAAAGAAGGGGGGAAAAGAAGAATTCAAAAAGTTGTCTTCCACTGATTGATGTCATTGGCTATTTAGCTTAATACTGCCAGCTATAACAACTCTGCTGTATTTCAGGAATAGCTTTTGTCCTTTCTGGGATATACTTCATATCTCAGGAATGTAAAATAATTTTGAAACACAATAACAAAATGACAATCCTTAAGCAGATGTACCAAGAAGAGCATACAAAATCATAACATGGTTTTCCCTAAAAAAAAAAGTCCAGCTTGTCAGTCTTGGCACATAGTATTTAGCCCATTATAGAATCATAACCCCGACAGCTACAATGATATGCAAACCATCATCACCAATTCAGATAGTCTAAAATTCTGAAATAAATGTTAATTTGAAGCAAACTTAAGAAAATCAGTAAGCAATCGTATTTAGCAGAAACATGGGAATTGCTGAACCATACATTCAGAAGTTAAGCAAGATACTTTGAAATTATCTTTTGGTATCTTAAGGCAGTTTTCTGTGATCATATAGTAATTTCAAAAAGTTATTCATGGAAGAAGCTGTGCCTAAGGACTCAATTTTTCTGACCATGTACAATATTTTTGCTGAGGGAAAAAAAAGCCATGCATTTCGCAAGGTATATACAATATGTAGTTTGTATAGTGCAAAATAATGCCATTTCCAAAACTCTGACCCCAGTTACTATGTTGAATTTTGTAATCAGTGCCTATCATAAAGAGCCATTTCATATTTCTGCAAAATATTCTGCAGGTAATATGTATTTGCTACATAGTTTGGTTGCAAAGAGGATATGGAAGAAATGTATTTATGTGAAGAAAAAAATGCATTGGAAGGGAATGAATATGATTATGCTTCCATTGATGAGTCATAAATATAGTTGAATACTCATTAAGTGAAACTGATGACAGAAGTGAGAAAAATGTAATCAATAAGGCTGATAAAATAGACAATAAATGCAAATATGCTTGCATAAGCATAGAACATGGGAAAGAACTGGTGAATAAAAGAATACATTTTTTTTTAAATGTATCTGCTGAAGAAAAGATCTTTATCTGAAGATTAGAAAATAAATATGAAACTACTCCAAAATGTAAATTATGCAGATCTCTCCTAAGACATTAGTATTATAACTATAGTAATATTATAATTCCTTATTTACTGCCAATAATAATTGGTTATTAATATCACATTATTAACCACACAAAAAATTGTTAAGTTATCAAAATGCCAAGGGGACAAAAACACGTTTTCTTTCAATCTGATTTGGGTGGAGGCCTTTATGTATGTATGTCATGCCCCTGGTGGAGACTGACTTTGAGGGAGAGGAGGAATAGCCAACAGGGAGTGGAAGTGTGGCTCTAGAGGTTGTGGAGGAGGCTGGGGAAGGGCAGAGGCCAGCTGGGCAGTCAAAGGCCCATCACCTCTCCATCCTAGGGCACGCAGGGAGGAGAGGATAAGGGAGAAACGTGGTCTACTGGAGAGGAGAGGGCCTTGATCCTCTTCATGGGCTGTAGCTGTGACAACTGGATAAGAGGACAGATGTGCGTGCGGGTGAGTGCTGGAAATAAAGCATGGAAATATCTCTAGTTTATGGTTCCTCTCTGAGTTTGATGACCTTCCCAGTGTGTATTGATATCTGTGGACATCTTCAAGCCCTTACCTTGCCTGGTTTGTGTTGTTTTTTTACTCTTTATAATTTCCTGCTTCTTGTAACTGCTTGTGTGTGAGTTTTTTGTTTCCAGTCAAAAAGATTTGGAGCTTGGAAACAAAATGAAGGAATAAAAGGGGCTTCATCTGTTTTTTGTGACTGTGTTTATTTTGTATCCCACCCTGGGTCAACACAATATATTAAATTGATAGGCTAGTTTTCAGGGCAAGATTTTTAAAAAGTCAAGATGGTATTTGTGATACACATGTGATACAGATGCAGCTTCGATTGCACTACTTTGGCCATTATGTTGACTTTTCCTGAGAATGGGCTCCAGCACAAATCTGAAAGCTCAGAAGATTAAATATCTGTTCCTGGTGATCAAATCAGATTGGATCCTGTAACATTCTCCTGGGACATGTATATTTGTCTTCATTCATAGAAGTCATGTTGACTGTATGAGTATCCATGGTAGGAATTGGGGAAGAATGACTACATACTATATTTATCATGTTATAATCATGCAAATACAGCAGTGTTTACATTTGCATCAACATTAGGAAGTTAAGCACTTTATGGTGGCATTTGTATGGTGATAACACTGCACATATTAGGGTTTTTTGCACAAATTGCTAATTCATCCTTAGGCCACAGGAACAAGCAAATGACTGTGTGTCATTACATCTTGATACACAGTGATGTCTCATGTGTGAAATGGATTTGTTACATCCTATTTCATTATTTTGACAAACCTTTAATTGCAGCAAATCCATGTGATGGTTGGGAAGCTGTATCAGTACTGGGAGATCTGAGTTGTGTGGACAAGTTTTACTGAGTAGTGCTATCTTACTTATTGTGAATGTACCATGTTAACTACAAATTCATAGAAAATGGAATAATCTCAGCTACCTTGTTTGGTTAATAAAGCATCACTTGGAGTCATTACTAATTTTAAAATTGGAAATGCAAGTTCAAATGTTGGATGAACTTTGCATTTGTCTAGCAATCATTTAACTATGGATTCCCAACCAAATTTCCTCCCTGCTGGATTAATGGCATGTTTTTATTATTATTTGCATTCAGAATAGGAATTATCCCACATTAGTCATATATCAGTTCAGATGATAGAACAGAAACTGATGCAACAATGAGTGATGAGTTATGAACAGATACACATTGATACTATTTATTATAACACTTTTTAAGTAATGTCAAACATTCTGGTTCTCCAGGGAGAATCTGGCAGAATCATTCTTGTTTTTTTTTCCCTCTGTAATTCTTCGATTATTGTTCTTAATACCACCATTATTATTTTTGCCCTGCCTGATTATTTTGTCTTCCATAGTATAACGTTATGTTCCTGAATCTGACCTCCAGTGAGAAATATGGGACTGAGTAACCATATCATTCTTGTTTCTTATCTTTCAGAAATTGGACATATTAGATTTGAAGCATGCAAGGAAATTGAGTTACAGATGCCCTGCATAATGCTGGGAAGATTAATTTACAGTGCTACATCTCTGACTCTAGATGTTCCCAGTAGGCAGAAGAACAAGGAAGGCAGGATATTTTGTTATCTTCAACCAAAACATTATGCTGTAGTGCAGAATCAGTTACTCCAACAGAACTTTGTTATGGTGTAGATTCCATTACTCCAAGAGAACTTTTTTTTCAGGGAAGATGGAATTTCTGAATTTTTTTTTAAAAAAGGGTTTACTTTTGGCATTGAGTGCTACTTAGAAAAATTGCACTTCTTCAAATTACATTTAACCTAATGAGATAATAGAATTCAGTGCAAGAAGGCAGTTTTTACACTGTGTATAGCTTTAAAGGTCAACATCTAAGAAACCAATTTCCCTTTTAGCAATTGTTACACTTGTTGTCAATCTGCCCTCACCATTCTCTTTCAAATGTTGTGGCAAATGTGACTCTGTGTTGTGTATTTCAAGAACTTTGCACTGTAAAGGCTTTTCATCTTTTTCAAGTTTTTGACATAAGAGCAAAAATTTACATTTCATTTTTTTAAAAAATTACAATTTATTCTAGCTGATAATTTTATAAAAGCAAATAGTTAATGCAAACTGTATTTTTAGAAGATGTATATTTGTTTGAGAACCCTGTGTGCTTTTAAAAAATGCTGCAATTTGGATTGAAAATGAATAAATATTTGATTTGTGTATATTAGATTTGTCTATTTCTCTATATTAGATTTTTGTATTAGAAAGTGAAGATAAGTTGGGAGAAAATGGGGAAAAATAGAAAGGAAATCCTGCATGTCAAAAGACTACTGAATTGCTTTCTATAAAATCTAATTATTATTTTTATCTTTGTTCAGATGAGAAACATCACTGATTTTGAAATATCTCACTATCCTTTCTGCTTATTTGAATAAAGTACAGTTTCATGCTCTAATTTAAAAAAGAATCAGTTCAAGTCCAAGAGTATTGATTTATCTGTGGCAGCATTTTCAAATATTCCAGGCAGATAAAAGGTTAAAAAATTCAAAATAAAGACATTTGCTGTGAAATTATAATTTAAGGGAATGTTAACTTGTTTGTAATTGCTCGCAAAAAATTTTTTCCCTTCTATAAATTACTAAATGTGAGCCTTTGTACAATCTGTGTTATTTATCAATATATTCAGTTATTTGTTTTTGAAGTCAAATTTTGGCAGCATCTTTAAAGAATGTTCTCATATGCACCTTTATTCCTACATTATTTTTGTACACATTTTTCTCTAATCCATTTATGTTCAAAGGCATATGATATTCTGAACTCAAATTTCAAACATTTTCCCAGTTTGGGGGATAAATGAAAACCAAGTCCTATAGGAATTGCACAATTGCAGATTGATTAGGTCCATTTGTTTAAAAATGTAGCCACATGATATATCTACAGTCTATCATGCATACACTTTTCATAGAGAGATTTTACTTTGTGTTCTTAATTATAAATCTGAAATACCTTTTCAAGAAAGTAATTAAGCTCTGATGAATGAGCACTGGCTGATGTATGAAAGATCTGATTTTCAAGGTGGAAGTACCTCAGGGAAGCCATAAATGTGTAGAAAATTCTAATGTGCTAGAGTTCATGCCAGGCATGGTAATAAATCTTGACTCTCCAGACACTAACCCATATTCAGAACTTGCTTACAGCAGAAGCTCAGAAAGACAACATAGATTATTTGTGACTGTACAGGCAGGAATGAATCCATTCTGCTAACTGGCAAGTGGAACAGTAAAACAAGGTCTATAGGAACAGATAGATGATAGATAGATGATAGATGATAGATGATAGATAGATTGATAGATTGATAGATTGATAGATTGATAGATAGATAGATAGATAGATAGATAGATGATAGATAGATAGATAGATAGATAGATAGATAGATAGATAGATAGAT